>OY829915.1:34571460-35005214 GCA_963691935.1 Nephrotoma guestfalica
CGTTTATTTGGATGACCCTGCGATAGCAACAAAATTAGATTTAAGGAAACCTGTGGGTTTTGTTATACACGGCTGGGTCGATAACGGCAATTCAAAATGGATGAGAGAGTTAGCCCAAGCTTGGATTGAAAATCACGACACAAATGTGTGTCGGATCGATTGGAGTATGTATGCATTGGTTGAATACGCCGTTGCAGCGAGGCGAAATGTTAAATTGGTTGGTAAGCATTTGGCACACTTTATTAAAACCTTGAAAGATGTACATGGAGTGGCATATGGTAATGTCACATTGATCGGGCACAGTCTTGGAGGACAAGTAGCTGGTGTAGTTGGTCATTTATGTAACGGTGAAATAGGTCGGATTATTGGAATGGATCCAGCTGGACCATTATTTACTTTCCCTAAGAAAGTTGCGTTAGAAAATCAGCTTGATAAAAGTGATGCAAAATTCGTAACTGTCATACACACGAATAATTATATATGTGGCGTTGGTTACTCAATTGGCCATGCAGATTTTTACCCAAGCGCCGGGCTACCAATTCAGCCCGGTTGCGTATTTCCATTTCTTTTTGGGATCTACGATATTGATATCGAAGCTATTGTTTGTTCACATTTCCGAGCGATTCGATTTGTTCATTTATCAATGTACAAAAATCCTCTTTGTGTAGCTCTTAAATGTGATTCGTATGCAGATTACAAAACCCGAGATTGTACGAATACAACCGACACATGGGGCGTTGATTCAGCTAGGTGCGTTTTTCATTTCATTGTGCATTTTATACATTTAAATAATTCGCTATTGTATTTTTAGGATTGAGGGTGATTTTTACTTTTGGGGCGGAATCAATCCAAAGTGCACAAGCAAATTTTGGGCGATTAAGAAAAAAAATTGACAACTTATTAAAAATAAATAAATTGCAGATCATTTTGATGTACATAAACTGTATTTTCATTAAACTATTTAAATTCTTTCTTCATTTGGATAAACCCCGAGAAGTATTAGCCTATGAAGATGAAGACAATTTTCTGTTAACAAATTATTTCGATACTTGTTCTAAGCACGTACAATGGAAGCCGTGTGAATACAAGTGCTTTAATGCTGCACCGACCAAATTAGTCCGTCTCAACAGAACCGGTACCATAATTTGTTACAACAAATCCCGATTTTATTACAGTTACCGTTTTCGAGGAACGAGTGGTCGGTTTGGCTTACAATTAAACCTGCACCGCCAAAATTATAACTTATGATGCAGCTATGATATCGGGATGGTTATTGGACCAGAATTTATCACAATTTAATTAAATTGAAGAAGTTAGCACAATACCATCTCTATAATTTGCCTAAGGGTAGATTTAACCCCAAAGCGATTATTTATTTCAAAAACTTCAATTTAACCAACTTTAATCATTTTTTAACACCAGACCGCCACCAGATTTTTGGAAAAATGTTGCTCTAGAAGTCTTCTCAAGAGTAGGTCAACCTTATCTAAGTGTCTATTAAATTTTTATTGTGTCAGGATAAGCGGAAGTGGCTTCAAACTGTAAATACTTCA
The DNA here is from genome assembly GCA_963691935.1 of Nephrotoma guestfalica. NCBI lineage: Eukaryota > Metazoa > Arthropoda > Insecta > Diptera > Tipulidae > Nephrotoma > Nephrotoma guestfalica. Next base: position 34,573,014 of record OY829915.1, read on the forward strand.
AAAAGGTAATTTAAAGGTAGATTTTACCTCATTTAATAATTTATTACACCAGACCGCCACAGACGATATGGGGTTAAATGTTACTCCTTAGACATTGTGGTAGACTGGTCAACCTTTTAAAAATAGTTTATTACACAAGTGAATTAAGTTGACCTGCCCATCACAAAGTCCACAAAAAACCATTTGACCCCGCATGTCGTGGGGGTCAGGCGTAATAAATTATTAAAAGTGGTAAAATCAACCTTTAAATTACCTATTTGAAGCCTTTACAGTTTGGAGCCAGTTCCGTCTAACATGACACAAACATAATTTGTTACACACCTGGATAAGGTTGACTTGGCCACCACAATGCCCAGGGAGTAAAATATGACTCAATATCTGGTGGCGGTCTGGTGAAATAAATTATCAAATTTTGTAAAATCTAACTTTAAATTAAAAATTTGAAGCCATTACCGTTCCGGGAAAATTCCGTCTAACATGACACAAAAATAATTTATTACACAAGTGAATTAAGTTGGCCCGCCCTTCATAACGACCACGGAGTAACATTATAGACTCAAGATCTGGTGGCGGTCTGGTACAATACATTTTTAAAGGTGGTAAAGTCGACATCTAAACTACCTATTTGAAGCCTTTGCAGTTTAGGGCTATTTCCGTCTAACATGACACAAAACAAATTTGTCCAAGAAGTAACATATGACTCAATATCTGGTGCAGTCTAGTGAAATAAATTATTAAGTTTTGTAAAATCTACCTTTAAATTGAAAACTGGAAGCCTTTACTGTTCCGGATCAATTCCGTCTAACATGACACAAAAATAATGGATTACACAAGTGAATTAAGTTGGCCCGCCCTTCATAACGACCACGGAGTAACATTATCGACTCAAGATCTGGTGGCGGTCTGGTGCAGTCTAGTGAAATAAATTATTAAGTTTTGTAAAATCGATCTTTAAATTAAAAATTTGAAGCCTTTCCCGTTCTGGTCCATTTACGTCTAACAAGACACAAAAATAATATATACACATGTGAATTATGTTGACCTGCATTTCGGAACGACCACGGAGTAACATTATATACTCATGATCTGATGGCGGTCTGATATAATAAACTATTAAGGGTGGTAAAATCGACCTTTAAATTACCTATTTGAAACCTTTGCAGTTTGGAGCCAATGCCGTCTAACATGACACAAACAGAATTTATTACACACCTGGATAAGGTTGACTTGGCCACCATAATGTCTAAGGAGTAACATATAACTCAATATCTGGTGGCGGTCTGATGAAATACGTTCTAAATTTTTGTGAAATCGGCCTTTACAGTTCCGGACCAATTCCGTCTAACATGATACAAAAATAATTTATTACACAAGTGAATTAAGTTGATTTGCCCTTCACAACGACCACGGACTAACATTATAAACTCAATAAATTACCTATTTGAAACCATTACCGGTTGGGGCCACTTCCGCCTAACATGACACAAACATAATTCATACTAAACAAAACACACCTGGATAAGATTGACTTCGCCACCACAATGTCCAAGGAGTAACATATAACTAAATATCTGGTGGCGGTCTGGTGAAATAAATTATTAAATTTTGTAAAATCGACCTTGAAAACAAAAATTTGAAGCCTTTACCGTTTCGGGCCGATTCCGTCTTACATGACACAAAAATAATTTATTACACAAGTGAATTAAGTTGATCTGCACTTCGGAACGACCACGGAGTAACATTATAGACTCAATAAATTTCCAATTTAAAACCTCTACAGTTTGGAGCCAATTCCGTCTAACATGACGCAAACATAATTTATTACTCACCTGGGTAAGGTTGACTTGGCTACCTCAATGTCCAAGAAATAACATATGACATCATATCTTGTGGCGGTCTGGTGTAATAAATTATTAAATTTTGCAAAATGGACCTGTAAATTAAAAATTTGAAGCCTTTACCGTTCCGTACCATTTCCGTCTAACATGAAACAAAAATAATTTGTAAGTTTTTCGTAAAACTTCATCAATAAAAAATAAAGTCTCTTGGGTTTATAAAATTTTATTGAATTCGGCCATTTATTAGTCAACTAACATGGCATATGTTGGATGGAAATGAGAAACTTAAATGATTTTTGGAAGAAGTTGTGGAATATGGCCACCTGGAGCAGAACCCGGCCATTTGTTAACCGATTATGATGAAATTGGGTATGTTGGATCGAAATTAGTTTCTAAAGAGATTTTAGCAACAAGTTCCGGAATATGTTCACCTGGGAATGATCCCGGCCGATTCTTAACCGATTATGATGAGATTAGGTATTTTGGATGTAAAAGAGATTTTCATAAAAAGTTTTTGAATATGGCAGTCTGGGTCGGAACTCAACCATTTCTTATCCAATTTTGATAAGATTGAGTTTGTTGAATGGAAATGTGATTGTTAAATGATTTTTGTATGAAGTTGGAATATGGCCACCTGAGACGAAACTTGTGCGTTTCTTAACCGATTATGTTGGGATGGAAATTGTTTAATGGAAATGGAATTTTAAAAAGTTTTTTGGAAGAATTTGGAAATCTGGGAAGGAACACGGCCATTTCTTAACTAATTATTGTGATGGAATGTCACGGGTTGTGTACGTCCAAGACAATGCACCAAATTTAATGACTAGTAGTATCAGCGCCTTCTGAAATTCTAAATTAATTTTAAGCAATATTTGGCGAGACTTTAATATTCTAAACCGGGCTGCAATCCTCGATGTCTTCATAAACGGCATTTGTTCAGTTACCTTAGCCTTTCGCATTCTCGCATTAACCAAATATTAGGTGTGCAAGTAGAAACAAAGAATTATTATCGGAATATTCGCCATTACTATCTGTAGTCTTTTGTCATTTGATTTTAGGTAGATGAGAAAAAGTCATCGAGCCGTTTTTGCGGTTGTTCAATTTTCGTGAACCGCTTGTTTTTCAAAGATAATGACATCGATCTGAATAAGTGGTAATCAGAGGGAGCCAGCTGTGTAGAATACGCATCATGTTGTAAAGAAGTAAAGTTGCCTAAGAAAAATATGAGTTGAGTTCCTGGGTTGATTTTGCTGTATATGAACGAGTCATGCAACAATATCACATTCCTCATTCTTTGGCCCGTAAATAGTCCGTTTTCCACCAGAGCATCACTTAATTTGATTAATTGAGCCTAGTAACGTTCAGATGTAACAGTTTGACCTGGATCAACCCATGATTTTCTGGGTTTAGGTACAAAATCCACTTTTCATTACCCGCATAATAATTTTGTGGAAAAAATTCTTTCTTTTGTACCGAGAAAACCAATTCATCGGATTTTGTTTTCAACAGTCAGTCTATGGGGAACCCTTTTTCCCTCCTTCTGTATTTCTCCCATTGCAAGCAATCGAAATGATATTGCTTGATGATGAACTCCTTACTATTCTGGAAGCTCGTTTTGAGTTTGACACAGATTTTCATTTGCGGAACGTCAGCCTGCACATGACTGCAAGTTGTGTCATAAAAATAGCAATAACTAAGATTTTTATATCCAAAATGACAGGCGATATGGGTGCGTTCTGCGCCTGGAATGTTCGTTGGACGATTAAACAGATTTCATTGGCGATGAAAACCAAGTAGTATAACGAACAGTACCTGCTAAATAATTCACCTGGTAAACAATTCATCAACAATTACTAAACAATTAATTTGTCTAAAAGCTAGGGTTCTCAGGAGGAATCGACAATTTTGGCAAAATAGTTATTAACTAACTAAGATTATTTTTAATGAGGTGTTCAAGGGGCGCTCGATGGTTCTTGAAATTGAAATAAAGCAGGATCTCCACCATTCAAAAAGATGCTTCGATCGTCACGATTCTTTTTCTAAAAATTATAAGATTTAACCTTAAAACTAGCCGATCTGGTCGGGCTGCAGATAATCAACGGAACTATATGTGAAGTTGTTAGCCTATATCGATCAACGACCACCCTCTCCAAAAAAATTATAAAAGGAGACAAATTATAGGATTCCATGGGAAGCTAACAATTGAAGAAATCGTTGGCTATAAAATTTGTAAAAAAAATTACGTAATTTAATTAAAATTGCGATGCTTATTAAAGGAGGTGTAAGAGATATCAGGAGGAATCGCCAATGATGGGGAAATGGTTCGGGTTATAAGTGACTGTAACTGCGGTTTTTAAAGAGGTGTTCAAGCGACACTCGCTGTTGGTTGAAACTGAAATAACGCAGGATATACACCGTTTGAAAGCGGGCTTTGGTCGCCGCATTTCTCTTTTTATAAATCATCAGATATAATCGTAAAACTGGCCGATCTGTCACTGGCTATCACTGGCTGACCTGGTGAGGACGGACGAGGCGTTTATAACGAAGTTTGAAACTTCATTTTTGTCTCAGATTTTTTTAGGTGAATCGGCTGTTATTTTTTTAAATCCCTCTGCTTAATACAAGTACTTCATGACCTAGTCTTCGAAACACTTAATAAAGCTACATTATATGCGTGGCTTACTAGCAGATTGTTGAGAAAATTTCGGTCATATTATTGGGCTTAAACGAAAGCTGCAGCGGGTCGAAACTGCTATGAGGAAGTCCTCAAAATCTTCAAATATGAAGCAAAAAGCGTTTGAACCTACGCCTGGAAACTTTCCTTGTGCAACAATACAAGATTATTTGGAGGTATCTAGATAATTTACGACTCTATAAATTCTGGCATATCTGGAGCTCACATCTGGTTCGCCTGGGTGGATCTCTATTAGATTTGTGTGCAAAAGCCCATTGTAAAAATTGTGCATTATCGCCATCTTTAGGCAATTGGTCTATAATTATCAATTACTGAACCTGTAAAGTTCCGATTCTCTATTCTCGTATTGGCAACCATACGAATGACGTTACTATAGCCTTATTTTTTTAAATATCTCTATTCTATGACTGAACGGAATCAAAGAAGGAATGCCCGGTTTCATAAAAAGTTCCTTGTCTATTTTTATTTTTATAAAAAACTTAATTTCTTAATGTGTTACGCCACGGAGCAAACCTTTACTGCGTAGATCGGTGTACTGTTGGTTAGTCGGTGATGTTTGGTTAATCTAGATAGGCTTTCGCTGATTTCTGAGACTATTGGTTTACTTTAATTTTCGATGCCTTAGGAGCTGAATTCCTCGTATCTTCATCCCACCAGAATAAATCTTCTAAAAATTTCTTGGATTTTACGAATTACACGGATCGATCATTTAACAGCTTGCTAAGGATTGATTTTTTCTGAATTAAAGCCGCCAAAAATGGTACGTTGTCTGTGGTGACTTCTACAGTTTTGACATCTAAATAATATAATTTAAGCCTAATCTGTTTATTTTTAGGGCGACTGATATTTTTTCCGAATATTTGTTAATATTAAACCAAATCAACTCGAATGATGTTGCACACAGCACCGTTCTAGTAAAACTTTAAATGAAAAGCAATCCACTTGTGGTTCAAATTTTATTCCCAATAAGTTCAAGTATTTTATTTGCATCAATACCAGAATTACAATTTCATCAATATCTTAGACTTCGGTTCAACCGCAGACTTTCTTTTAAACATAATGCCCATCAATTAATTACAATATGATAAGTAGAAATTAACGAAAGTATACTGGCTACGTATTCTCCTTCAAAATCACGGCATTCGAAGACCTGTTCGCCTTACTACTATCACTAGAGTCTTCAATCATAAAATGAATCAAGAATTTGTAGAATTAGGAAACAATAATAACGTCCGTAGTCATATTGAATTGAGTTTTGTTTAACGGTTTTCTCAATATAATCTTCGAGCTGGTCAAACGATGTTGAAAAGATAATTACATTTCTGCTAAACGTTGTACAAAACGGTGATAATAGTTCACCAACTAACAGCGTTGTTTGGTGGATTGATGGTTTAGTCCTTTTAACATTTCGTTAAGGAAACGCTGACATGTCTGGGTTGAGTAATAACGGCCATGGATAGTCGGATAAACTCAAGATACCTAAAATACTGGAGATGAACTTAAAACTTTTGTGCTTTAGGTGGAAATTGGGATATTTGTTAACGTATTTGTAAAAGTAACCCACGAATTGATCAGGATTTGTAAATAGTTTCCATGATCGATTATGACAAGACGGCGAAACAAATCATTCCCACGGTTTGTCGTAGAGTGAGAAATATTAATTTTTTGAAGATTTAAATTTGTTTAAAGTAGTTTCTCTTTAAGGTACTGGTCAGAAACTCACGGCGTATTACTGTTACGTGCACATAAGCAGGCACATTTTTAAAGGTCAATTTATAGAAATTTTAAAATTTAAACTCCCCACATGAAGGTTGGCCTAAAAAGTTTTTCCAGGTGTGAGCATCATTATGACCTTTCATTTGAATCTATTTCCAGCCATGACACTTTAATCGGTTAATTTTTAAAAAATTTCAAATTTTATGTATGCGATATATTCAATCGAGTTTTCCCGGACTCCCCACATGAAAGTTGAATTGAAATTTGTTTCCCGGGATGAGCCATTGAGGCCATTCATTTGAATCTATTTCCAGCCATGACATTAAATGGTCAATTTATAGAAATTTCCAAATTTAAACTCCCCACATGAAAGTTGACTTGCAATTTTTTACCATGTGTCAGCATCATTAAGACCTTTCGTTTGAATGTATTTCTAGCCATGACACTTTACTCTGTCAATTTTTATAAATTTTCAAATTTTATGTGTGCGATATATTCAATCGAGTTTTTCCGGACTACCCACATGAAAGTTGACTTGCAATTATTGACCAGGTGTGAGCATCATTGAGACCTTTCGTTTAAATGTATTTCTAGCCATGACACTTTACTCTGTCAATTTTTATAAATTTTCAAATTTTATGTGTGCGATATATTCAATCGAGTTTTTCCGGACTACCCACATGAAAGTTGACTTGCAATTATTGACCAGGTGTGAGCATCATTGAGACCTTTCGTTTAAATGTATTTCTAGCCATGACACTTTACTCTGTCAATTTATATAAATTTCCAAATTTTGTGTGTGCGATATATTCAATCGAACTTTTCCGCACTCCACATATGAAAGTTTACCTGCATTTGTTTTCCAGGCGTGAGCATCATTAAGACCTTACATTTTAATCTATTTCGAGCCATGACACTTTAAACGGTCAGTTTTTTAAAAATTTTCAAATTTTTTGTGTGCGATATATTAAATCGAGTTTTCCCGGTCTCCCCACATGAAAGTTGACTTGAAATTTGTTTCCCGGGATGAGCATCATTGAGACCTTTCATTTGAATCTATTTTCGGCCATGACTTTCCAAATGAATTTCCAAATTTAAACTCTCCACATGAAGGTTGATCTGAAATTTTTTTCTAGTTGTGAGCATTATTAGGACCTTTCATTTGAATCTGTTTCCAGCCATGTCAATAAACGGTCGATTTATGGAAATTTTTTGTGTGCGATATATTCAATCGAGTTTTCCCGGACTTTCCACATGAATCGGCGGTAACAGAGCAGAATCTAGAGCGAAATGATGATTTTTACCTTTATCGCGTTCGGTAACTATTCATTCTTCTTGTGTTTGGTAACCATTCATTAGAACCAATGTTATTTGTGTCTAGTGTTCATTGAAGACCTGTCCATTTTGTTGAGTCTTGATAGGTTGCTGTTGCAATTATGCAATTGCTGAATCATTGTCAGCAGTTGCCTAGCTAGTCGACGGCTGATTGTCATCAATTAGTTAAATGTAAGGATTCATTCAGTATACCGCTCGATTAAGTGTCTTTTTGTCAGACAAATCTCGAAACGGCCAATCGTCGAATGATCATCTACTCGTTGCGCTCTCCAAAATAAAAATTTATTTGTCATCTGACTACGTTACAGAAATTAAAAATTCGTAATATCCGCCGACTAGAGTAACCGACTACCACAGAATCTTATAGAGGAAATCTTCTAATACTGAATTCTGCCAAAATTGTTATCACTTCGTTACTGGCGACTTATAATACTTACGTGTTTTGGTCATACTTTTTTGTGTATGGAAAATTTATTTTCCTAAGTACACCTTTGAGAGGAGTGTAAACTTCAAGGCGAACTAATTGCTTTGCTGTAGCACGAAAATTATACAGATTACGCAAATGGCCTGATAATCAAAAAGGACTAATAGTACCAGGTTTAAGGAAACAATAATGAAATTTTATAAATTACAGACTGGTATTAGGAGAAACCTATCTATCAAATTCAGACGTTGATTTGTGTCATTAAATGAAAATTAATCGTAAGTGCAGCAGAGCTAGGATTTAATTAAAGACCAATTTAAGATCTGTCGTCTTAATATTTCAAAGACTCACTGACATATGATATTGACATAAGATATTGACAAGATATTATTTATTACGTACCGCTTCAAAGATCTTCTTAACTTGCAAGTGTTATTGAAAGTTATGATTTAGTTTGGCATGTAGACATTCTATCATTAAATAGTTTTCAACAAGCCATCACTTAGGTATTTTCGTAAACAAATCATAAATTATGAAAATATTTTTATTCAACTACAGTCTCACGATAAACTTTGTTATTTATCAACCAATTCCTTAGAAAATTTCTTGTCTGAATTGATACTGACATTTTATAGGTATACAGTTCTTTGATTATTCATAAACAACAAAAACCCAACAAACAATTCAATTTTTTGTTATCCCAACTAAACAATCTGCCAATGATAGATGTACGAAATAAAATCAACTTAATTCCCTTTTCAATATCTGCTAGAAAGATAAGATTATTTTCTCGGTACAATATCGGTACTACACAAAAGACAAGTTATCCCTCAAATATTTACATTCATTGTTTTTTTTTTCATATATTTCAACTCCCAACTACCTCAACCTTCTAGCCAGCGTAATAGTGGTATAATATCCAAATGGTATGTGCCTAAAATTAACTACCTTTTGGGGAACAGAAGAGTAGAAAAACCAAAAGAATTTTCCAAATTTGAAGGGGATTTGGTATTTGTTCGTATATGGAGGTAAAAAAAGTTAAATCCTACCTTAAGGCTGTTCATAAAAATTATTATTTAAACAATTTGTTAAAAACTATGATGATGTGAAAAGCATAAAAGAAAATTCAATTATGTTGTGTATGTGTATTGAACATACCAAAAATATGTTTTATGATAACAAAAGTTTTTGGTAGTTATATAGATTGTATTTTTGACTTTGGGAATTTCTCTTGTATATTATCTTGGATAATTTAAAAGTTTTCTTTTTATGGAAAATTAACTCAATAGTTGAATACAGGTAAATTTTATGGTTTATTAACACGATTACATAATAATATTGTTGTCTTAAGTGGAGTTCATTTTGTTAACAATGTACTTATTTAGCCATAAATATAGGATCGTGTGCGTGTTCCTTTTCCATCTATATGATTGGAAGCTAAAAGTTAGGTAATTCAAGTTTATGTTTAAATTCAAATGTAAATAATTTTGTTTAAAATAATCACGGTGGTGCTCGGGGACCAATAATCGCAGTCACTGGAGTATGGAATATTCGTACCGCTCGAATATGCGTGCAACCAGCTGAAACTATTTGACCTTGAGGGCAAACACACAGCCATCTGGATAAAAATTAGCACGCCCTTTACTATCAGTACCTAGCAAAAAATCACACTGCACCATCCGTCCCACCGTGAGTTGCATAAATGCTATTTAATATTTCAAACCATAAAGAACAGCTCACGTTATCGTTGAAGAAGACCTCAGTAAAGTTTTGGGTTAATCTAACGAACAATACATTTTCTGCTTAAATAATACATTTTAGGTACAATACGCTCGAAAAGGGTGCAAAACGTCGATTGTACCGTCAAATCTTCCTCTGCGGCTCTTTGCTCATTTTCAAAGAATGACTCTACTATGCCTTTTTAACATATTCCACACAAAACAGTCACTCGTTTTGCGTATATTGGCTTCTCAATTATCAAATACACGGATGAAAACGTAAGATCGGTATCCCAATTGTGCACCAATGACACAACACACTCTAAACGCATGATATAAACAACGCGATTTGTAAATGAAACGATTGGCAGCCATTTTTCGGTCATTATACGCACTCGATACAATGTAAATAAGTTAAAAAACCAGAAAGCTACGGAACCAGCAAAATCTGCTGATTTAAAACAAGTCCGAAATGTGAACTATTCAAATGGTGCAAAATGGAAACACCAAAAGCGCTGCTACTATTGCTATAATGTCGGTTCATACCATTTTGCATGAAGAGGAAACTCCCAGCAAACTCTGGTGGCGTTCCCAATTTACTTTGTTCCAAATTGAACAATGTCTGTATTTTACCCACGATGCTAGAAACGCTCACAATTCAAAGGGTGCATTTACGAGTATGTCATTCAAAGCATTGTAGGATTCAGGTTCGGAAGTCCTTTTTACTTTCCCCTTTTCCCATTTTCTAGCTTCTTAAATTTTTAAATTTTGGGTTATTCAGAGTGATAACCCGAATTCTTCACCCCTTCGTATCCTCGAATTTTATTGTATTTGACGCATACATGCGTCGTCTATATGAAATTTAGAATGAGTCAAATAAAAAAAAAATCGGGGTTACGAAGGTGTTAATAATTTCTTAGAAAACATAATAATTCGCTAAAGCATTGTGATTATACTTTGTATGTAAGTGAAAAGTATTTTCAATATTTTTGTACAGCTGCGAGCAAAAGTATTAGACACCCCTATATTGTTTGTCATTGTCTCAACAATTAGTGGTTAGATATGCGTTTTATGGTTTTACTATTGAAATAAAAAAATAACAAATATTTTCGACACCCAGCTGCGTTTTAAGACTGCATTTCGTCGAATTTGCTATTTTACGTTTAGAGTTTTAGTTTGTTATCAGTCCTTGCAGTGAACATACACGTCTTGTAATTAATTATTGCTATCATATTAGTAAAGACTAAAATATATCGAGTTAATTATGCCTCAAAAATCTGAACTTAGTGCAGAACAACGCCTAAGAATTCAGATTTTGCATGAACAAGACATGTCTCAAGTGAAAATAGCCCGAGAAGTGAAGTGCTGGCATTGTGCACTGCCATATCGACTAAATCGCTTCTAAGAGACCGGTGACCATGAAAATAGGCCAAGAATAGGTAAAAGAAAAATAACTGGTTTAGACCTCGCTGCTGCTTTATCTGAAGCAAATGGCAAATCAGTGAGCGTGCATACTGTGATAAGAAGGCTTGTTAAAGCTGGATTAAAAGGTTGCAAGGCAAGGAAGAAGCTGTGGCTGTCGGATCACAATAAGAAATTCGGTTGGAGTGGGCCCTCAAATATAGAGATTGGACAATGGAAGATTGGTTCAACGTATTGCGGTCAGATGAATCTAACTTTGAGGTATTGTTATTTACTTTAGATGTTATATTAAAACATGTCCACGTCTTTGAAATCATGCTCTGCAAGAAAAATAATTAAATCTTAAACTAAATTTTTTTTGCATAGTTGTTTGGAACACCTGGTATGCCTTATGTCAGGTGAAGGGTGAGCGAAGAGTACAAACCAGTATGTGCTGCAAACTGTTAAACATGGTGGGGGCTCTATCATGATCTGGGGTTGTATGACTGCCGATGGAGTATGCGAAATGGTGTTGTGTGAGGGGCGAATGAACAGTGCGAAATAGACTGAAGTTCTTCAGTGCGTAAAATTACTACAAGACAACGCCACTTGCCACAAATCAGCGCACACCATGGCGTTTGAATAGCAAAATATTGTAAATCACAACTCACACGTTTCGGGGCCATATTTGCCCATGTCAGAACTATGACAAAATTCTAAAATTCCTCGCGTGCGTTGAAGTTTAACAGATCTTCCTGGAAAACATAACGGGTTCGATGAGAACCGGCCAAAACTTCAATTAGCAATCGTTTGAATAGCAAAATATTGTAAATCACAACTCACACGTTTCGGGGCCATATTTGCCCATGCCAGAACTATGACAAAATTCTAAAATTCCTCGTGTGCATTGGAGTTTAATAGATCTTCCTGGAAAACATAACGGGTTCGATGAGAACCGGCCAAAACTTCAATTAGCAATCGTTTGAATAGCAAAAATATTGTAAATCACAACTCACACGTTTCGAGGCCATATTTGCCCATGCCAGAACTATGACAAAATTCTAAAATTCCTCGTGTATATTAGCGTTGAATAGATCTTCTTGAGAAACATAACGGGATCGATGAGAACCGACCCAAAATTTCGATAAGTAATCGTTTGAATAGCAAAAATATTGTAAAACTCACACGTTTCGAGGCCATATTTGCCCATGCCAGAACTATGACAAAATTCTAAAATTCCTCGTGTGCATTGGAATTTAATAGATCTTCCTGAGAAACATAATGAGATCGAGGAGAACCGGCCAATATCTCGATAAGTAATCGTTTGAATAGCAAAAATATTGTAAAACTCACACGTTTCGAGGCCATATTTGCCCATGCCAGAACTAAGACAAAATTCTAAAAATCCTCTTGTGCAATGACATTGAGTAGATCTTTCTGAGAAAAATAACGGGATCGATGAGAACCGGTCCAAAATTTTGATTAGCAATCGTTTGAGAAGCAAACTATTGTAAATAACAATTCCCACGTTTCGGGGCCATATTTGCCCATGTCAGAACTATGACAAAATTCTAAAATTCCTCGTGTGCATTTGACTTTATTACATCTTCCTGCGAAACATAACGGAATCAATGAGAACCGGCCAAAATTTCAATTAGCAATCGTTTGAATAGCAAAATATTGTAAATCACAACTCACACGTTTCGGGGTCATATTTTCCCGTGCCAGAACTATGACGAAATTCCAAAATTCCTCGTGTGCTTCGGAATTTAATAGATCTTCCTGAGAAGCATAATGGGATCGATGAGAACCGGCCCAAAATTTCGATTAGTAATCGTTTGAATAGCAAAAACACTATAAATAAAAACACACACGTTTTGGGGCCATATTTGCCCATGCCCAGAATTACAGGGTGTCCGCCGGGAAGGTATACTGCTTTGTTTTGCCGCCATTTCGGCGGATATTAGTATTGACAGTTCATACTTGACAGTCGTGAAGTAGACACGTGGCAAATTCTTCCACAAGAAAATTTACGCCGCCGTACATATGCCAATAGGATGTTACAGCTCGCCCATGACAACCCCGATTTTCATGAAAAAATCATAATGAGTGACGAGTCACATTTTCATTTAAATGGATATGTGAATAAACAGAATAGCCGGTTCTGGGCAATGGAAAACCCTCACATTATTCATCAGTCAGTTTTACATCCATTAAAAGTGACAGTCTGGTGTGCAATTTGGTCAGGAGGAATCATTGGACCTTACTTCTTTGAAAATGAAAACGGCGTAACGGTAACTGTGAATGGGGAGCGATATCGTGATATGATTGAAAACTTTTTAACGCCACAACTGCATACTTTGGGCTTGATAACATATGGTATCAACAAGATGGTGCCACATCGCATACAACCAGGATTACAATGGAATTACTGCGAGAACTCTTTCCACAACAAGTTATTTCAAAAAATGGTGATGTTGATTGGCCTCCACGGTCGCCTGATTTGACTGCTCCGGACTTCTTTTTGTGGGGATATCTAAAAAGCAAGGCTTATGGGAACAAACCAGAAACGCTTGAGCAACTGAAACAAAATATTCGTGATGAAATTAATGAAATACCGCGTGAAATGTGTGAGAATGTAATGAAAAATGTGCTCAAAAGGGCTCGCATTTGTGAGGCTAACAGAGGCGGACATTTATCTGATATTGTATTCCATACATAATTGCCGACATTAAATAAAACATTTATCATTATAAGATCCATTCTCTTTCATTTAATCAAAAATCATAAACAAACAAAGTAGTATACCTTCCCGGCGGACACCCTGTATATGTAAGAAGAGTACGACCATGATGAAAGGATTCTAAATTAAACTTGCAATAAAATTTGTTCAGATCATTATACTAGAATTTTAGCTGGAATGACGAAGTTCGACAAAGGTGGCTTTTTCCAGCCCAGACGAATTTGCTGATCTGGATGAATTTTCTGATTTACGATTTTTTCATGAAGTCAACGAGGAGGAGATCTGCGAATCGAAAGTGATAGTTCCGACAAGTTCCGACAGCGTAATTTTTCAACATAGGAACAACCCACAATTATTGATCGAAACATTATCGAGACGGAAATTCTAGAAGAAATACCTTCAGATCCTGAAAATGAAGTTCCACAAAGCCAACTGATTAGAAAAAAGAGTAAACCTGCAGCATCAGGACCGCAATTGCTGCATTTCTTTTCTGTTGAGGAGTTCTTTAGTTTTGTGCAAATTTGGTTTTGTGTATAGTTTCCCGCATACGACGTGCACTGATATCAACTTGCAACATATCCTTGAATTACCATATTATTGGCAGTTTAAACACTGTATTGATCTGATCCTTTTCTTTGGTTGTCAGTTATACGTCTATGTATGAGGTACTTTAGTTTATATATTGGATGGACTTCTTCCTTTTTCAAAATGCGTTCTGATGGATCCAGTTAAACTTAGACCTTTGGTTGTGGTTGCTTCAAACGGTTCATGATCCTTTATATATTCTGTATCTTAAATTCATCTTCAACAAGCGCATCCTGCATTTCGGTTGTTTCACCAATGACATCGATGCCCTTAATAATGACAGAAAGACCCTTAGAAGACTTGAATCGGTACGTTGTGAGCATTGTTTGTGAGCATCATATTGGTTTCGCGCAAGCAGATTGGAGGTGGCTTGCTTTTCGATTAGCATGTTCTTAAATATTTGCATTTACAGTTTGGCTCTCTTCCGCATCCTTTTCGGTGAACGTTTCAAATCGGTGTTTTAGCGGTATTTTGAATTTTTGAGTTTTTGGGCTATCCCTTTTCTATTTTAAAGTAATATAGCGATCAATGCTAGTTTGTGTCAGATGTACATTACGTTTAGTGCTCTCTTTAAGGCTTGTGTCGCTACTGTGCTTTTCGAGGAGTTTATTAATTGAGACATCTACCACTTCTGCCTTCAAATTCATTTATCACCGTACCTCTTTTTAAGAATTGATTGTTCAATTTGGTGTTTGTTCTTCCGTCGGCCGTACTGGATGAACCACCCACAAGACTCAGAACTTCAGAGGTATTGCTTGTAGCTGCATATGGTCAGTTATTAACCGAAGTCAACATTTCAGGAAAATTTAACATTAATTCGTATACCTAGATTTAACCTTAAACTAAGAATAATTTTTATATTTTTAAGTTTTATATTGATAATAAAGATATTGTTGGAGGTCGACAAGAGTCAAATTTGCCTTTTAACTGCATCATCACTATTTTCTCTGCAGATAGTGACATTTTTTTGTTGTTGATTGCGATTTGACCCCGACGCTGAAGCTCGAATCTCGTATTGCCATCCACTAGAATGACTTTGTCATGCAATTTCGTCCAAGCCATCAATCATGCTTATGTTAAACACAATATTCCAGACTAGAGGATCTAGCAGAGAGCCCTGAGGATATCTTTTTGAAATTTGTTTTGAAACAGAACCATACATATCTCTGATTCTTGCGAATCGGTTACTGAAGTAACTCCTTAAAATATTCATAATGTTTCTAGGGAGATTGTAGACCGATAAACTAGCGATAACACTAGGCCAAGTAAGACTATCAAATGCTCCGCTAATGTCCAAGAATATATCCATAACATATTTCGAATTTTGGGTTTTGACAGTGTTGATTAGGCGGACTGTCGCATCTTCAGTGGACATGCTACGCCGGAAACCGAATTATTTGTCCGAGAACAGTCGGCTCTCATCAATTCGACTAGTAATCTTTCTAGGAGTTTTCCCATAACCGGAAACAACATTATGGGACTATAAGTTTTCGAAGAAAGTGGATCTCTATCGCCTGGTTTTCTTGTTTTCCAAACTTTAGGGAAGTAACCAAATTTTAAGCAGCTGTTTAATAATTTTACTATGCTAGGCCCTATAATGGGCCATGCCAGTTGGATAATTTCTGCGTTAAAGTTGTCAAGTCCTGGTGACTTGTTGCGCTTAAGGCAAATGAAAGCACTGGTGATCTCCTCCCACGTTAATTGGGGGACTTCAGCATCTGTGGATGTCCAATTGCTGTTGGTGGCGATCTCGCGCATTTCTGCTTGAGGCTCAGTTTCGCCTGGTGTTCCGTCTGGCAGAAGTGAGTTGAAGTAACTCCAAGCGTGTGTCATGCCACGTATCAGTGACAGGGGTCTCTATTACCATGTTCCGTGACGTACCATTGGAAACTACTTTGCTGTGCTTTAAATACTTCATGGAAGTATTTATTTCTTGCCACTCTGAAGAAAGTCAATTTCAACTGTTTTGCTCTTTGGTCCTTTTCCGTCTGGTATGCACTTCAAAACTTATGCAAAGAACATCTAAGTTTCTTTAGATTAGAGTTCCACCAACTATTTCGTTTCTTAGCTAATCTGTTCCTAGGAATTGATTTGTTGCAAGCATTGGTTAACTGTGTTGAGATCAACTACACACGAGCATCAATTTCATCTATCGAATTAACTTCTGGAAGTGCTTCTTCACTATCCCAAGCGCCAACCAAGTGTCTAGCAAATAGACCCCAATCAGCTATCTTAATAGCAAATCTCGGAATTTTGTTACTTGGAAGCGGAATATTCTGTGGCGCGTTTGATAATTCGGTCACTAGATGCCCAACTTTTTCTTACACACCACCCAACTATCGAGGCCAGCAATTCTCCGTTAATGATTGTTGGAGTTCCCATTTGACGAAAACGTCGTTGGGTTTCCCTGCTCGTTCATTATCTTGGGATTCTCATGGTATCCAGTTGCTACTCTGGCTATAGCAGGCATGCCGCTGATTTGACCGTTGACCGAGTGTGGTTCTTGCATATATCTATGTCGTGGGTGGAGATGAATTTACATATCTCTGGTCCATCTACTTTAGCGCCTTGCATGTTAAGGTGGGCGATACGTATAGGTTGCTTTTACTATATCTGGTATTATGACTAATCATCATGCTTACTTTAGCAACATGTTTTTAGTTGCTGGTTCTACTTCTACCACCCAGTGAGCGGTCTCTTTATTTCTCGCACCAGTTCTATACAGAACCTTTAAATCCTTTCGATCCAGGCAGTTTTGATTTATTATGCAGTTTGTGACCATGTCGCCACCAAGCTCAGAGCTGACATCAATTATAATTACCTTAGGTAATAACTTGATAGATACTGGTTCAGGGGCTACTATATATCCACGCCTTCCAACTCTACGTTTTCTGTGAACCCCTTCAAGCCTGAGTAAGAGTCAACTGTAGCCGCAACACCATTTGGGCCAGCGTTTGTTACATAGTAAATCTTAATGTTTGGTTCACTAGGACGTATGATTTCCTTGGTTATCTCGTTAGTCGGGAAGGCTGGAATCATTATCTCTAGCTGAGATTATTATTTGTTTTGTTTTTGTCTAAATTTTGGCAACGCAGTCTGTTTCTACGTTTCTTGCTTTTTTACCGACCAATTGCCATTTCCCTTCATTTTCATTGAATTAGTTGCAACTTTTCTTGTTTTGTCTGAATTGGCACTAGGAACTGAATCCTGTGCAATCATCTCTGGTGTCTTTTCCACAGTAACCAATGATTTTGGTTTCTGGCAGCAGGTGTACCTATGGTTATGTGCTTCCACCAGTTTACCAACAACTAGATTAGTGTCCGCAACCACCTCTAGAATATGAATTTTAATGTTTTTAATTTGATTTGTCAATTCCCGAAACTTAGGCTAGTAAATTCCATGTTTCTGTATATGGTGTATAGTAACCAAGCATTGCTCACTCCCCAGAACCGTCAGTACTAGACATCCGATCCCTGGCACCGTAACTTTGTTTTCCATGGTTGACTCCATTGAGTTTATACAGGGTGGGCCAAATAATATTTTTTTTTGATCTAGCAGTTTTTTTTGAGTATGGTAAGGGTTATGTCACTTCCGATTTGACAGAAAGTTAGTTTTATCCTTCCGCTGAACGAAAATGGTTGTGTATTCGCTTCAATAACGCTGGGAAGTATGGAAACATTAATTCGAAAATTTTGGCAAAAAAATCATCTTTTCGGATGAGGCGCATTTCCATCTTGGCGGCTATGTAAATAAGAGTAACTGTTTGATGCGAATTTTGGTCCAGTGGCATCATTGGGCCATTTTTCTTTGAAAATGTGCAAGGAGCCGCCGTTGTCAATGGTGAGCGCTACCGCGCCATATTACACCATTTTTTGTTCCCGGCACTTGAAGAGGAGGACGTTTCAATTGATATTTTGCGCACTGTCTTCGAATATCGAATTATCAGCCGAAACGCTGATGTGATTTGGCCGCCTCGGAGCTGCGATTTAACGCCGTTGGACGATTATCTTTGGGGTGGCTTCAAAGATAAGTGTTACACCGATAAATCGGCATCGATTGACGCTCTCAAGAACAATATACGCATTGAAGACATAATGCCGTATACCACCGAAAATGTGCTCAAAAATTCGACCGACCGTATGGGGTACGTTAAGGCCAGCCGATTAATCGGAAGGATTGTTCTTTACAAATTTGAAAAAATATTGAGAATTTTTTGTTTTATTGCATTAAAAAAAAAAACTTATTTAGCCCACCCTATATATTCTGGGTGCCTTCCTTTAGCGGTTTATACATACTGCCACGTTTCTTAAAGCCGCCTGTAACATGGAGAAGAGACGCTTCAGGATTTGCCATAGGTATTTCCCCTTCAAAGCAAATAGCCAGGATTTAACCACGCCCATACTCGCGGGTTTATACTTTCCGCGTTACCCAGGGTGAATCACGAGGAACTTGTGTAACCATCGCGGAATATTTTTAGTTGGTTAGTGATTTTAATGCTGGCATAATAATGTTATGGTCGATCACATGTAGATCTAAACTTCTAACCTCAATTGACAATTTGAGATGAAACGTTTCAGAAAATACGTAATCAATACACGTATTTGAACAAGCCGTAGTTAATTAGTAAATATTTTTTGCTATTTTCAGTCAAATAAGAATTTTTTAAATTGATTTAATTTCAATTGTTCAGGAAAGATTAAACTAAAGTTTTTAACAGTTGTTATGAAGCTGTAAAGTATTAATTTGGAATTGAATTTCAGGAAAATTTGAGATGCATGTACGAATGTGAAGTTTTCGACAAAATTAAAAAATAACAAAACATGGCGGACTACAAAATTTGTCGAAATAACAAAAATGCACATGGATTAGTAAAACAGTTGACAAAAGCAATGTTAGGATTATTTAAAAATTTTTCTCTGCAAATCAACTGCTCGTTAATATGCATTTAGTAAACTAGCGAATTCCGCAATCAAAATTAATACAAAATTCGAAATGTTCAAACAAATAAAAATTATCCTCATTTTAATACGATGACGTAGACCCATTTGTTATTGACACCGAACTTGATCAATTTTTGCAAAACTAAAATAAATGGGATTTAGACGTTCACTGTATCGAGAGTTGGCCAGCTCCCAGAGATGTCCCACGAACATGGTATGCATGCTTAGTTAGCTTATGACATTCTAAACAAATAAAAATTATCCCCATTTTAGTACGATGACGTAGACCCATTTGTTATTGACACCGAACTTGATCAATTTTTGCAAAACTAAAATAAGTGGGATTTAGACGTTCACTGTATTGAGAATTGGCCAGCTCCCAGAGATGTCCCACGAACATGGTATGCATGCTTAGTTAGCTTATGACATTCTAAACAAATAAAAATTATCCCCATTTTAGTACGATGACGTAGACCCATTTGTTATTGACACCGAACTTGATCAATTTTTGCAAAACTAAAATAAGTGGGATTTAGACGTTCACTTTATGGAGAATTGGCCAGCTCCCAGAGATGTCGTACGAACATGGTATGCATGCTTAGTTAGCTTATGATATTCTAAACAAATAAAAATTATATCCATTTTAATTCGATGACGTAGACCCATTTGTTATTGACACCGAACTTGATCAACTTTTGCAAAACTAAAATAAATGGGATTTAGACGTCCACTGTATCGAGAATTGGCCAGCTCCCAGAGATGTCCCACGAACATGGTATGCATGCTTAGTTGGCTTATGATATTCTAAACAAATAAAAATTATATCCATTTTAATTCGATGACGTAGACCCATTTGTTATTGACACCGAACTTGATCAACTTTTGCAAAACTAAAATAAATGGGATTTAGACGTCCACTGTATCGAGAATTGGCCAGCTCCCAGAGATGTCCCACGAACATGGTATGCATGCTTAGTTGGCTTATGACATTCTAAACAAACAATAGTTATCCCCATTTGTTATCCCCAATTGTTATCCCCATATGACCCATGACGGGTCGTTCCGTTCTAAAAATGAAACACCTTCCCTATCCTTCCATATTGTTATTTGAATCCTACAGTGCCAATCAATTAATCATTATCAGTAATTTTATTTATTTTATATATTCCGCGATCCTCAAACTTTTATTTAGAGCTAAAAATTCTGCTAAATTATTTATGTTTGCATTTAGAACAATACCAAATATAATATAAAATTCAGTTCGATTTTTTTTTTGTTTTTCTTTTGTTTTTATTCTTTGCAATATTTTCTAGGGGCCGAAGCACCCTTAACTCTTTCGCAGTTCGCTTATTTACGTCCTTACCTTACCCAGTTTGTCCGCCAAATCGAGGACGTACGGATATAGGTCCGATTTTTTACCATTTGCACATTGCATAGCTCCATGCCAGCCTATACTGGCATGGAAGATGGGTCGGCCCATGAGTTCTGCTCTCCGACAGAGGGTCATAGATGTGTTCCTTCTCATCACAAATCGTAATTTGATGATGAAAATTCCCTTTGCATCCTGCCCCTATCGGGATTCGAACCCGGTACCTCCCGATACAAACGCCAAAGCTTTAACCACTATGCCATTTGGTCGGTTCCAGTTCGATTTGACACTAGTGTTTGTGCTGTGATTTAATACTATTCGTAGTAAAACGTATTGTAACAAGTAAGACAAAAGGTTTTATCACTGCATTTCTCCTACATAAAACGATGCTAATTCGAGAGCCTTTTGTTTATGGTATAATGAACATAAAAGCACCTCAACTAATGGACACAATATACACCCTAATATTTTACCCAACAATTAATACCTCGTGCTACCCATCTCGCATACAAAATATCATCCCCATTTTCATGTTGAATTTCCACAAACCCAAGTTTTTTTTTATTTTTATTTTTTGTAGCTCGCCTTGTTATCGATATTACACGTATAATTATATGGCTATTATGTAGGGATTAAACGTTTTATTAGGGTTCGTCATGGGTTTGTTGGCTTTTACTGTATATGACGAGTACCTATATATAGTTTTATGGCGATGCTTTAAATAGTTATTTAGATTTTAATCGGTTATTATCTCGATTACAGTATTTTTTAATCTCGGCTACAAAATTTGACTACACAGGATGAAGTTTCCTATTTCAGAAGTAAACTTTTTTTTTTTATATGCACCAGATGACATGTTAATTTTCTTCTACTAAATAAATTATACAGACGTTTGTTTTGGACGTCGCCGTCGCCCTTCCTATTATTCGTTCGTTCGTTATCACCAACATGATTTATATTTTCTAATTTATTTATTTTTCCGCACCTAATCTTTAACATCTGTACGTCTTACTTGTGTGCCCTTGTTACAGGCAATTTTTAATTTATTTTTTAAAGTTAGTTTCCACTTTCTATATAGTCGTTTTGTTGTTAATGGGCGCTCACATCACCAGACATGGTGGATTAAAATTATGTTGTCGAAAATTAGTTTTGTTGCTGTGCAGCGTCAACAAATTTATGTTTTATTAAAAAACTTATTCCTGATTGTGCTTCATAATTTTATCGGGGAAAGGTGGTAGATATATTGAACCGCTTTTATGCCCTGATTGAGCATACTTAGTCGGCCCCTCTTTAAAGTACCCAAAAAGTGTAAAACATTAATAATCCGTTTAATTTTATGTATGTTACCCCATTAGATACAAAAGGCTAAAATATCATCACGGTGTACATACGAGTGTACATACATACCCATATATCCTTTTTGTGTTGTCTCACACGTAAAAATTAAGTGTCGTGCCAGGAATTTTTTGTTTGTTTGCTTATTTTTCATTGAAACCAGCCAAGGAATTTTTCTGTTATTTTTCCGGTTTTGCGTGTGTTTGTTTGTGTATATATGTGTGTGTGTAGGCATGGCGCGAGAGAAAATTATTATTTTTTAAGGACAACGAAAACAACATTCCAAGTATACTTTTATTCAGCGGCGGAGTGAGTGTTGAGGGCCAACGATAGGAAATGAATTTTATTTTTGTGTGCGGATTTTTTAATTCATTAAATATTTGTCAAGCATATTTTGGTTTTTACTATATTTTCCGAGTTTTTATTTTGATGTGGTGTAAGAGTATTATGCCTTTAGTGATAGTGATTTTTTTAGATTTAAAGTATGTATGGACTACTTTAAGTCCTAGCATTTTTACGGTTTTCGTTGCAGCATATTATCGGTTAGGACGTATAGTTGCAGATTTCGCACCGGGATTAGTCATTTGCGGACCTCTACGATCTTACACTTAACATCAAAGCTACTTATGTTTCCTTTTAAATCATAGAGGTTATAATTTTTTCTCTCAAGTGCTTGAGATCAAGCGCACAGCTTCAACAAAATCTAAAAAAAATTCATCTTCTGTGCATACTCTTACGACAGTTTTCATACCAATGCCGTATTGTCTACGCCGCGTAGTTAATTAATATTCTGACAATGTCGAAAAGTATTATTTTTATTGGCATTTATCAAAATTCTAGTATTTCTTTGTAATTCAAGCCGTGTCAAGATGGAGTTCATTCTTTCTCCACATTGAAAAATCTTACCCAAAGCTTTTATATGGTAATAAAGCACATTCATGTTTATGTTAAGGTTAAAGTGCGAAATCACGATAAAAATTCGGTTGTAAATAGGGCCTACGTTGGGAGGATTAAATGTCGGCCGATAAAGAATACAATTCGCGTTGACTAGATAACTCTATAACCTTCCATGGTATTTTGCATACACTACTGAACAATGCACAACAGATTTGACAACATCTAACAACTTGGCTGCTATAACCTAACAAATTTCGAGTGTCTAATGAAAGACAATGAATAACCGGCCAGGCTGAGGGCCAAGTATAAAAATATTAGTCTTAACGATGCGTATCCAAATAAATGTCACGCTTCGGATCAAACTGCCTTATTTGTATACAGCACTTCCCTGCACATAAAGTCTTTCTTTTATCTGCTACTCGTGAGACAAACCATTAAAACGCAGTAACTAATGCTGGCGGGATTTTTGCCGTTAGTCCTGGTCTGCAAGGCATAGGTTACTAACGTGGGACTCTGTGCGTCAGGTCTGGTCTGCAAGACGAGCGAAGACGAACAGGAGCCAATAGACCTGGCACTTAAGACTTACAAAAAAACAAACCGGAACACCAGCACGAACAAGACTGTTCCCCGAAAGCAATTTTTAGGACATGATCACGCAAGTAGAGTCCTCCCGTATCAACTTCGAAAACCAGAAAATGAGTCTGGAAAGCTCTAGAATGGACAGGGATATGGAAACTCCTTCATAGGGTACAGATTACTGAAATTTATTGAAGGGTTCGCCTAAAGGTTATCTACCCAAAATGCAAGGATCGTATAAGGAATTGAAAAATCAAGTAAATAGGACTAGAATACGGGAAACTGGAACTTTCAATAATGCTTAAGGAGCACTTAGTGGTGGTTTTCGTTGACAGAGCTAACGAAGACGCATATTTATCGTTCAGGATTGGAAGATGATGGAGATGGCCTTAGCTGTTTCCTTAAAAATAAAAGGAAAACCCTTGGCCCGATGGACGGTAGTACTGAAATCATGTCAACTTGACATCTTGTGCTTATCAACGGTCATTGATTATGTATAACAAGGCTGTAGAGAGCCTATATGTGAAGTATGGTCTCCTGCAGATCTAAATCGAAAACTCGAATCCCAGTGTAACTTAGTGACCCGATATAAGTTCTGATAATGCTACAAATTAGTAATCCATAACTTCCGACGGCCAACTGTAGAGTGGCGAAGTCGAAAGAACCAAAGACTGATTATAGGTGAGCTTTGACTGATAATCTGAACAACATGGAGATGGGTGAGGAGTTAGAAACGTCAGAGGAGTACTTAGTTGCAACTATTTTGGAGGTTGAAGTAAAGAAGTAAACCTAACATTCAGGTTTCTGCTGATTAACTTCTATCACCCCGAGGTAGCTTCGGCTGCGCTCATGCTCTAACCAAAGAAGCTAGATTAAACTCGTTCTTGTATTCTTGCTAAAAATATAGTCGGATTATTTTTTTGTAATAAAATTACATAAATCAGGTGTTGTTACAACACATTGATATTGATGGACACAATCTCTGGCTAATATCAGCATACCTTCCACATGATGGGTAAGATATCCCACATGTTGTTTGTGCAAGGTCATTAAAGAAGGCTCAAAACCAAAAAATTGAGTTATCCTGGGGAGTTATGCAAATCCAAATCATCCAATTTGGTGAAACACTGATACAAGTGAACGAAGTTACTCCTACATTTTATTTTTAGTACTACTAACCTATATTTCTGCAATATTGGTTGTAAACCAACGTTTATATCTAGAAATAGTCAAGAAATAGAAGACATGGAAGGTATCGGAGGATCATTCCTTTTCTGATCTTTTTTTTTCCAAATTGTATTGGAGACAAATCAATCAGAAAACCTAGCAATAGAAACAGGAGGTACACCGACTAGAATAACTTTAGAACTATTTTTAGTAATTTATTACCGATACATGTTCCAGGATCATATAGCCTCTGTAATAACAGAGGTACCAACAACTTGATGTAATTTACAGTCAGCGATCGCGTAAAATTGGAGAACGAATTAAACGAACTGACTTTTTATACGAAAAATTATTAGTACCGGCCCAGCCAGCTAAAAAACATTTTTTTACGAAGTGCAGGTAGCAAACACAAGCAAAATCAAAGTAAAAGACGAACGAGGGTAACGTGATTCAGAGTACTGGCTCCGACTCAGGTTTTCCTCATCTAGGTAGGTCTAGTAAACGTCGGTGTAATTATTGTAAGTCTATGGATCACACCAAAAAAATTGTTTTCATTATCGTCTGAAACAAAGAGCGGTGTGGCACACCAGGAGTAGTGAGAACAAATTGTCTGTAGTATTAATGAAGGCTAACTACCTAATCTAGAGACAGACCTATTTGAAACATCGCCCTAGTGTCTCATTTGCAATAGTTCTTAAAGAAAGGGATTTGCCGAAATACATGTTGATGGTGAGCTGGCCAATGGGTCATGTCAAGGTTGTAGAATTATTACCGGTTCCGGACAGAACATATTTGTTGCTCAGATTTTGTAACGATCGAACTTGGACCAGATGAAACCGTTTGAATAACATCGGACGAAAAACATCAAATGAAAAAATTTCTAACAACTTTCTTCTATAATTTAGAGCCAGCGTAAGACCCGATGAATTCATCAAACATGTTATCAAGATGAAAGTTTCAAATCAGCTTCCCGTAGCCATCTCGCCAAATTTTTTAAAACAATTTTAAAACAAGAAATTGATACGATGGTACCGATGAACTTTTGCATTTGGCCAAGCAGGACCGTTGTTTTAATCATATCAAAAATTGATTTACGATTCACTGGCAGGTTAAAATTAGCAATGAAACCTAGATAAGCTCGCGTTTATTACGCCATTTTTATCGGTCGTATTTTGATGATTCATCGGCCAATTTTAAGGTGGTCTTCCTAATTTCACAATTTAGTTAAGTGATTTGGAGAAGGTTTTCCAACGAATAGAACTATTTAATTTACGAATAAATCAGAAAGTGTAAGTTTTTTGTCGTATCGTCAGTTTCAGGGGCATGTTATAACCTACGATAGGATAAAAACTGACTCAAACAAGGTGTCTGCGATTTTGAACATTAGTCCGCAGGTCAACGTATCACAAGTTTGCACCTTTATACGGTTACGGTTTATTCGTTATCTATCTACTGTACGTAACCAATTTAACAAAAAAATTGCACCTTGGACTTTGAGTGATGGTGACTCGAATATTCAAGCTGCTTGTCAGCACCAGCAGGTAGAAGATGAAAGCGTGTCGAAGATTATCCATAGCTCCAAATCGTAATCTGATGACCCAAATCACGATAATTATGTTGCTTGAAGATTTCTTATGGAGCACAAAGTAGTTTACCGCTATAAAGACGAAAAAAACGGAGAAGCTCAAGCTACTAGTACTCAAATCTATTTGCAACCATATTTTATTCTGTTTTCATTCCGATCCAACCACCCGACATTATGGAGTTAATCGAACTCTATCGAGGATTAAAGAAATAATTATAACCGAGATTGCGCCTTTCTTTTACCGAGTTCTACCGTAATTTTGTGTATTTTTAGAAGTACAAATTGTAACGAATGAAAGTTATGGTTGTCGAACTTCTTCGATTCATTCATTACCTGCGGCAGATGGTGGCTACACGATGGGCAGAACTATCTGCTCTCGTCTTGGCAACTCTGCTGGATGGTGCAAAAACTTTGATTGACTAGATATTTTTACGCTTCCGAGTAGCGAGGCGGCTCATTACTGACAATGGATCACAGTTCGTGAGGGAAATCATTCAACATACCATGTACTGTTTGGCAATAAAGCTTTACTGAATCATCCACAGACCAATTTAGTGAAAACCCGTAATCTGAACCTAAAAACTCAATTGAGAATTTTAGTTCTTTTTACTAAGTGCCTCAAGTATATATTTATTGAGAAATATATTACATATGAACACCTTAATATGAGAGGCCACTGTTAAAACACACGTTTTTTTAACATTCTAACGGAAGTTGAAAACCCAACGATGTTACAAATGATATCCGCGATATTAATCAAAAGATTAAGTAAGAAACCAGCTCCCAGGCAGGATAGGCCATCTCTTATCTACAAAATGGTCAACTTAACTACGTGTGAATTGGAAATTGCTGTTATTCAGATAAAAAAATGATGTCTTTTCCCAATCAAGAGACTGAGACAGTTGTTCGACATTCGTCGAAAATTTTGTTTGTGTTTTCGATAAACCAATTTTAATTCTCACTGACCGAGGTTCTAACCTCAAGAGTGAATTATTTTAAAGAATCGTCAAAATATTCAAAATAAAGAAACTAAATATGTACAACATTATTTTGGTCTTAGAACAATCCCTCTAAACTGCTAACCAGAATTTAATTGAATCTAAAGAAAAATCCAAACCCTCCTACGACAAAAACTCTAAGGCCGTTACATACAACATAGGAGACTTAGACAATCTCAATAGTCACAATATGGACTTGGTCCCTACTAAGTGAATATACGAGCAAATTTTGGAGAATCTATTTATTACAACATTTTTTTCCCGTTTCATCAGTGTGACTAACATCAGAGATTTTTGCAAAAAATCGGATTTTTTTGAAAAGATTCCATTCAAATCAGGATGAGAACATATTGGGGATTTAAGGAATTTAATGTTATTTACAGAACATTTTGATTGAATTATTTATTGCACTCGATTTGACAATAACTATCTTGCAAACACAATGCTTTAACTTATATTCATATTTCAAGGTCAAAAATATTGATAATCCGATTCTTGAATGAAACATACGTACAATTAAAATTAAATAAAATTTTTAAATATTATCAAAATTATGTCAATATTAAAAAAAATTTTTGCGTTCAACGGAACCACCTGTTTAAACATAAATTTTTTTTTCATCACGCTCGAACTTTAAAAATCGGTGAATATTAAAAATAATCGTCATTTGATTATTGAACGTGACTAACCATAGAAAATGGTTCGATTAAGTGCTCTAGCGTTGGGAATAATGGTGATGATTATTCAGAATGGGGCTGCAAATAACATCATGGACATTCAAAGTTCTATTCTGCGAGCTAGTGAAGTGGGAAATAATTTTCTCGATTCTTACGATCGGGACTTACCAAAGGATAAAGTTGTGCAATTCTATTGTGCGAATCAGTAAGCTTATATTTCATGTTTACTAAATAAAAGAAAATTAATTCCAATTTTTGTATCGCAGCACCGCTAAAGTGTTCACTCAAGTGTATTTCGATGACCTGGACATTGCAAGAAAAGTAAATATATCGAATCGATTTGCTTTTATAGTCCATGGCTGGACTGACACTGGTAACGAATCCTGGATGATAGAAGTCGCCGACACATGGATACAATATTATGATACAAATGTGTGCCGAATTGGTTGGGATAAATATGCGTCTGCCGAATATGTAACCGCTGCAACGCAAAATGTTAAATTAGTTGCTGCATACGTTACAAGTTTTCTACGATCATTGCATGCCAATTTTAGTGTACCGTACGATACAATCACAATTGCAGGCCATAGCCTTGGAGCACATTTAGCGGGTGGAATTGGTTCTAACTTAGGTGGATCACAATTAAAACGAATTATTGGTATGGACCCAGCTGGCCCATTATTTTCGAATCCATTTGAAGTTGCACCCGAATATCGATTGGATAAGAGCGATGCCCAGCAAGTTATAATAATTCATACAACGGATGGCGTACTAGGACTTGGTGTTCCAGGTGGTCATCAAGATTTTTATCCAGATAGGGGGGTTTCTGTTCAACCAGGATGCTTATTTGAATTTAATGGAGGTTATGGGACACATACGGATTCATTAAGTTGTAGCCATATTCGTGCTGTTAGAATTTTTCATAATTCGTTAGTGCCTGGAAATGAGTGCGTCGCAATGAGATGTGATGGTGTTTGGAAATATTTGTTCAACAACTTTGATGGAATTGTGGCGCAGATCGGACCATACACCGAAATGTAAATACATTTAGTTTATTTTTGGTGTTTTTTAATAATTTGGTATGTTATATTTTACAGTACAGCCGAAGGTCAATTTTTTATGAAGTCAGACTTACAAGGAAGATGCACTGGTAGTTTTTAAAAAAAATATATTGTCAATGTTAATAATAAATGGTTTTTGTAACTATGATATACAACCAAAAATTTTGATTTTTGATCGCAACCTTGTTTGTATTTCTTGATTAAACCGACCATGTGAGGAAATTATTAACGTTCCAAAATTTGTTTTTTGTTGTGAAATCGCGATATGTAAGTTTACGTCATAAAATTTGGTGCTGAAAAATTACAGAACAAAACTATCGTTTATAGAGACGAGTCACATTTTATGAATACCATTTTAGAATATATCGGAAAATTTACAATTACAGAGCTTTTATACAGTTTGTGAATTAGGCCCTTAATTATGACCTGGTTCTTGAATACATTAGTTAGTGCAATACACGATTGAATAAATTCTGTGGAATCTCATTACGCGCTATGCACTGTTCTGGTTTTGAGTGTATAAGTCACTAATTCCAGTCTTGATAAAGAATAACCGACATTATTAGCCAAACCAGGTTTATAAATACGCTCGTAATTAAACAAACAAAATTTATAATTTGAATTGTTAAGTTGGCAATGTTTGTTTTGACAACAACAACAATGATTATTTATAAAAACAAAATTCATACTTTGATATTATTAAAGTCAATATCAATCGTAACAATTTGAAATAATTTATATCGAGTGCTTAAATTATAAGTGAATTTCTTATCCTCAATCAGTATTTATTGAGTTATTGACGGCCATGTTTATTTTGACAACAACAACAATGATTGTAAAAACAAAATTCAAACTTTGCTATTATTAAAAGTTAATATCAATCGAAACAGTTTGAAATAATTTATATCTAGTTCTTAAATTATATGTAAACTTCTTATCCTCAATCAGTATTTAATGAGTTATTGTCGGCCATGTTTGTTTTGACAACAACAACAATGATTTTTAAAACAAAATTTATACTTTGATATTATTAAAAGTCAATATCAGTAGAAACAATTTGAAATAAACTATTTCCAGTTCTTAAATTATATGTAAACTTCTTATCCTCAATCAGTATTTAATGAGTTATTGTCGGCCATGTTTATTTTAACAGCAACAACAATGATTTTAAAAACAAAATTTATACTTTGATATTTTTAAAAGTCAATATCAATAGAAACAATTTGAAATAAACTATTTCCAGTTCTTAAATTATATGTAAACTTCTTATCCTCAATCAGTATTTAATGAGTTATTGTCGGCCATGTTTATTTTGACAACAACAACAATGATTATAAAAACAAAATTCATACTTAGATGTTATTACAAGTCACTATCAATCGAGACAATTTGAAATAATTTATGTCGAGTTCTTAAATTATATGTAAAGTTCTTATCCTCAATCAGTATTTAATGAGTTATTGTCGGCCATGTTTATTTTGACAACAACAACAATGATTATAAAAACGAAATTCATTCTTTGATATTATTAAAAGTCAATATCAATCGAAACAGTTTGAAATAATTTATATCTATTTCTTAAATTATATGTGAACGTCTTAACCTCAATCAGTATTTAATGAATTATTGTCGGCCATGTTTATTTTGACAACAACAACAATGATTATAAAAACAAAATTCCTGCTTTGGTATTATTAAAGTCAATATCAATCGAAACAATTTGAAATAATTTATATCGAGTCTTAAATTATCTGTAAACTTCTCATCCTCATTCAGTATTTAATGAGTTATTGTCGGCCATGTTTATTTTGACAACAACAACAATGATTATACAAACAAAATTTATACTTTAATATTAATAAAAGTCAATTCCAATCGAAACAATTTGAGATAATTTATTTCCAATTCTTAAATTATCTGTAAACTTCTTATCCTCAATCAGTATTTAATGAGTTATTGTCGGTCATGTTTATTTTAACAACAACAACAATGATTGTAAAAACAAAATTCATACTTTGATATTATTAAAAGTTAATACCAATCGAAACAATTTGAAATAATTTATATCTAGTTCTTCAATTATACGTAAACTTCTTATCCTCAATCAGTATTTAATGAGTTATTGTCGGCCATGTTGATTTTGACAACAACAACAATGATTATTTATAAAAACAAAATTCATACTTTGATATTATTAAAAGTCAATACCAATCGAAACAATTTAAAAATAATTTATTTCTAGTTCTTAAATTATTT
The DNA here is from genome assembly GCA_963691935.1 of Nephrotoma guestfalica. Classification (NCBI taxonomy): domain Eukaryota; kingdom Metazoa; phylum Arthropoda; class Insecta; order Diptera; family Tipulidae; genus Nephrotoma; species Nephrotoma guestfalica. Next base: position 34,604,330 of record OY829915.1, read on the forward strand.
GTAAACTTCTTATCCTCAATCAGTACATATTGAGTTATTGTCGGCCATGTTTGTTTTGACAACAACAACAATGATTTTAAAAACAAAATTTATACTTTGATATTATTAAAAGTCAATATCAATCGAAACAATTTGAAATATTTTATTTCTAGTTCTTAAAATTTATGTAAACTTCTTATTCTCAATCAGTATTTATTGAGTTATTGTCGGCCATGTTTATTTTGAAAACAACAATGATCTTAAAAACAAAATTTATACTTTGATATTATTAAAAGTCAATATCAATCAAAACAATTTGAAATATTTTATTTCTAGTTCTTAAAATTTATGTAAACTTCTTATCCTCAATCAGTATTTAATGAGTTATTGTCGGCCATGTTTGTTTTGACAACAACAACAATGATTTTTAAAACAAAATTTATACTTTGATATTATTAAAAGTCAATATCAATAGAAACAATTTGAAATAAACTATTTCCAGTTCTTAAATTATATGTAAACTTCTTATCCTCAATCAGTATTTAATGAGTTATTGTCGGCCATGTTTATTTTGACAACAACAACAATGATTATAAAAACAAAATTCCTGCTTTGGTATTATTAAAGTCAATATCAATCGAAACAATTTGAAATAATTTATATCGAGTCTTAAATTATCTGTAAACTTCTCATCCTCATTCAGTATTTAATGAGTTATTGTCGGCCATGTTTATTTTGACAACAACAATGATCTTAAAAACAAAATTTATACTTTGATATTATTAAAAGTCAATATCAATCGAAACAATTTGAAATATTTTATTTCTAGTTCTTAAAATTTATGTAAACTTCTTATTCTCAATCAGTATTTATTGAGTTATTGTCGGCCATGTTTATTTTGAAAACAACAATGATCTTAAAAACAAAATTTATACTTTGATATTATTAAAAGTCAATATCAATCAAAACAATTTGAAATATTTTATTTCTAGTTCTTAAAATTTATGTAAACTTCTTATCCTCAATCAGTATTTAATGAGTTATTGTCGGCCATGTTTGTTTTGACAACAACAACAATGATTTTTAAAACAAAATTTATACTTTGATATTATTAAAAGTCAATATCAATAGAAACAATTTGAAATAAACTATTTCCAGTTCTTAAATTATATGTAAACTTCTTATCCTCAATCAGTATTTAATGAGTTATTGTCGGCCATGTTTATTTTGACAACAACAACAATGATTATAAAAACAAAATTCATACTTAGATGTTATTACAAGTCACTATCAATCGAGACAATTTGAAATAATTTATGTCGAGTTCTTAAATTATATGTAAAGTTCTTATCCTCAATCAGTATTTAATGAGTTATTGTCGGCCATGTTTATTTTGACAACAACAACAATGATTATAAAAACGAAATTCATTCTTTGATATTATTAAAAGTCAATATCAATCGAAACAGTTTGAAATAATTTATATCTAGTTCTTAAATTATATGTGAACGTCTTAACCTCAATCAGTATTTAATGAGTTATTGTCGGTCATGTTTATTTTGACAACAACAATGATTGTAAAAACAAAATCCATACTTTGATATTATTAAAAGTCAATATCAATCGAAACAGTTTGAAATAATTTATATCTAGTTCTTAAATTATATGTGAACGTCTTAACCTCAATCAGTATTTAATGAGTTATTGTCGGTCATGTTTATTTTGACAACAACAACAATGATTGTAAAAACAAAATCCATACTTTGATATTATTAAAAGTCAATATCAATCGAAACAGTTTGAAATAATTTATATCTAGTTCTTAAATTATATGTGAACGTCTTAACCTCAATCAGTATTTAATGAGTTATTATCGGCCATGTTTATTTTGACAACAACAACAATGATTATAAAAACAAAATTCATACTTTGATATTATTAAAAGTTAATATCAATCGAAACAATTTGAAATAATTTATTTCTAGTTCTTAAATTATATGTAAACTTCTTATCCTCAATCAGTATTTAATGAGTTATTGTCGGCCATGTTTATTTTGACAACAACAACAATGATTATAAAAACAAAATTCCTGCTTTGGTATTATTAAAGTCAATATCAATCGAAACAATTTGAAATAATTTATATCGAGTCTTAAATTATCTGTAAACTTCTCATCCTCATTCAGTATTTAATGAGTTATTGTCGGCCATGTTTATTTTGACAACAACAACAATGATTATACAAACAAAATTTATACTTTAATATTAATAAAAGTCAATTCCAATCGAAACAATTTGAGATAATTTATTTCCAATTCTTAAATTATCTGTAAACTTCTTATCCTCAATCAGTATTTAATGAGTTATTGTCGGCCATGTTTATTTTGACAACAACAACAATGATTGTAAAAACAAAATTCAAACTTTGCTATTATTAAAAGTTAATATCAATCGAAACAGTTTGAAATAATTTATATCTAGTTCTTAAATTATATGTAAACTTCTTATCCTCAATCAGTATTTAATGAGTTATTGTCGGCCATGTTTGTTTTGACAACAACAACAATGATTATTTATAAAAACAAAATTCATACTTTGATATTATTAAAAGTCAATACCAATCGAAACAATTTAAAAATAATTTATTTCTAGTTCTTAAAATTTATGTAAACTTCTTATCCTCAATCAGTATTTAATGAGTTATTGTCGGCCATGTTTGTTTTGACAACAACAACAATGATTTTTAAAACAAAATTTATACTTTGATATTATTAAAAGTCAATATCAATAGAAACAATTTGAAATAAACTATTTCCAGTTCTTAAATTATATGTAAACTTCTTATCCTCAATCAGTATTTAATGAGTTATTGTCGGCCATGTTTATTTTGACAACAACAACAATGATTATAAAAACAAAATTCATACTTAGATGTTATTACAAGTCACTATCAATCGAGACAATTTGAAATAATTTATGTCGAGTTCTTAAATTATATGTAAAGTTCTTATCCTCAATCAGTATTTAATGAGTTATTGTCGGCCATGTTTATTTTGACAACAACAACAATGATTGTAAAAACAAAATCCATACTTTGATATTATTAAAAGCCCATATCAATCGAAACAGTTTGAAATAATTTATATCTATTTCTTAAATTATATGTGAACGTCTTAACCTCAATCAGTATTTAATGAATTATTGTCGGCCATGTTTATTTTGACAACAACAACAATGATTATTAAAACAAAATTCATACTTTGATATTATTAAAAGTTAATATCAATCGAAACAGTTTGAAATAATTTATATCGAGTTCTTAAATTGTATGTAAACTTCTTATCCTCAATCAGTATTTAATGAGTTATTGTCGATCATGAGAATTTTGACAACAACAACAATGATTGTAAAAACAAAATTCATACTTTGATATTATTAAAAGGTAATATCAATCGAAACAGTTTGAAATAATATATATCGAGTTCTTAAATTATATGTAAACTTCTTATCCTCAATCAGTTTTTAATGAGTTATTGTCGGCCATGTTTATTTTGACAACAACAACAATTATTATAAAAACAAAATTCATACCTAGATGTTATTACAAGTAACTATCAATCGAGACAATGTGAAATAATTTATATCCAGCTCTTAGCTGCTAAAAATCCTTTTCACTTCGTGGCGCTTTTCTTAGCAAAACTATTTATACACGCGCCACTTAATTACGAGGCATAGCTCGCTTTGCTGAGTGACAAACAATATCACAGGCGCACACACAATATCAATCGCAAAAATTATAAAATACAAAACAGTTAATACTAATATAAAACACAACACAATGTTATAGTCGTGAGTATAGTGCAGTGAATAAGTATACCACAACTGCGTATGCGCACGTACTAACGCTAGTTCGAAACCCGGTCAAACCATAAAAAATTTTTTTTTAAGTTTTTTACTCCCATCGGAGTATCCAGGGAGCTGGCCACAACAGTTGTGACTATCTAAAAATCACGAAAGAAAAAATACGAAATAACAGTCGGCAGATCAACGAGGCAGCACGCGAACAAAAACGCATCAGCGAAATATAGCAACATAAAATTACAACACAACGACGGATACATCACAAGGATGCCTAACGGATACACATATAAATACGAGTAATATACAATTTACAATATTATTCTAAATATAACAAGCAGTATAGTCCAACGGTTAGCGTTGATTGCTAGTGACATTGTGGTCGCAAGTTCGAAACTCGACCAATTCATTTAATTTTTTTTTCTCAAACAATTTGAATTTAAATATTTTTTTTGTACACATTTATGAATTTATTTAGCTGTAAGTGTACGAATGTTCGCTTCGACATTTCTCACACTATTATATTCGTCGATTATTCAAATAATTTTTTTAAGTTTCTACAATTTTGCTCGCTAAAATTTTTTTTACGAAATTGATTTTTTTGTGAATTTTCTTATTCGATCTGCAAATTCACAATACTCCTTGGTTGGAAAAATAATTTTATTCAGCTTGTTCGCGAACGAATATTTTTTGTAGTCTATATGCCGGATTTTAAGTGAAGTGAAAAATAAAAAAAATCAAGATACCACCTAAACAACAAAAAGCCGTTTCATCATCAGAAGATGAGAATGACAGCCATGCTGACACACCAGCATCGGAGGCAACTACGAATATTTACAAGATGCCACCCAAAATACCTCCCTTCTGGAATGAACAACCGGCAGCATGGTCCTTCCTCGCCGAACAGCAATTCGGAAACCACCGCATTTTTGATGTCGACGAATGACTTGCATACACTCTCGGTGCGATACCACAAGAGGCGGTTCAATTCATGCCGGACATTTTTAGAAACCCACAGCCAGGCACGAAATATAAAAGGCCGAAATGCTCGTTAATCAACCACTACACTATTAGCGAGGAGCAACGACTTGACGAGTTGCTCTCCGGTTTCCAACAAGTTGGAGACCTTAGACCGCCTCACTTTTATCGTCTGCTTGAACAAATAGCAGGTGATTCTAAATTAGTAAATAACGATTTACTCAAAAATCTCTGGCTAAAACCTTTTCCAGACGACTTACAAGCGATAATAGCTCGGGATATTAAAAATGACATGAAGGAAATCCTATTGGTCGCCAACAATATCTAGATACACGCTCAATACAGAGCACATCAACCAATTGCTGCTGCCAACCAGCTATCCACAAGCAAGGCAATTGCTGAAGGTGAATCAGCCCTTCTTCAACAATAATTGGCAGATCTACAGCGAACTCTGGCCAATATGAACATTGGTTCACGTGGAAGATCACAAAACAACAGACCGAATTTCAATTACCGCGTCAGATCAAGGTCGAGATGGTCATTTCGATCCGGACGTCACTGTAATAATCCGTGCAGTCTCCGACCGGTAGCTCATGGAGAAGCAACTTTCAAATATTACAAGTCTTCGGAAAATCGCTAAATCCAGCTGTCTCTACGGAAAACATTTGTTCGTCTCGCCATTTTTTCATCAAAGATCACGAAAATAACTTTCAATTTCTGATCGATTCGGGGGCAGAAGTATCTGAGATACCCGCGTAAATAAGTTTCCCCGACATGCTAAAGACACCGTTTGCATTCTTCCGCAGCAAACCGATCCCCAATTTCTACTTACGGTACAAAACTTTTGAAGGTTAATCTCGGTCTCCGGCGTTCGTTCACACATCCCTTATATCACACATCCCTGCTTACTTTCTCTCGGAAGACTCTCTTATTAATTTACTACCCTCACTGTGAATGCAATCATCACCCAAGTTGCTACGCCATCTCTAAAACATTTTAGCGTCAACAACGATTACGGCGCTCTTTTAAAGAAATACTCCTCGCTCACTGAGGCTGTGAATTACAATCTCCCAGTGAAGCATAACGTAGTCCACTGCGTCGTCACGCATGGTAGGTTACCTTGTGCTAAACCGCGTCAACTCGACATTGGAATCTGCCGCCCCTCGTCATCACCAGTCTCCTCACCATTATATATGGTGCAAAAGAAAGACAAGGACTTGCGCCACTGTGGAGACTATTGATATTTAAACACTGTCACTATTCCAGATAGATATCCTATCCCACACATACGCAGTTTCTCATTGAGCCCAATATTTTCTCAAAAATAGATTTGGTTAGTATCATGAAATTCCCATTGCTCTCGATAATATTCACAAGACAGTGACGACTACTCCTTTTGGGCTTCTTGAGTTTACCCGTATGCCATAGGGCCTTCGTAACTCAGCCCAAACGTTCCAGCGAGAGTTAGTGCGAGATGGTACACAGTGAACATCTCGAGAAGTATTTAAACGTCTCTCTGCATATGGATTTAATATTAAAGCTTCGAAATGTATTTTCGGCGTGAAGTCACTCGACTTCTTAAGCCATACAATTTCGAAAGATGGCATCCTCCCGCCGAAGGATAGAGTTAATGTCATTTCAAACTGTGCAGGGCCAACATCAATCCACCAAATACAGCTGTATTCGTCAGTATGGTGAACTATTACCACCGCTTTATGCCACGGTTAGCCAAACTATTATCGCCTATTCACAGGCATTTGGCCACCTTACTCAAGAAAGGCAAACACAGAAGAAACTTCTCTTGGCCCGAAGATTGTACAGAATCTTCCGATATGGCCAATCGTTCTCTTGCCACTGTCACACAACTACCGACGCTTCCAATGTAGCAGTTGGAGCTATCTTACAATAACGTAAAAAAAAACTTTGCAAAAGTCTCCTGCGAAAATTAAATGCTCTACTTTCGATAGAGAACTTTTTCGTCAAACACTTTCGTCATTTGAGTCGAAGGCCGAAATTTTTCTATATTTACCTACCATAAACCACTTTCAACAGCTATTGCGCCAACGGCAGAACGTAGTCCCCGGCAATTACGACATCTCGACTACATTGCCCAGTTCACTTCGGACATTCATCACATCAAAAGTGAACACAATGTGGTGAGCGACTGTTTGTCTCGTTCTAATGAAACACTTCTCACAGAACTCAGTCTTCTTCAGTCTTCTTTTTCGACACGAAGGAGTTACTTGTACAGCAAAATTGATTTCACCACGCTCACCGAAATCAAGCATAAACCTGCAACGGATCGACTTACCAGACAAGCAGCAAATTTTGTGTGAGACTTCAACAGGTAAAAATCGACCTTACGTTCCTCTCAACATGCGACGGACAATCTTCGATAGTCTACATGGCTTATCACATTCCGGCAACCATGCTACGCGAAAACTTATTGCTTCAAAATACTTCTGGCCAAGATTGAATACTGATACAAGCAATTGGGCTAAATCTTGTATCCCATGCAAAAGTCCAAAGTTCACCGCCACACAAAATCAACGCTTTGTTAATTCGAGCTACCAAGTGGCTTCAATCAGTATTTAATGAGCTACTGTCGGTCATGTTTATTTTGACAACAACAACAATGACTATAAAAACAAAATTAATACTTTGATATTATTGAAGTCAGTATCAATCGAATCAATTTGAAATAATTTATATCGAGTTCTTAAATTATATGTAAACTTCTTATCCTCAATCAGTATTTAATGAGTTATTGTCGGCCATGTTTATTTTGACAACAACAACAATGATTATAAAAACAAAATGTATACTTTGATATTATTGAAGTCAGTATCAATCGAAACAATTTGAAATAATTTATATCGAGTTCTTAAATTGTATGTAAACTTCTTATCCTCAATCAGTATTTAATGAATTAATGTCGGCCATGTTTATTTTGACAACAACAACAATGATTATAAAAACAAAATGTATACTTTGATATTATTGAAGTCAGTATCAATCGAAACAATTTGAAATAATTTATATCGAGTTCTTAAATTGTATGTAAACTTCTTATCCTCAATCAGTATTTAATGAGTTATTGTCGGCCATGTTTATTTTGACAACAACAACAATGATTATACAAACAAAATTCATTCTTTGATATTATTAAAGTCAATATCAATCGAAACAGTTTGAAATAATTTATATCGAGTTCTTAAATTATATGTAAACTTCTTATCCTCAATCAGTATTTAATGAGTTATTGTCGGCCATGTTTATTTTGACAACAACAACAATGATTATACAAACAAAATGTATACTTTGATATTATTGAAGTCAGTATCAATCGAAACAGTTTGAAATAATTTAAATCGAGTTCTTAAATTATATGGAAACGTCTTATCCTCAATCAGTATTTAATGAATTAATGTCGGCCATGTTTATTTTGACATCAACAACAATGACTATAAAAACAAAATGTATACTTTATATTATTGAAGTCAGTATCAATCGAAACAGTTTGAAATAATTTAAATCGAGTTCTTAAATTATATGGAAACGTCTTATCCTCATTCAGTATTTAATGAATTAATGTCGGCCATGTTTATTTTGACAACAACAACAATGATTGTGAAAACAAAATTCATACTTTGATATTATTAAAGTCAATATCAATCGTAACAATTTGAAATAATTTATACCTAGTTCTTAAATTATATGTAAACGTCTTATCCTCAATCAGTTTTTAATGAGTTATTGTCGGCCATGTTTATTTTGACAACAACAACAATGATCTTAAAAACAAAATTAATAATTTGATATTATTGAAGTCAGTATCAATCGAAACAGTTTGAAATAATTTAAATCGAGTTCTTAAATTATATGGGAACGTCTTATCCTCATTCAGTATTTAATGAATTAATGTCGGCCATGTTTATTTTGACAGCAACAACAATAATTATACAAACAAAATTCATTCTTTGATATTATTAAAAGTCAATATCAATCGAAACAGTTTGAAATAAATTATATCGAGTTCTTAAATTATATGTAAACTTCTTATCCTCAATCAGTATTTAATGAATTAATGTCGGCCATGTTTATTTTGACAACAACAACAATGACTATAAAATCAAAATGTATACTTTGATATTATTGAAGTCAGTATCAATCGAAACAGTTTGAAATAATTTAAATCGAGTTCTTAAATTATATGGAAACGTCTTATCCTCATTCAGTATTTAATGAATTAATGTCGGCTATGTTTATTTTGACAGCAACAACAATAATTATACAAACAAAATTCATACTTTGATATTATTAAAAGTCAATATCAATCGAAACAGTTTGAAATAAATTATATCGAGTTCTTAAATTATATGTAAACTTCTTATCCTCAATCAGTATTTAATGAATTAATGTCGGCCATGTTTATTTTGACAACAACAACAATGATTATAAAAACAAAATGTATACTTTGATATTATTGAAGTCAGTATCAATCGAAACAATTTGAAATAATTTATATCGAGTTCTTAAATTGTATGTAAACTTCTTATCCTCAATCAGTATTTAATGAGTTATTGTCGGCCATGTTTATTTTGACAACAACAACAATGATTATACCAACAAAATTCATTCTTTGATATTATTAAAAGTCAATATCAATCGAAACAGTTTGAAATAATTTATATCGAGTTCTTAAATTGATTGTAAACTTCTTATCCTCAATCAGTATTTAATGAGTTATTGTCGGCCATGTTTATCTTGACAACAACAACAATGATTATACAAACAAAATTAATACTTTGATATTATTGAAGTCAGTGTCAATCGAAACAATTTGAAATAATTTATATCGAGTTCTTAAATTGTATGTAAACTTCTTATCCTCAATCAGTATTTACTGAGTTATTGTCGGCCATGTTTATTTTGACAACAACAACAATGATTATACAAACAAAATTCATTCTTTGATATTATTAAAAGTCAATACCAATCGAATCAATTTGAAATAATTTATATCTAGTTCTTAAATTATATGTAAACTTCTTATCCTCATTCAGTATTTAATGAGTTATTGTCAGCCATATTTATTTTGACTTTGTTGACCAATCGAATAGTGGTTTAATTCCTCAGAATCACTAATTACTTAAAAAGGCATTAAAACTTCATTTTGATTCCACATTGTTTACTGGTATAAATATTTTATGGAATCATTCTTCAACTTGCGGAGCATATATTATTATGAATATCTGTAATTTTGGAATTTTCCAACACCGATTTCAGAGACGTCTTTTCTAAGGGGGTAATGGTTTAAGGCCTTTTGAATCATTAGATACCTCATTACTATATCACAGGAAATACGGGTAGAAATAATTAATTGAATTTTTCTTCCACTTGTGTATTATGGATTATTACGATTTAGAATAGTATCACAGTTGCCCCCGTGATGTCGTAATAATGTTTTGCTGTCTTAATATCTGATGATTTAAAAGCCTGGAACCATAATTCATTTGGTCCCGTGATATTTGAATGATAGTTGAATGGTTATTTGTCCTAACTCATTAAATAGTACATTATGTTGGGAATTATTTCGCTTAGATATTTATGGGATCGGCACATGAACTATTTAAAACGTCTAATAGAGTCAATAAAAAATTCTTCCTTGTAAAAAAGATTTTATTTTTAAATGTGCAAATATGAATGTTTTACAATTTAATATTAGGAAACTAAATTTAAAAACCGTTCGAACTGAAAAGACTTATGGCTAAGTCATCATACTTAAACTTTCTTTTATAACTGTCAATTCTGGTTTTATTACAGATATTCTAAATACCGCATATCATTTTTGTCGCCTTGTTCGACGCCCTCGCACCTACCATTAACACGTCTAGGTAAACAAACAATCAATTTAACATTCCGAATGTAAACATTAATAATAAATTAATTTCTTTACAAATACTAGTTTAAATTATACATATACATAGACACCGTAATTATATTCATATTGAAAAAATACTTACCGAATTGAAACCTATATATGAGCACTTGTATTTGTGATACAATGAGGTATCTAGCATTACAATAAACCAACAACAAAATTGATTGATTTATAATGATATTACGAACAAAATAATAGGTTAGGTCATAAATTTTCCAATGAAATGAAAATTGAAAATAGCTCTATACACATACACACACTAGTACACATAAACGTCTATATAGATATGACCGGGATGAAAACTTGCTTATTTGTACACAACCACAGATTCTAGTAGTAGGGTTATTAATAGAAAAATATAAATTACAGATACACAATTGCACCAACAAAAACAGCAGCAAAAAGTTAAAAATTTTCCGAAAGTGTTAAAGGGTAAAAAAAATACTGGATGAGGGTTGAAAAGCTTTTACGAAGAATTTATTTTTTATTTTTTTTCATCCTGTAAACACATATACATTTTCTTATGGTACCCGCCACCAATAAATGTTATACAACCAGATGATGTATAACATATTCCAATTTCCATCCTCCTTGGTTCTATTTTAGATAATATTGTTGTGTTTTTCCCGTCTTATGTAAGTATATTTACAACAAAGCATATACGAGGAAAAGCATTTTGATGGTGGTATGATGATGTTGTTGTATTGATATGTTGGGTGTTTTCCATCCGTTTTCTATATATGAACATCTAAATAGGAAAAACATTGTGTATTGTTTAAGGAGTAAGCCAAATATGTTGTGTTGTCAGTTCTAATGTTTGTTAGATCTCGATGAATGATACCTTTTTGCGTATACATGGGTACTATCCTATCGTTCGATAAACGATTGAGATATTGTTTACTCAGTGGTGGTTGGAAAAATTAATTTTTATACCAGTCTTCGTATACAGGTACTATGTTATACATGATTTTATGTCTATATACAAACGCAGTAGATTAACAAATCAATGGTTTAGTTGTATATAGTTTATTATAGATGAGGATACAAATAAAAAATAAAATGTTTTGAAATTTTAAACTAAACTACTTTTGGATTTCCATTACGAGGTTTTTGGAAGTATTTTACTCGCTGTGAAATATTTATTAGGTATACGTCATGTGTTGTCCCGCATCATAACTTTTTGTTTGTCGTGTAAATGACAAATGCTATAAATTAGAAATGTCTATAAATCAATCATTTGTGACATACATATATATGTAGTTGGGTACGACGTACGATATAAAACATAGGAATAGTCTTCATTTTGTACACAGTCCTCTGTGTGCATAAAACTATGTTCGGTGGAATAATATTATTTTTATATGAATATTATATTTACGATTTACACGTATACGTTGTTGTACTATTATTTGGCCATAGATCGATGATTTACATAATTTACCATAGTTAATTACGTTACCAAAGGCGGTAAACTTTCGAAAACCACTTAAATGAAATCGAGCTACTTTCCAGAAGATGCAAATAAAAAATTAAATCGGTCGAAAATTTACATTTCCATCATCCACTGTAGATATTGCAAAAAACAAAAAATTAAATTTCTCCTTTGGCTATATTGCCGTCAAGACCTCGATTACTATAGTTACCAATATGGCACTTTAGAAATTTTGCGAACAACTATAAATTTATAACTGAATTACATACCACAGTGATTTGAATTCCCTGATGGTTGGCTTTCCTGAAGGCTGAATATTATAAATTTTTTAACTACATAAATAATTGTTGACTTAGTTGTTCTTAGATACATAACTCCTTAGCATAACTTGCATTATTGTGTTCTATATTTAAGATTTAAAAAGTTCCGCCTACACGTTTTCTACTCAATATAAATTTTATAAAGTATATTTTGTTTTGTTTCGTTATTCATTTGTCATCTTTTGAGTTGTACATTTTACTTACTTTAGCATGAGCGTTGATAGCGCGGTTGATAAAGTGCGAGACGTATATGCGTGGGGACTCGAGTTCAAACCTCAATATGTTCATCAAGTGCAAATTTATAACAAAAACCGAGCGGATTTATTTTTTGAACTTTTTATATATTTTGGTCTTATAATTTTGATCTAAAAATCAATTTCACTGCAAATAATATGCACTTTTCATGCCTCATTCGCCTGCAATCCAGGTTCGATTACACTTACATAATTTGGCTAATTTCAAAATACGAAACATCCAATAACCGCGCTTTCCATATGCATTCTACCGGTAGTTTCGTGCTCAACATGTTATATACATTACCTATAATCATTTTGAACCGGAATTTCAACAAAAAAAATTTCTTCAATTTTTCGCGAAAATCCCTGATGGTTAGCCTTACTGATTTTGAACGGATAAAATTTATTGTCACAGATTCCGTGTGTTATGTTTATTTTGGGTTATTAATGTAATTATGAGTAGATCAACGTTTAATTTGCTGCAATATGTCCCCTCATTCGCCTGCAATCCAGGTTCGATTACACTTACATAATTTGGCTAATTTCAAAATACGAAACATCCAATAACCGCGCTTTCCATATGCATTCTACCGGTAGTTTCGTGCTCAACATGTTATATACATTGCCTATAATCATTTTGAACCGGAATTTCAACAAAAAAAATTTCTTCAATTTTTCGCGAAAATCCCTGATGGTTAGCCTTACTGATTTTGAACGGATAAAATTTATTGTCACAGATTCCGTGAGTTATGTTTATTTTGGGTTATTAATGTAATTATGAGTAGATCAACGTTTAATTTGCTGCAATATGTCCCCTCATTCGCCTGCAATCCAGGTTCGATTACACTTACATAATTTGGCTAATTTCAAAATACGAAACATCCAATAACCGCGCTTTCCATATGCATTCTACCGGTAGTTTCGTGCTCAACATGTTATATACATTGCCTATAATCATTTTGAACCGGAATTTCAACAAAAAAAAATTCTTCAATTTTTCGCGAAAATCCCTGATGGTTAGCCTTACTGATTTTGAACGGATAAAATTTATTGTCACAGAATCCGTGTGTTATGTTTATTTTGGGTTATTAATGTAATTATGAGTAGATCAACGTTTAATTTGCTGCAATATGTCCCCTCATTCGCCTACAATCCAGGTTCGATTACACTTACATAATTTGGCTAATTTCAAAATACGAAACATCCAATAACCGCGCTTTCCATATGCATTCTACCGGTAGTTTCGTGCTCAACATGTTATATACATTACCTATAATCATTTTGAACCGGAATTTCAACAAAAAAATTTTCTTCAATTTTTCGCGAAAATCCCTGATGGTTAGCCTTACTGATTTTGAACGGATAAAATTTATTGTCACAGAATCCGTGTGTTATGTTTATTTTGGGTTATTAATGTAATTATGAGTAGGTCAACGTTTAATTTGCTGCAATATGTCCCCTCATTCGCCTACAATCCAGGTTCGATTACACTTACATAATTTGGCTAATTTCAAAATACGAAACATCCAATAACCGCGCTTTCCATATGCATTCTACCGGTAGTTTCGTGCTCAACATGTTATATACATTACCTATAATCATTTTGAACCGGAATTTCAACAAAAAAATTTTCTTCAATTTTTCGCGAAAATCCCTGATGGTTAGCCTTACTGATTTTGAACGGATAAAATTTATTGTCACAGAATCCGTGTGTTATGTTTATTTTGGGTTATTAATGTAATTATGAGTAGATCAACGTGTAATTTGCTGCAATATGTCCCCTCATTCGCCTACAATCCAGGTTCGATTACACTTACATAATTTGGCTAATTTCAAAATACGAAACATCCAATAACCGCGCTTTCCATATGCATTCTACCGGTAGTTTCGTGCTCAACATGTTATATACATTACCTATAATCATTTTGAACCGGAATTTCAACAAAAAAAGTTTCTTCAATTTTTCGCGAAAATCCCTGATGGTGCCTTACTGATTTTGAACGGATAAAATTTATTGTCACAGAATCCGTGTGTTATGTTTATTTTGGGTTATTAATGTAATTATGAGTAGATCAACGTTTAATTTGCTGCAATATGTCCCCTCATTCGCCTACAATCCAGGTTCGATTACACTTACATAATTTGGCTAATTTCAAAATACGAAACATCCAATAACCGCGCTTTCCATATGCATTCTACCGGTAGTTTCGTGCTCAACATGTTATATACATTACCTATAATCATTTTGAACCGGAATTTCAACAAAAAAATTTTCTTCAATTTTTCGCGAAAATCCCTGATGTTGTTAGCCTTACTGATTTTGAACGGATAAAATTTATTGTCACAGAATCCGTGTGTTATGTTTATTTTGGGTTATTAATGTAATTATGAGTAGATCAACGTGTAATTTGCTGCAATATGTCCCCTCATTCGCCTACAATCCAGGTTCGATTACACTTACATAATTTGGCTAATTTCAAAATACGAAACATCCAATAACCGCGCTTTCCATATGCATTCTACCGGTAGTTTCGTACTCAACATGTTATATACATTACCTATAATCATTTTGAACCGGAATTTCAACAAAAAAATTTTCTTCAATTTTTCGCGAAAATCCCTGATGGTTAGCCTTACTGATTTTGAACGGATAAAATTTATTGTCACAGAATCCGTGTGTTATGTTTATTTTGGGTTATTAATGTAATTATGAGTAGATCAACGTTTAATTTGCTGCAATATGTCCCCTCATTCGCCTACAATCCAGGTTCGATTACACTTACATAATTTGGCTAATTTCAAAATACGAAACATCCAATAACCGCGCTTTCCATATGCATTCTACCGGTAGTTTCGTGCTCAACATGTTATATACATTACCTATAATCATTTTGAACCGGAATTTCAACAAAAAAATTTTCTTCAATTTTTCGCGAAAATCCCTGATGGTTAGCCTTACTGATTTTGAACGGATAAAATTTATTGTCACAGAATCCGTGTGTTATGTTTATTTTGGGTTATTAATGTAATTATGAGTAGATCAACGTTTAATTTGCTGCAATATGTCCCCTCATTCGCCTACAATCCAGGTTCGATTACACTTACATAATTTGGCTAATTTCAAAATACGAAACATCCAATAACCGCGCTTTCCATATGCATTCTACCGGTAGTTTCGTGCTCAACATGTTATATACATTACCTATAATCATTTTGAACCGGAATTTCAACAAAAAAAATTTCTTCAATTTTTCGCGAAAATCCCTGATGGTGCCTTACTGATTTTGAACGGATAAAATTTATTGTCACAGATTCCGTGTGTTATATTTATTTTGGGTTATTAATGTAATTATGAGTAGATCAACGTTTAATTTGCTGCAATATGTCCCCTCATTCGCCTGCAATCCAGGTTCGATTACACTTACATAATTTGGCTAATTTCAAAATACGAAACATCCAATAACCGCGCTTTCCATATGCATTCTACTGGTAGTTTCGTGCTCAACATGTTATATACATTACCTATAATCATTTTGAACCGGAATTTCAACAAAAAAAATTTCTTCAATTTTTCGCGAAAATCCCTGATGGTTAGCCTTACTGATTTTGAACGGATAAAATTTATTGTCACAGATTCCGTGTGTTATGTTTACTTTGGGTTATTAATGTAATTATGAGTAGATCAACGTTTAATTTGCTGCAATATGTCCCCTCATTCGCCTACAATCCAGGTTCGATTACACTTACATAATTTGGCTAATTTCAAAATACGAAACATCCAATAACCGCGCTTTCCATATGCATTCTACCGGTAGTTTCGTGCTCAACATGTTATATACATTACCTATAATCATTTTGAACCGGAATTTCAACAAAAAAAATTTCTTCAATTTTTCGCGAAAATCCCTGATGGTGCCTTACTGATTTTGAACGGATAAAATTTATTGTCACAGATTCCGTGTGTTATGTTTATTTTGGGTTATTAATGTAATTATGAGTAGATCAACGTTTAATTTGCTGCAATATGTCCCCTCATTCGCCTGCAATCCAGGTTCGATTACACTTACATAATTTGGCTAATTTCAAAATACGAAACATCCAATAACCGCGCTTTCCATATGCATTCTACCGGTAGTTTCGTGCTCAACATGTTATATACATTACCTATAATCATTTTGAACCGGAATTTCAACAAAAAAATTTTCTTCAATTTTTCGCGAAAATCCCTGATAATTAGCCTTACTGATTTTGAACGGATAAAATTTATTGTCACAGAATCCGTGTGTTATGTTTATTTTGGGTTATTAATGTAATTATGAGTAGATCAACGTTTAATTTGCTGCAATATGTCCCCTCATTCGCCTGCAATCCAGGTTCGATTACACTTACATAATTTGGCTAATTTCAAAATACGAAACATCCAATAACCGCGCTTTCCATATGCATTCTACCGGTAGTTTCGTGCTGAATATGTTATATACATTACCTATAATCATTTTGAACCGGAATTTCAACAAAAAAATTTTCTTCAATTTTTCGCGAAAATCCCTGATGGTTAGCCTTACTGATTTTGAACGGATAAAATTTATTGTCACAGATTCCGTGTGTTATGTTTATTTTGGGTTATTAATGTAATTATGAGTAGATCAACGTTTAATTTGCTGCAATATGTCCCCTCATTCGCCTGCAATCCAGGTTCGATTACACTTACATAATTTGGCTAATTTCAAAATACGAAACATCCAATAACCGCGCTTTCCATATGCATTCTACCGGTAGTTTCGTGCTGAATATGTTATATACATTACCTATAATCATTTTGAACCGGAATTTCAACAAAAAAATTTTCTTCAATTTTTCGCGAAAATCCCTGATGGTTAGCCTTACTGATTTTGAACGGATAAAATTTATTGTCACAGATTCCGTGTGTTATGTTTATTTTGGGTTATTAATGTAATTATGAGTAGATCAACGTTTAATTTGCTGCAATATGTCCCCTCATTCGCCTGCAATCCAGGTTCGATTACACTTACATAATTTGGCTAATTTCAAAATACGAAACATCCAATAACCGCGCTTTCCATATGCATTCTACCGGTAGTTTCGTGCTGAATATGTTATATACACTACCTATACTCATTTTGAACCGGAATTTCAACAAAAAAATGTTCTTCAATTTTTCGCGAAAATCCCTGATGGTTAGCCTTACTGATTTTGAACGGATAAAATTTATTGTCACAGATTCCGTGTGTTATGTTTATTTTGGGTTATTAATGTAATTATGAGTAGATCAACGTTTAATTTGCTGCAATATGTCCCCTCATTCGCCTGCAATCCAGGTTCGATTACACTTACATAATTTGGCTAATTTCAAAATACGAAACATCCAATAACCGCGCTTTCCATATGCATTCTACCGGTAGTTTCGTGCTGAATATGTTATATACATTACCTATAATCATTTTGAACCGGAATTTCAACAAAAAAATTTTCTTCAATTTTTCGCGAAAATCCCTGATGGTTAGTTAGCCTTACTGATTTTGAACGGATAAAATTTATTGTCACAGATTCCGTGTGTTATGTTTATTTTGGGTTATTAATGTAATTATGAGTAGATCAACGTTTAATTTGCTGCAATATGTCCCCTCATTCGCCTGCAATCCAGGTTCGATTACACTTACATAATTTGGCTAATTTCAAAATACGAAACATCCAATAACCGCGCTTTCCATATGCATTCTACCGGTAGTTTCGTGCTGAATATGTTATATACATTACCTATAATCATTTTGAACCGGAATTTCAACAAAAAAATTTTCTTCAATTTTTGGCGAAAATCCCCGATGGGCCTTACTGATTTTGAACGGATAAAATTTATTGTCACAGATTCCGTGTGTTATGTTTATTTTGGGTTATTAATGTAATTATGAGTAGATCAACGTTTAATTTGCTGCAATATGTCCCCTCATTCGCCTGCAATCCAGGTTCGATTACACTTACATAATTTGGCTAATTTCAAAATACGAAACATCCAATAACCGCGCTTTCCATATGCATTCTACCGGTAGTTTCGTGCTGAATATGTTATATACATTACCTATAATCATTTTGAACCGGAATTTCAACAAAAAAATTTTCTTCAATTTTTCGCGAAAATCCCTGATGGTTAGCCTTACTGATTTTGAACGGATAAAATTTATTGTCACAGAATCCGTGTGTTATGTTTATTTTGGGTTATTAATGTAATTATGAGTAGATCAACGTTTAATTTGCTGCAATATGTCCCCTCATTCGCCTACAATCCAGGTTCGATTACACTTACATAATTTGGCTAATTTCAAAATACGAAACATCCAATAACCGCGCTTTCCATATGCATTCTACCGGTAGTTTCGTGCTCAACATGTTATATACATTACCTATAATCATTTTGAACCGGAATTTCAACAAAAAAATTTTCTTAAATTTTTCGCGAAAATCCCTGATGGTTAGCCTTACTGATTTTGAACGGATAAAATTTATTGTCACAGAATCCGTGTGTTATGTTTATTTTGGGTTATTAATGTAATTATGAGTAGATCAACGTTTAATTTGCTGCAATATGTCCCCTCACTCGCCTGCAATCCAGGTTCGATTACACTTACATAATTTAGCTAATTTCAAAATACGAAACATCCAATAATCGCGCTTTCCATATGCATTCTACCGGTAGTTTCGTGCTGAACATGTTATATACATTACCTATAATCATTTTGAACCGGAATTTCAACAAAAAAAATTTCTTCAATTTTTCGCGAAAATCCCTGATGGTGCCTTACTGATTTTGAACGGATAAAATTTATTGTCACAGATTCCGTGTGTTATGTTTATTTTGGGTTATTAATGTAATTATGAGTAGATCAACGTTTAATTTGCTGCAATATGTCCCCTCATTCGCCTGCAATCCAGGTTCGATTACACTTACATAATTTGGCTAATTTCAAAATACGAAACATCCAATAACCGCGCTTTCCATATGCATTCTACCGGTAGTGTCGTGCTGAATATGTTATATACATTACCTATAATCATTTTGAACCGGAATTTCAACAAAAAAATTTTGTTCAATTTTTCGCGAAAATCCCTGATGGTTAGCCTTACTGATTTTGAACGGATAAAATTTATTGTCACAGAATCCGTGTGTTATGTTTATTTTGGGTTATTAATGTAATTATGAGTAGATCAACGTTTAATTTGCTGCAATATGTCCCCTCATTCGCCTACAATCCAGGTTCGATTACACTTACATAATTTGGCTAATTTCAAAATACGAAACATCCAATAACCGCGCTTTCCATATGCATTCTACCGGTAGTTTCGTGCTCAACATGTTATATACATTACCTATAATCATTTTGAACCGGAATTTCAACAAAAAAAATTTCTTCAATTTTTCGCGAAAATCCCTGATGGTGCCTTACTGATTTTGAACGGATAAAATTTATTGTCACAGATTCCGTGTGTTATGTTTATTTTGGGTTATTAATGTAATTATGAGTAGATCAACGTTTAATTTGCTGCAATATGTCCCCTCATTCGCCTGCAATCCAGGTTCGATTACACTTACATAATTTGGCTAATTTCAAAATACGAAACATCCAATAACCGCGCTTTCCATATGCATTCTACCGGTAGTTTCGTGCTGAATATGTTATATACATTACCTATAATCATTTTGAACCGGAATTTCAACAAAAAAATTTTCTTCAATTTTTCGCGAAAATCCCTGATGGTGTTAGCCTTACTGATTTTGAACGGATAAAATTTATTGTCACAGATTCCGTGTGTTATGTTTATTTTGGGTTATTAATGTAATTATGAGTAGATCAACGTTTAATTTGCTGCAATATGTCCCCTCATTCGCCTGCAATCCAGGTTCGATTACACTTACATAATTTGGCTAATTTCAAAATACGAAACATCCAATAACCGCGCTTTCCATATGCATTCTACCGGTAGTTTCGTGCTGAATATGTTATATACATTACCTATAATCATTTTGAACCGGAATTTCAACAAAAAAATTTTCTTCAATTTTTCGCGAAAATCCCTGATGGTTAGCCTTACTGATTTTGAACGGATAAAATTTATTGTCACAGATTCCGTGTGTTATGTTTATTTTGGGTTATTAATGTAATTATGAGTAGATCAACGTTTAATTTGCTGCAATATGTCCCCTCATTCGCCTGCAATCCAGGTTCGATTACACTTATATAATTTGGCTAATTTCAAAATACGAAACATCCAATAACCGCGCTTTCCATATGCATTCTACCGGTAGTTTCGTGCTGAATATGTTATATACATTACCTATAATCATTTTGAACCGGAATTTCAACAAAAAAATTTTCTTCAATTTTTCGCGAAAATCCCTGATGGTTAGCCTTACTGATTTTGAACGGATAAAATTTATTGTCACAGATTCCGTGTGTTATGTTTATTTTGGGTTATTAATGTAATTATGAGTAGATCAACGTTTAATTTGCTGCAATATGTCCCCTCATTCGCCTGCAATCCAGGTTTGATTACACTTACATAATTTGGCTAATTTCAAAATACGAAACATCCAATAACCGCGCTTTCCATATGCATTCTACCGGTAGTTTCGTGCTGAATATGTTATATACATTACCTATAATCATTTTGAACCGGAATTTCAACAAAAAAATTTTCTTCAATTTTTCGCGAAAATCCCTGATGGTTAGCCTTACTGATTTTGAACGGATAAAATTTATTGTCACAGATTCCGTGTGTTATGTTTATTTTGGGTTATTAATGTAATTATGAGTAGATCAACGTTTAATTTGCTGCAATATGTCCCCTCATTCGCCTGCAATCCAGGTTCGATTACACTTACATAATTTGGCTAATTTCAAAATACGAAACATCCAATAACCGCGCTTTCCATATGCATTCTACCGGTAGTTTCGTGCTGAATATGTTATATACATTACCTATAATCATTTTGAACCGGAATATATTGAACGGATAAAATTTATTGTCACAGATTCCGTGTGTTATGTTTATTTTGGGTTATTAATGTAATTATGAGTAGATCAACGTTTAATTTGCTGCAATATGTCCCCTCATTCGCCTGCAATCCAGGTTCGATTACACTTACATAATTTGGCTAATTTCAAAATACGAAACATCCAATAACCGCGCTTTCCATATGCATTCTACCGGTAGTTTCGTGCTGAATATGTTATATACATTACCTATAATCATTTTGAACCGGAATTTCAACAAAAAAATTTTCTTCAATTTTTCGCGAAAATCCCTGATGGTTAGCCTTACTGATTTTGAACGGATAAAATTTATTGTCACAGATTCCGTGTGTTATGTTTATTTTGGGTTATTAATGTAATTATGAGTAGATCAACGTTTAATTTGCTGCAATATGTCCCCTCATTCGCCTGCAATCCAGGTTCGATTACACTTAAATAATTTGGCTAATTTCAAAATACGAAACATCCAATAACCGCGCTTTCCATATGCATTCTACCGGTAGTTTCGTGCTGAATATGTTATATACATTACCTATAATCATTTTGAACCGGAATATATTGAACGGATAAAATTTATTGTCACAGATTCCGTGTGTTATGTTTATTTTGGGTTATTAATGTAATTATGAGTAGATCAACGTTTAATTTGCTGCAATATGTCCCCTCATTCGCCTGCAATCCAGGTTCGATTACACTTACATAATTTGGCTAATTTCAAAATACGAAACATCCAATAACCGCGCTTTCCATATGCATTCTACCGGTAGTTTCGTGCTGAATATGTTATATACATTACCTATAATCATTTTGAACCGGAATTTCAACAAAAAAATTTTCTTCAATTTTTCGCGAAAATCCCTGATGGTTAGCCTTACTGATTTTGAACGGATAAAATTTATTGTCACAGATTCCGTGTGTTATGTTTATTTTGGGTTATTAATGTAATTATGAGTAGATCAACGTTTAATTTGCTGCAATATGTCCCCTCATTCGCCTGCAATCCAGGTTTGATTACACTTACATAATTTGGCTAATTTCAAAATACGAAACATCCAATAACCGCGCTTTCCATATGCATTCTACCGGTAGTTTCGTGCTGAATATGTTATATACATTACCTATAATCATTTTGAACCGGAATATATTGAACGGATAAAATTTATTGTCACAGATTCCGTGTGTTATGTTTATTTTGGGTTATTAATGTAATTATGAGTAGATCAACGTTTAATTTGCTGCAATATGTCCCCTCATTCGCCTGCAATCCAGGTTCGATTACACTTACATAATTTGGCTAATTTCAAAATACGAAACATCCAATAACCGCGCTTTCCATATGCATTCTACCGGTAGTTTCGTGCTCAACATGTTATATACATTACTTATAATCATTTTGAACCGGAATTTCAACAAAAAAATTTTCTTCAATTTTTCGCGAAAAACCCTGATGGTTAGCCTTACTGATTTTGAACGGATAAAATTTATTGTCACAGAATCCGTGTGTTATGTTTATTTTGGGTTATTAATGTAATTATGAGTAGATCAACGTTTAATTTGCTGCAATATGTCCCCTCATTCGCCTACAATCCAGGTTCGATTACACTTACATAATTTGGCTAATTTCAAAATACGAAACATCCAATAACCGCGCTTTCCATATGCATTCTACCGGTAGTTTCGTGCTCAACATGTTGTATACATTACCTATAATCATTTTGAACCGGAATTTCAACACAAAAAATTTTCTTCAATTTTTCGCGAAAATCCCTGATGGTTGCCTTACTGATTTTGAACGGATAAAATTTATTGTCACAGAATCCGTGTGTTATGTTTATTTTGGGTTATTAATGTAATTATGAGTAGATCAACGTTTAATTTGCTGCAATATGTCCCCTCATTCGCCTGCAATCCAGGTTCGATTACACTTACATAATTTGGCTAATTTCAAAATACGAAACATCCAATAACCGCGCTTTCCATATGCATTCTACCGGTAGTTTCGTGCTCAACATGTTATATTACATTACTTATAATCATTTTGAACCGGAATTTCAACAAAAAAATTTTCTTCAATTTTTCGCGAAAACCCTGATGGTTAGCCTTACTGATTTTGAACGGATAAAATTTATTGTCACAGAATCCGTGTGTTATGTTTATTTTGGGTTATTAATGTAATTATGAGTAGATCAACGTTTAATTTGCTGCAATATGTCCCCTCATTCGCCTACAATCCAGGTTCGATTACACTTACATAATTTGGCTAATTTCAAAATACGAAACATCCAATAACCGCGCTTTCCATATGCATTCTACCGGTAGTTTCGTGCTCAACATGTTATATACATTACCTATAATCATTTTGAACCGGAATTTCAACAAAAAAATTTTCTTCAATTTTTCGCGAAAATCCCTGATGGTTAGCCTTACTGATTTTGAACGGATAAAATTTTATTGTCACAGAATCCCGTGTGTTATGTTTATTTGGGTTATTAATGTAATTATGAGTAGATCAACGTTTAATTTGCTGCAATATGTCCCCTCATTCGCCTACAATCCAGGTTCGATTACACTTACATAATTTGGCTAATTTCAAAATACGAAACATCCAATAACCGCGCTTTCCATATGCATTCTACCGGTAGTTTCGTGCTCAACATGTTATATACATTACCTATAATCATTTTGAACCGGAATTTCAACAAAAAAATTTTCTTCAATTTTCGCGAAAATCCCTGATGGTTAGCCTTACTGATTTTGAACTGATAAAATTTATTGTCACAGAATCCGTGTGTTATGTTTATTTTGGGTTATTAATGTAATTATGAGTAGATCAACGTTTAATTTGCTGCAATATGTCCCCTCACTCGCCTGCAATCCAGGTTCGATTACACTTACATAATTTGGCTAATTTCAAAATACGAAACATCCAATAACTGCGCTTTCCATATGCATTCTACCGGTAGTTTCGTGCTCAACATGTTATATACATTACCTATAATCATTTTGAACCGGAATTTCAACAAAAAAAATTTCTTCAATTTTTCGCGAAAATCCCTGATGGTGCCTTACTGATTTTGAACGGATAAAATTTATTGTCACAGATTCCGTGTGTTATGTTTATTTTGGGTTATTAATGTAATTATGAGTAGATCAACGTTTAATTTGCTGCAATATGTCCCCTCATTCGCCTGCAATCCAGGTTCGATTACACTTACATAATTTGGCTAATTTCAAAATACGAAACATCCAATAACCGCGCTTTCCATATGCATTCTACCGGTATTTTCGTGCTGAATATGTTATATACATTACCTATAATCATTTTGAACCGGAATTTCAACAAAAAAATTTCTTCAATTTTTCGCGAAAATCCCTGATGGTTAGCCTTACTGATTTTGAACGGATAAAATTTATTGTCACAGATTCCGTGTGTTTATGTTTATTTTGGGTTATTAATGTAATTATGAGTAGATCAACGTTTTAATTTCTGCAATATGTCCCCTCATTCGCCTGCAATCCAGGTTCGATTACACTTACATAATTTGGCTAATTTCAAAATACGAAACATCCAATAACCGCGCTTTCCATATGCATTCTACCGGTAGTTTCGTACTGAATATGTTATATACATTACCTATAATCATTTTGAACCGGAATTTCAACAAAAAAATTTTCTTCAATTTTTCGCGAAAATCCCTGATGCCTTACTGATTTTGAACGGATAAAATTTATTGTCACAGATTCCGTGTGTTATGTTTATTTTGGGTTATTAATGTAATTATGAGTAGATCAACGTTTAATTTGCTGCAATATGTCCCCCTCATTCGCCTGCAATCCAGGTTCGATTACACTTACATAATTTGGCTAATTTCAAATACGAAACATCCAATAACCGCGCTTTCCATATGCATTCTACCGGTAGTTTCGTGCTGAATATGTTATAGACACTACCTATACTCATTTTGAACCGGAATTTCAACAAAAAAAATGTTCTTCAATTTTTCGCGAAAATCCCTGATGGTTAGCCTTACTGATTTTGAACGGATAAAATTTATTGTCACAGATTCCGTGTGTTATGTTTATTTTGGGTTATTAATGTAATTATGAGTAGATCAACGTTTAATTTGCTGCAATATGTCCCCTCATTCGCCTGCAATCCAGGTTCGATTACACTTACATAATTTGGCTAATTTCAAAATACGAAACATCCAATAACCGCGCTTTCCATATGCATTCTACCGGTAGTTTCGTGCTGAATATGTTATATACATTACCTATAATCATTTTGAACCGGAATTTCAACAAAAAAATGTTCTTCAATTTTTCGCGAAAATCCCTGATGGTTAGCCTTACTGATTTTGAACGGATAAAATTTATTGTCACAGATTCCGTGTGTTATGTTTATTTTGGGTTATTAATGTAATTATGAGTAGATCAACGTTTAATTTGCTGCAATATGTCCCCTCATTCCCCTGCAATCCAGGTTCGATTACACTTACATAATTTGGCTAATTTCAAAATACGAAACATCCAATAACCGCGCTTTCCATATGCATTCTACCGGTAGTTTCGTGCTGAATATGTTATATACATTACCTATAATCATTTCGAACCGGAATTTCAACAAAAAAATTTTCTTCAATTTTTCGCGAAAATCCCTGATGGTTAGCCTTACTGATTTTGAACGGATAAAATTTATTGTCACAGATTCCGTGTGTTATGTTTATTTTGGGTTATTAATGTAATTATGAGTAGATCAACGTTTAATTTGCTGCAATATGTCCCCTCATTCGCCTGCAATCCAGGTTCGATTACACTTACATAATTTGGCTAATTTCAAAATACGAAACATCCAATAACCGCGCTTTCCATATGCATTCTACCGGTAGTTTCGTGCTGAATATGTTATATACATTACCTATACTCATTTTGAACCGGAATTTCAACAAAAAAATGTTCTTCAATTTTTCGCGAAAACCCCTGATGGTTAGCCTTACTGATTTTGAACGGATAAAATTTATTGTCACAGATTCCGTGTGTTATGTTTATTTTGGGTTATTAATGTAATTATGAGTAGATCAACGTTTAATTTGCTGCAATATGTCCCCTCATTCGCCTGCAATCCAGGTTCGATTACACTTACATAATTTGGCTAATTTCAAAATACGAAACATCCAATAACCGCGCTTTCCATATGCATTCTACCGGTAGTTTCGTGCTGAATATGTTATATACATTACCTATAATCATTTTGAACCGGAATTTCAACAAAAAAATTTTCTTCAATTTTTCGCGAAAATCCCTGATGGTTAGCCTTACTGATTTTGAACGGATAAAATTTATTGTCACAGATTCCGTGTGTTATGTTTATTTTGGGTTATTAATGTAATTATGAGTAGATCAACGTTTAATTTGCTGCAATATGTCCCCTCATTCGCCTGCAATCCAGGTTCGATTACACTTACATAATTTGGCTAATTTCAAAATACGAAACATCCAATAACCGCGCTTTCCATATGCATTCTACCAGTAGTTTCGTGCTGAATATGTTATATACATTACCTATAATCATTTTGAACCGGAATTTCCACAAAAAAATTTTCTTCAATTTTTCGCGAAAATCCCTGATGGTTAGCCTTACTGATTTTGAACGGATAAAATTTATTGTCACAGATTCCGTGTGTTATGTTTATTTTGGGTTATTAATGTAATTATGAGTAGATCAACGTTTAATTTGCTGCAATATGTCCCCTCATTCGCCTGCAATCCAGGTTCGATTACACTTACATAATTTGGCTAATTTCAAAATACGAAACATCCAATAACCGCGCTTTCCATATGCATTCTACCGGTAGTTTCGTGCTGAATATGTTATATACATTACCTATAATCATTTTGAACCGGAATTTCAACAAAAAAATGTTCTTCAATTTTTCGCGAAAACCCCTGATGGTTAGCCTTATTGATTTTGAACGGATAAAATTTATTGTCACAGATTCCGTGTGTTATGTTTATTTTGGGTTATTAATGTAATTATGAGTAGATCAACGTTTAATTTGCTGCAATATGTCCCCTCATTCGCCTGCAATCCAGGTTCGATTACACTTACATAATTTGGCTAATTTCAAAATACGAAACATCCAATAACCGCGCTTTCCATATGCATTCTACCGGTAGTTTCGTGCTGAATATGTTATATACATTACCTATAATCATTTTGAACCGGAATTTCAACAAAAAAATGTTCTTCAATTTTTCGCGAAAACCCCTGATGGTTAGCCTTACTGATTTTGAACGGATAAAATTTATTGTCACAGATTCCGTGTGTTATGTTTATTTTGGGTTATTAATGTAATTATGAGTAGATCAACGTTTAATTTGCTGCAATATGTCCCCTCATTCGCCTGCAATCCAGGTTCGATTACACTTACATAATTTGGCTAATTTCAAAATACGAAACATCCAATAACCGCGCTTTCCATATGCATTCTACCGGTAGTTTCGTGCTGAATATGTTATATACATTACCTATAATCATTTTGAACCGGAATTTCAACAAAAAAATTTTCTTCAATTTTTCGCGAAAATCCCTGATGGTTGTTAGCCTTACTGATTTTGAACGGATAAAATTTATTGTCACAGATTCCGTGTGTTATGTTTATTTTGGGTTATTAATGTAATTATGAGTAGATCAACGTTTAATTTGCTGCAATATGTCCCCTCATTCGCCTGCAATCCAGGTTCGATTACACTTACATAATTTGGCTAATTTCAAAATACGAAACATCCAATAACCGCGCTTTCCATATGCATTCTACCGGTAGTTTCGTGCTGAATATGTTATATACATTACCTATAATCATTTTGAACCGGAATTTCAACAAAAAAATTTTCTTCAATTTTTCGCGAAAATCCCTGATGGTTAGCCTTACTGATTTTGAACGGATAAAATTTATTGTCACAGATTCCGTGTGTTATGTTTATTTTGGGTTATTAATGTAATTATGAGTAGATCAACGTTTAATTTGCTGCAATATGTCCCCTCATTCGCCTGCAATCCAGGTTCGATTACACTTACATAATTTGGCTAATTTCAAAATACGAAACATCCAATAACCGCGCTTTCCATATGCATTCTACCGGTAGTTTCGTGCTGAATATGTTATATACATTACCTATAATCATTTTGAACCGGAATTTCAACAAAAAAATTTTCTTCAATTTTTCGCGAAAATCCCTGATGGTTAGCCTTACTGATTTTGAACGGATAAAATTTATTGTCACAGATTCCGTGTGTTATGTTTATTTTGGGTTATTAATGTAATTATGAGTAGATCAACGTTTAATTTGCTGCAATATGTCCCCTCATTCGCCTGCAATCCAGGTTCGATTACACTTACATAATTTGGCTAATTTCAAAATACGAAACATCCAATAACCGCGCTTTCCATATGCATTCTACCAGTAGTTTCGTGCTGAATATGTTATATACATTACCTATAATCATTTTGAACCGGAATTTCCACAAAAAAATTTTCTTCAATTTTTCGCGAAAATCCCTGATGGTTAGCCTTACTGATTTTGAACGGATAAAATTTATTGTCACAGATTCCGTGTGTTATGTTTATTTTGGGTTATTAATGTAATTATGAGTAGATCAACGTTTAATTTGCTGCAATATGTCCCCTCATTCGCCTGCAATCCAGGTTCGATTACACTTACATAATTTGGCTAATTTCAAAATACGAAACATCCAATAACCGCGCTTTCCATATGCATTCTACCGGTAGTTTCGTGCTGAATATGTTATATACATTACCTATAATCATTTTGAACCGGAATTTCAACAAAAAAATTTCTTCAATTTTTCGCGAAAATCCCTGATGGTTAGCCTTACTGATTTTGAACGGATAAAATTTATTGTCACAGATTCCGTGTGTTATGTTTATTTTGGGTTATTAATGTAATTATGAGTAGATCAACGTTTAATTTGCTGCAATATGTCCCCTCATTCGCCTGCAATCCAGGTTCGATTACACTTACATAATTTGGCTAATTTCAAAATACGAAACATCCAATAACCGCGCTTTCCATATGCATTCTACCGGTAGTTTCGTGCTGAATATGTTATATACATTACCTATAATCATTTTGAACCGGAATTTCAACAAAAAAATGTTCTTCAATTTTTCGCGAAAACCCCTGATGGTTAGCCTTACTGATTTTGAACGGATAAAATTTATTGTCACAGATTCCGTGTGTTATGTTTATTTTGGGTTATTAATGTAATTATGAGTAGATCAACGTTTAATTTGCTGCAATATGTCCCCTCATTCGCCTGCAATCCAGGTTCGATTACACTTACATAATTTGGCTAATTTCAAAATACGAAACATCCAATAACCGCGCTTTCCATATGCATTCTACCGGTAGTTTCGTGCTGAATATGTTATATACATTACCTATAATCATTTTGAACCGGAATTTCAACAAAAAAATTTCTTCAATTTTTCGCGAAAATCCCTGATGGTTAGCCTTACTGATTTTGAACGGATAAAATTTATTGTCACAGATTCCGTGTGTTATGTTTATTTTGGGTTATTAATGTAATTATGAGTAGATCAACGTTTAATTTGCTGCAATATGTCCCCTCATTCGCCTGCAATCCAGGTTCGATTACACTTACATAATTTGGCTAATTTCAAAATACGAAACATCCAATAACCGCGCTTTCCATATGCATTCTACCGGTAGTTTCGTGCTGAATATGTTATATACATTACCTATAATCATTTTGAACCGGAATTTCAACAAAAAAATGTTCTTCAATTTTTCGCGAAAACCCCTGATGGTTAGCCTTACTGATTTTGAACGGATAAAATTTATTGTCACAGATTCCGTGTGTTATGTTTATTTTGGGTTATTAATGTAATTATGAGTAGATCAACGTTTAATTTGCTGCAATATGTCCCCTCATTCGCCTGCAATCCAGGTTCGATTACACTTACATAATTTGGCTAATTTCAAAATACGAAACATCCAATAACCGCGCTTTCCATATGCATTCTACCGGTAGTTTCGTGCTGAATATGTTATATACATTACCTATAATCATTTTGAACCGGAATTTCAACAAAAAAATTTCTTCAATTTTTCGCGAAAATCCCTGATGGTTAGTTAGCCTTACTGATTTTGAACGGATAAAATTTATTGTCACAGATTCCGTGTGTTATGTTTATTTTGGGTTATTAATGTAATTATGAGTAGATCAACGTTTAATTTGCTGCAATATGTCCCCTCATTCGCCTGCAATCCAGGTTCGATTACACTTACATAATTTGGCTAATTTCAAAATACGAAACATCCAATAACCGCGCTTTCCATATGCATTCTACCGGTAGTTTCGTGCTGAATATGTTATATACATTACCTATAATCATTTTGAACCGGAATTTCAACAAAAAAATTTTCTTCAATTTTTCGCGAAAATCCCTGATGGTTAGCCTTACTGATTTTGAACGGATAAAATTTATTGTCACAGATTCCGTGTGTTATGTTTATTTTGGGTTATTAATGTAATTATGAGTAGATCAACGTTTAATTTGCTGCAATATGTCCCCTCATTCGCCTGCAATCCAGGTTCGATTACACTTACATAATTTGGCTAATTTCAAAATACGAAACATCCAATAACCGCGCTTTCCATATGCATTCTACCGGTAGTTTCGTGCTGAATATGTTATATACATTACCTATAATCATTTTGAACCGGAATTTCAACAAAAAAATGTTCTTCAATTTTTCGCGAAAACCCCTGATGGTTAGCCTTACTGATTTTGAACGGATAAAATTTATTGTCACAGATTCCGTGTGTTATGTTTATTTTGGGTTATTAATGTAATTATGAGTAGATCAACGTTTAATTTGCTGCAATATGTCCCCTCATTCGCCTGCAATCCAGGTTCGATTACACTTACATAATTTGGCTAATTTCAAAATACGAAACATCCAATAACCGCGCTTTCCATATGCATTCTACCGGTAGTTTCGTGCTGAATATGTTATATACATTACCTATAATCATTTTGAACCGGAATTTCAACAAAAAAATTCGATTACACTTACATAATTTGGCTAATTTCAAAATACGAAACATCCAATAACCGCGCTTTCCATATGCATTCTACCGGTAGTTTCGTGCTGAATATGTTATATACATTACCTATAATCATTTTGAACCGGAATTTCAACAAAAAAATGTTCTTCAATTTTTCGCGAAAACCCCTGATGGTTAGCCTTACTGATTTTGAACGGATAAAATTTATTGTCACAGATTCCGTGTGTTATGTTTATTTTGGGTTATTAATGTAATTATGAGTAGATCAACGTTTAATTTGCTGCAATATGTCCCCTCATTCGCCTGCAATCCAGGTTCGATTACACTTACATAATTTGGCTAATTTCAAAATACGAAACATCCAATAACCGCGCTTTCCATATGCATTCTACCGGTAGTTTCGTGCTGAATATGTTATATACATTACCTATAATCATTTTGAACCGGAATTTCAACAAAAAAATTTCTTCAATTTTTCGCGAAAATCCCTGATGGTTAGTTAGCCTTACTGATTTTGAACGGATAAAATTTATTGTCACAGATTCCGTGTGTTATGTTTATTTTGGGTTATTAATGTAATTATGAGTAGATCAACGTTTAATTTGCTGCAATATGTCCCCTCATTCGCCTGCAATCCAGGTTCGATTACACTTACATAATTTGGCTAATTTCAAAATACGAAACATCCAATAACCGCGCTTTCCATATGCATTCTACCAGTAGTTTCGTGCTGAATATGTTATATACATTACCTATAATCATTTTGAACCGGAATTTCCACAAAAAAATTTTCTTCAATTTTTCGCGAAAATCCCTGATGGTTAGCCTTACTGATTTTGAACGGATAAAATTTATTGTCACAGATTCCGTGTGTTATGTTTATTTTGGGTTATTAATGTAATTATGAGTAGATCAACGTTTAATTTGCTGCAATATGTCCCCTCATTCGCCTGCAATCCAGGTTCGATTACACTTACATAATTTGGCTAATTTCAAAATACGAAACATCCAATAACCGCGCTTTCCATATGCATTCTACCGGTAGTTTCGTGCTGAATATGTTATATACATTACCTATAATCATTTTGAACCGGAATTTCAACAAAAAAATGTTCTTCAATTTTTCGCGAAAACCCCTGATGGTTAGCCTTACTGATTTTGAACGGATAAAATTTATTGTCACAGATTCCGTGTGTTATGTTTATTTTGGGTTATTAATGTAATTATGAGTAGATCAACGTTTAATTTGCTGCAATATGTCCCCTCATTCGCCTGCAATCCAGGTTCGATTACACTTACATAATTTGGCTAATTTCAAAATACGAAACATCCAATAACCGCGCTTTCCATATGCATTCTACCGGTAGTTTCGTGCTGAATATGTTATATACATTACCTATAATCATTTTGAACCGGAATTTCAACAAAAAAATTTTCTTCAATTTTTCGCGAAAATCCCTGATGGTTAGCCTTACTGATTTTGAACGGATAAAATTTATTGTCACAGATTCCGTGTGTTATGTTTATTTTGGGTTATTAATGTAATTATGAGTAGATCAACGTTTAATTTGCTGCAATATGTCCCCTCATTCGCCTGCAATCCAGGTTCGATTACACTTACATAATTTGGCTAATTTCAAAATACGAAACATCCAATAACCGCGCTTTCCATATGCATTCTACCGGTAGTTTCGTGCTGAATATGTTATATACATTACCTATAATCATTTTGAACCGGAATTTCAACAAAAAAATGTTCTTCAATTTTTCGCGAAAACCCCTGATGGTTAGCCTTACTGATTTTGAACGGATAAAATTTATTGTCACAGATTCCGTGTGTTATGTTTATTTTGGGTTATTAATGTAATTATGAGTAGATCAACGTTTAATTTGCTGCAATATGTCCCCTCATTCGCCTGCAATCCAGGTTCGATTACACTTACATAATTTGGCTAATTTCAAAATACGAAACATCCAATAACCGCGCTTTCCATATGCATTCTACCGGTAGTTTCGTGCTGAATATGTTATATACATTACCTATAATCATTTTGAACCGGAATTTCAACAAAAAAATTTTCTTCAATTTTTCGCGAAAATCCCTGATGACTGATTTTGAACGGATAAAATTTATTGTCACAGATTCCGTGTGTTATGTTTATTTTGGGTTATTAATGTAATTATGAGTAGATCAACGTTTAATTTGCTGCAATATGTCCCCTCATTCGCCTGCAATCCAGGTTCGATTACACTTACATAATTTGGCTAATTTCAAAATACGAAACATCCAATAACCGCGCTTTCCATATGCATTCTACCAGTAGTTTCGTGCTGAATATGTTATATACATTACCTATAATCATTTTGAACCGGAATTTCCACAAAAAAATTTTCTTCAATTTTTCGCGAAAATCCCTGATGGTTAGCCTTACTGATTTTGAACGGATAAAATTTATTGTCACAGATTCCGTGTGTTATGTTTATTTTGGGTTATTAATGTAATTATGAGTAGATCAACGTTTAATTTGCTGCAATATGTCCCCTCATTCGCCTGCAATCCAGGTTCGATTACACTTACATAATTTGGCTAATTTCAAAATACGAAACATCCAATAACCGCGCTTTCCATATGCATTCTACCGGTAGTTTCGTGCTGAATATGTTATATACATTACCTATAATCATTTTGAACCGGAATTTCAACAAAAAAATTTTCTTCAATTTTTCGCGAAAATCCCTGATGGTTAGCCTTACTGATTTTGAACGGATAAAATTTATTGTCACAGATTCCGTGTCTTATGTTTATTTTGGGTTATTAATGTAATTATGAGTAGATCAACGTTTAATTTGCTGCAATATGTCCCCTCATTCGCCTGCAATCCAGGTTCGATTACACTTACATAATTTGGCTAATTTCAAAATACGAAACATCCAATAACCGCGCTTTCCATATGCATTCTACCGGTAGTTTCGTGCTGAATATGTTATATACACTACCTATACTCATTTTGAACCGGAATTTCAACAAAAAAATTTTCTTCAATTTTTCGCGAAAATCCCTGATGGTTAGCCTTACTGATTTTGAACGGATAAAATTTATTGTCACAGATTCCGTGTGTTATGTTTATTTTGGGTTATTAATGTAATTATGAGTAGATCAACGTTTAATTTGCTGCAATATGTCCCCTCATTCGCCTGCAATCCAGGTTCGATTACACTTACATAATTTGGCTAATTTCAAAATACGAAACATCCAATAACCGCGCTTTCCATATGCATTCTACCGGTAGTTTCGTGCTGAATATGTTATATACATTACCTATAATCATTTTGAACCGGAATTTCAACAAAAAAATTTTCTTCAATTTTTCGCGAAAATCCCTGATGGTTAGCCTTACTGATTTTGAACGGATAAAATTTATTGTCACAGATTCCGTGTGTTATGTTTATTTTGGGTTATTAATGTAATTATGAGTAGATCAACGTTTAATTTGCTGCAATATGTCCCCTCATTCGCCTGCAATCCAGGTTCGATTACACTTACATAATTTGGCTAATTTCAAAATACGAAACATCCAATAACCGCGCTTTCCATATGCATTCTACCGGTAGTTTCGTGCTGAATATGTTATATACATTACCTATAATCATTTTGAACCGGAATTTCAACAAAAAAATGTTCTTCAATTTTTCGCGAAAACCCCTGATGGTTAGCCTTACTGATTTTGAACGGATAAAATTTATTGTCACAGATTCCGTGTGTTATGTTTATTTTGGGTTATTAATGTAATTATGAGTAGATCAACGTTTAATTTGCTGCAATATGTCCCCTCATTCGCCTGCAATCCAGGTTCGATTACACTTACATAATTTGGCTAATTTCAAAATACGAAACATCCAATAACCGCGCTTTCCATATGCATTCTACCGGTAGTTTCGTGCTGAATATGTTATATACATTACCTATAATCATTTTGAACCGGAATTTCAACAAAAAAATTTTCTTCAATTTTTCGCGAAAATCCCTGATGGTTAGCCTTACTGATTTTGAACGGATAAAATTTATTGTCACAGATTCCGTGTGTTATGTTTATTTTGGGTTATTAATGTAATTATGAGTAGATCAACGTTTAATTTGCTGCAATATGTCCCCTCATTCGCCTGCAATCCAGGTTCGATTACACTTACATAATTTGGCTAATTTCAAAATACGAAACATCCAATAACCGCGCTTTCCATATGCATTCTACCGGTAGTTTCGTGCTGAATATGTTATATACATTACCTATAATCATTTTGAACCGGAATTTCAACAAAAAAATGTTCTTCAATTTTTCGCGAAAACCCCTGATGGTTAGCCTTACTGATTTTGAACGGATAAAATTTATTGTCACAGATTCCGTGTGTTATGTTTATTTTGGGTTATTAATGTAATTATGAGTAGATCAACGTTTAATTTGCTGCAATATGTCCCCTCATTCGCCTGCAATCCAGGTTCGATTACACTTACATAATTTGGCTAATTTCAAAATACGAAACATCCAATAACCGCGCTTTCCATATGCATTCTACCGGTAGTTTCGTGCTGAATATGTTATATACATTACCTATAATCATTTTGAACCGGAATTTCAACAAAAAAATTTTCTTCAATTTTTCGCGAAAATCCCTGATGGTTAGCCTTACTGATTTTGAACGGATAAAATTTATTGTCACAGATTCCGTGTGTTATGTTTATTTTGGGTTATTAATGTAATTATGAGTAGATCAACGTTTAATTTGCTGCAATATGTCCCCTCATTCGCCTGCAATCCAGGTTCGATTACACTTACATAATTTGGCTAATTTCAAAATACGAAACATCCAATAACCGCGCTTTCCATATGCATTCTACCAGTAGTTTCGTGCTGAATATGTTATATACATTACCTATAATCATTTTGAACCGGAATTTCCACAAAAAAATTTTCTTCAATTTTTCGCGAAAATCCCTGATGGTTAGCCTTACTGATTTTGAACGGATAAAATTTATTGTCACAGATTCCGTGTGTTATGTTTATTTTGGGTTATTAATGTAATTATGAGTAGATCAACGTTTAATTTGCTGCAATATGTCCCCTCATTCGCCTGCAATCCAGGTTCGATTACACTTACATAATTTGGCTAATTTCAAAATACGAAACATCCAATAACCGCGCTTTCCATATGCATTCTACCGGTAGTTTCGTGCTGAATATGTTATATACATTACCTATAATCATTTTGAACCGGAATTTCAACAAAAAAATTTTCTTCAATTTTTCGCGAAAATCCCTGATGGTTAGCCTTACTGATTTTGAACGGATAAAATTTATTGTCACAGATTCCGTGTGTTATGTTTATTTTGGGTTATTAATGTAATTATGAGTAGATCAACGTTTAATTTGCTGCAATATGTCCCCTCATTCGCCTGCAATCCAGGTTCGATTACACTTACATAATTTGGCTAATTTCAAAATACGAAACATCCAATAACCGCGCTTTCCATATGCATTCTACCAGTAGTTTCGTGCTGAATATGTTATATACATTACCTATAATCATTTTGAACCGGAATTTCCACAAAAAAATTTTCTTCAATTTTTCGCGAAAATCCCTGATGGTTAGCCTTACTGATTTTGAACGGATAAAATTTATTGTCACAGATTCCGTGTGTTATGTTTATTTTGGGTTATTAATGTAATTATGAGTAGATCAACGTTTAATTTGCTGCAATATGTCCCCTCATTCGCCTGCAATCCAGGTTCGATTACACTTACATAATTTGGCTAATTTCAAAATACGAAACATCCAATAACCGCGCTTTCCATATGCATTCTACCGGTAGTTTCGTGCTGAATATGTTATATACATTACCTATAATCATTTTGAACCGGAATTTCAACAAAAAAATGTTCTTCAATTTTTCGCGAAAACCCCTGATGGTTAGCCTTACTGATTTTGAACGGATAAAATTTATTGTCACAGATTCCGTGTGTTATGTTTATTTTGGGTTATTAATGTAATTATGAGTAGATCAACGTTTAATTTGCTGCAATATGTCCCCTCATTCGCCTGCAATCCAGGTTCGATTACACTTACATAATTTGGCTAATTTCAAAATACGAAACATCCAATAACCGCGCTTTCCATATGCATTCTACCGGTAGTTTCGTGCTGAATATGTTATATACATTACCTATAATCATTTTGAACCGGAATTTCAACAAAAAAATTTTCTTCAATTTTTCGCGAAAACCCCTGATGGTTAGCCTTACTGATTTTGAACGGATAAAATTTATTGTCACAGATTCCGTGTGTTATGTTTATTTTGGGTTATTAATGTAATTATGAGTAGATCAACGTTTAATTTGCTGCAATATGTCCCCTCATTCGCCTGCAATCCAGGTTCGATTACACTTACATAATTTGGCTAATTTCAAAATACGAAACATCCAATAACCGCGCTTTCCATATGCATTCTACCGGTAGTTTCGTGCTGAATATGTTATATACATTACCTATAATCATTTTGAACCGGAATTCCAACAAAAAAATGTTCTTCAATTTTTCGCGAAAACCCCTGATGGTTAGCCTTACTGATTTTGAACGGATAAAATTTATTGTCACAGATTCCGTGTGTTATGTTTATTTTGGGTTATTAATGTAATTATGAGTAGATCAACGTTTAATTTGCTGCAATATGTCCCCTCATTCGCCTGCAATCCAGGTTCGATTACACTTACATAATTTGGCTAATTTCAAAATACGAAACATCCAATAACCGCGCTTTCCATATGCATTCTACCGGTAGTTTCGTGCTGAATATGTTATATACATTACCTATAATCATTTTGAACCGGAATTCCAACAAAAAAATGTTCTTCAATTTTTCGCGAAAACCCCTGATGGTTAGCCTTACTGATTTTGAACGGATAAAATTTATTGTCACAGATTCCGTGTGTTATGTTTATTTTGGGTTATTAATGTAATTATGAGTAGATCAACGTTTAATTTGCTGCAATATGTCCCCTCATTCGCCTGCAATCCAGGTTCGATTACACTTACATAATTTGGCTAATTTCAAAATACGAAACATCCAATAACCGCGCTTTCCATATGCATTCTACCGGTAGTTTCGTGCTGAATATGTTATATACACTACCTATACTCATTTTGAACCGGAATTTCAACAAAAAAATTTTCTTCAATTTTTCGCGAAAATCCCTGATGGTTAGCCTTACTGATTTT
Source organism: Nephrotoma guestfalica (assembly GCA_963691935.1). Lineage (NCBI taxonomy): Eukaryota > Metazoa > Arthropoda > Insecta > Diptera > Tipulidae > Nephrotoma > Nephrotoma guestfalica. Next base: position 34,643,510 of record OY829915.1, read on the forward strand.
GAACGGATAAAATTTATTGTCACAGATTCCGTGTGTTATGTTTATTTTGGGTTATTAATGTAATTATGAGTAGATCAACGTTTAATTTGCTGCAATATGTCCCCTCATTCGCCTGCAATCCAGGTTCGATTACACTTACATAATTTGGCTAATTTCAAAATACGAAACATCCAATAACCGCGCTTTCCATATGCATTCTACCGGTAGTTTCGTGCTGAATATGTTATATACATTACCTATAATCATTTTGAACCGGAATTTCAACAAAAAAATTTTCTTCAATTTTTCGCGAAAATCCCTGATGGTTAGTTAGCCTTACTGATTTTGAACGGATAAAATTTATTGTCACAGATTCCGTGTGTTATGTTTATTTTGGGTTATTAATGTAATTATGAGTAGATCAACGTTTAATTTGCTGCAATATGTCCCCTCATTCGCCTGCAATCCAGGTTCGATTACACTTACATAATTTGGCTAATTTCAAAATACGAAACATCCAATAACCGCGCTTTCCATATGCATTCTACCGGTAGTTTCGTGCTGAATATGTTATATACATTACCTATAATCATTTTGAACCGGAATTTCAACAAAAAAATTTTCTTCAATTTTTGGCGAAAATCCCCGATGGGCCTTACTGATTTTGAACGGATAAAATTTATTGTCACAGATTCCGTGTGTTATGTTTATTTTGGGTTATTAATGTAATTATGAGTAGATCAACGTTTAATTTGCTGCAATATGTCCCCTCATTCGCCTGCAATCCAGGTTCGATTACACTTACATAATTTGGCTAATTTCAAAATACGAAACATCCAATAACCGCGCTTTCCATATGCATTCTACCGGTAGTTTCGTGCTGAATATGTTATATACATTACCTATAATCATTTTGAACCGGAATTTCAACAAAAAAATGTTCTTCAATTTTTCGCGAAAACCCCTGATGGTTAGCCTTACTGATTTTGAACGGATAAAATTTATTGTCACAGATTCCGTGTGTTATGTTTATTTTGGGTTATTAATGTAATTATGAGTAGATCAACGTTTAATTTGCTGCAATATGTCCCCTCATTCGCCTGCAATCCAGGTTCGATTACACTTACATAATTTGGCTAATTTCAAAATACGAAACATCCAATAACCGCGCTTTCCATATGCATTCTACCGGTAGTTTCGTGCTGAATATGTTATATACATTACCTATAATCATTTTGAACCGGAATTTCAACAAAAAAATTTTCTTCAATTTTTCGCGAAAATCCCTGATGGTTAGCCTTACTGATTTTGAACGGATAAAATTTATTGTCACAGATTCCGTGTGTTATGTTTATTTTGGGTTATTAATGTAATTATGAGTAGATCAACGTTTAATTTGCTGCAATATGTCCCCTCATTCGCCTGCAATCCAGGTTCGATTACACTTACATAATTTGGCTAATTTCAAAATACGAAACATCCAATAACCGCGCTTTCCATATGCATTCTACCGGTAGTTTCGTGCTGAATATGTTATATACACTACCTATACTCATTTTGAACCGGAATTTCAACAAAAAAATTTTCTTCAATTTTTCGCGAAAATCCCTGATGGTTAGCCTTACTGATTTTGAACGGATAAAATTTATTGTCACAGATTCCGTGTGTTATGTTTATTTTGGGTTATTAATGTAATTATGAGTAGATCAACGTTTAATTTGCTGCAATATGTCCCCTCATTCGCCTGCAATCCAGGTTCGATTACACTTACATAATTTGGCTAATTTCAAAATACGAAACATCCAATAACCGCGCTTTCCATATGCATTCTACCGGTAGTTTCGTGCTGAATATGTTATATACATTACCTATAATCATTTTGAACCGGAATTTCAACAAAAAAATTTTCTTCAATTTTTCGCGAAAATCCCTGATGGTTAGCCTTACTGATTTTGAACGGATAAAATTTATTGTCACAGATTCCGTGTGTTATGTTTATTTTGGGTTATTAATGTAATTATGAGTAGATCAACGTTTAATTTGCTGCAATATGTCCCCTCATTCGCCTGCAATCCAGGTTCGATTACACTTACATAATTTGGCTAATTTCAAAATACGAAACATCCAATAACCGCGCTTTCCATATGCATTCTACCGGTAGTTTCGTGCTGAATATGTTATATACACTACCTATACTCATTTTGAACCGGAATTTCAACAAAAAAATTTTCTTCAATTTTTCGCGAAAATCCCTGATGGTTAGCCTTACTGATTTTGAACGGATAAAATTTATTGTCACAGATTCCGTGTGTTATGTTTATTTTGGGTTATTAATGTAATTATGAGTAGATCAACGTTTAATTTGCTGCAATATGTCCCCTCATTCGCCTGCAATCCAGGTTCGATTACACTTACATAATTTGGCTAATTTCAAAATACGAAACATCCAATAACCGCGCTTTCCATATGCATTCTACCGGTAGTTTCGTGCTGAATATGTTATATACATTACCTATAATCATTTTGAACCGGAATTTCAACAAAAAAATTTTCTTCAATTTTTCGCGAAAATCCCTGATGGTTAGCCTTACTGATTTTGAACGGATAAAATTTATTGTCACAGATTCCGTGTGTTATGTTTATTTTGGGTTATTAATGTAATTATGAGTAGATCAACGTTTAATTTGCTGCAATATGTCCCCTCATTCGCCTGCAATCCAGGTTCGATTACACTTACATAATTTGGCTAATTTCAAAATACGAAACATCCAATAACCGCGCTTTCCATATGCATTCTACCGGTAGTTTCGTGCTGAATATGTTATATACATTACCTATAATCATTTTGAACCGGAATTTCAACAAAAAAATTTTCTTCAATTTTTCGCGAAAATCCCTGATGGTTAGCCTTACTGATTTTGAACGGATAAAATTTATTGTCACAGATTCCGCGTGTTATGTTTATTTTGGGTTATTAATGTAATTATGAGTAGATCAACGTTTAATTTGCTGCAATATGTCCCCTCATTCGCCTGCAATCCAGGTTCGATTACACTTACATAATTTGGCTAATTTCAAAATACGAAACATCCAATAACCGCGCTTTCCATATGCATTCTACCGGTAGTTTCGTGCTGAATATGTTATATACACTACCTATACTCATTTTGAACCGGAATTTCAACAAAAAAAATTTCTTCAATTTTTCGCGAAAATCCCTGATGGTTAGCCTTACTGATTTTGAACGGATAAAATTTATTGTCACAGATTCCGTGTGTTATGTTTATTTTGGGTTATTAATGTAATTATGAGTAGATCAACGTTTAATTTGCTGCAATATGTCCCCTCATTCGCCTGCAATCCAGGTTCGATTACACTTACATAATTTGGCTAATTTCAAAATACGAAACATCCAATAACCGCGCTTTCCATATGCATTCTACCGGTAGTTTCGTGCTGAATATGTTATATACATTACCTATAATCATTTTGAACCGGAATTTCAACAAAAAAATTTTCTTCAATTTTTCGCGAAAATCCCTGATGGTTAGCCTTACTGATTTTGAACGGATAAAATTTATTGTCACAGATTCCGTGTGTTATGTTTATTTTGGGTTATTAATGTAATTATGAGTAGATCAACGTTTAATTTGCTGCAATATGTCCCCTCATTCGCCTGCAATCCAGGTTCGATTACACTTACATAATTTGGCTAATTTCAAAATACGAAACATCCAATAACCGCGCTTTCCATATGCATTCTACCGGTAGTTTCGTGCTGAATATGTTATATACATTACCTATACTCATTTTGAACCGGAATTTCAACAAAAAAATGTTCTTCAATTTTTCGCGAAAACCCCTGATGAGCCTTACTGATTTTGAACGGATAAAATTTATTGTCACAGATTCCGTGTGTTATGTTTATTTTGGGTTATTAATGTAATTATGAGTAGATCAACGTTTAATTTGCTGCAATATGTCCCCTCATTCGCCTGCAATCCAGGTTCGATTACACTTACATAATTTGGCTAATTTCAAAATACGAAACATCCAATAACCGCGCTTTCCATATGCATTCTACCGGTAGTTTCGTGCTGAATATGTTATATACATTACCTATAATCATTTTGAACCGGAATTTCAACAAAAAAATTTTCTTCAATTTTTCGCGAAAATCCCTGATGGTTAGCCTTACTGATTTTGAACGGATAAAATTTATTGTCACAGATTCCGTGTGTTATGTTTATTTTGGGTTATTAATGTAATTATGAGTAGATCAACGTTTAATTTGCTGCAATATGTCCCCTCATTCGCCTGCAATCCAGGTTCGATTACACTTACATAATTTGGCTAATTTCAAAATACGAAACATCCAATAACCGCGCTTTCCATATGCATTCTACCGGTAGTTTCGTGCTGAATATGTTATATACATTACCTATACTCATTTTGAACCGGAATTTCAACAAAAAAATGTTCTTCAATTTTTCGCGAAAACCCCTGATGAGCCTTACTGATTTTGAACGGATAAAATTTATTGTCACAGATTCCGTGTGTTATGTTTATTTTGGGTTATTAATGTAATTATGAGTAGATCAACGTTTAATTTGCTGCAATATGTCCCCTCATTCGCCTGCAATCCAGGTTCGATTACACTTACATAATTTGGCTAATTTCAAAATACGAAACATCCAATAACCGCGCTTTCCATATGCATTCTACCGGTAGTTTCGTGCTGAATATGTTATATACATTACCTATAATCATTTTGAACCGGAATTTCAACAAAAAAATTTTCTTCAATTTTTCGCGAAAACCCTGATGGTTAGCCTTACTGATTTTGAACGGATAAAATTTATTGTCACAGATTCCGTGTGTTATGTTTATTTTGGGTTATTAATGTAATTATGAGTAGATCAACGTTTAATTTGCTGCAATATGTCCCCTCATTCGCCTGCAATCCAGGTTCGATTACACTTACATAATTTGGCTAATTTCAAAATACGAAACATCCAATAACCGCGCTTTCCATATGCATTCTACCGGTAGTTTCGTGCTGAATATGTTATATACATTACCTATAATCATTTTGAACCGGAATTTCAACAAAAAAATTTTCTTCAATTTTTCGCGAAAATCCCTGATGGTTAGCCTTACTGATTTTGAACGGATAAAATTTATTGTCACAGATTCCGTGTGTTATGTTTATTTTGGGTTATTAATGTAATTATGAGTAGATCAACGTTTAATTTGCTGCAATATGTCCCCTCATTCGCCTGCAATCCAGGTTCGATTACACTTACATAATTTGGCTAATTTCAAAATACGAAACATCCAATAACCGCGCTTTCCATATGCATTCTACCAGTAGTTTCGTGCTGAATATGTTATATACATTACCTATAATCATTTTGAACCGGAATTTCCACAAAAAAATTTTCTTCAATTTTTCGCGAAAATCCCTGATGGTTAGCCTTACTGATTTTGAACGGATAAAATTTATTGTCACAGATTCCGTGTGTTATGTTTATTTTGGGTTATTAATGTAATTATGAGTAGATCAACGTTTAATTTGCTGCAATATGTCCCCTCATTCGCCTGCAATCCAGGTTCGATTACACTTACATAATTTGGCTAATTTCAAAATACGAAACATCCAATAACCGCGCTTTCCATATGCATTCTACCGGTAGTTTCGTGCTGAATATGTTATATACATTACCTATAATCATTTTGAACCGGAATTTCAACAAAAAAATGTTCTTCAATTTTTCGCGAAAACCCCTGATGGTTAGCCTTACTGATTTTGAACGGATAAAATTTATTGTCACAGATTCCGTGTGTTATGTTTATTTTGGGTTATTAATGTAATTATGAGTAGATCAACGTTTAATTTGCTGCAATATGTCCCCTCATTCGCCTGCAATCCAGGTTCGATTACACTTACATAATTTGGCTAATTTCAAAATACGAAACATCCAATAACCGCGCTTTCCATATGCATTCTACCGGTAGTTTCGTGCTGAATATGTTATATACATTACCTATAATCATTTTGAACCGGAATTTCAACAAAAAAATTTTCTTCAATTTTTCGCGAAAATCCCTGATGGTTAGCCTTACTGATTTTGAACGGATAAAATTTATTGTCACAGATTCCGTGTGTTATGTTTATTTTGGGTTATTAATGTAATTATGAGTAGATCAACGTTTAATTTGCTGCAATATGTCCCCTCATTCGCCTGCAATCCAGGTTCGATTACACTTACATAATTTGGCTAATTTCAAAATACGAAACATCCAATAACCGCGCTTTCCATATGCATTCTACCGGTAGTTTCGTGCTGAATATGTTATATACACTACCTATACTCATTTTGAACCGGAATTTCAACAAAAAAATGTTCTTCAATTTTTCGCGAAAATCCCTGATGGTTAGCCTTACTGATTTTGAACGGATAAAATTTATTGTCACAGATTCCGTGTGTTATGTTTATTTTGGGTTATTAATGTAATTATGAGTAGATCAACGTTTAATTTGCTGCAATATGTCCCCTCATTCGCCTGCAATCCAGGTTCGATTACACTTACATAATTTGGCTAATTTCAAAATACGAAACATCCAATAACCGCGCTTTCCATATGCATTCTACCGGTAGTTTCGTGCTGAATATGTTATATACATTACCTATAATCATTTTGAACCGGAATTTCAACAAAAAAATTTTCTTCAATTTTTCGCGAAAATCCCTGATGGTTAGCCTTACTGATTTTGAACGGATAAAATTTATTGTCACAGATTCCGTGTGTTATGTTTACTTTGGGTTATTAATGTAATTATGAGTAGATCAACGTTTAATTTGCTGCAATATGTCCCCTCATTCGCCTGCAATCCAGGTTCGATTACACTTACATAATTTGGCTAATTTCAAAATACGAAACATCCAATAACCGCGCTTTCCATATGCATTCTACCGGTAGTTTCGTGCTGAATATGTTATATACATTACCTATAATCATTTTGAACCGGAATTTCAACAAAAAAATTTTCTTCAATTTTTCGCGAAAATCCCTGATGGTTAGCCTTACTGATTTTGAACGGATAAAATTTATTGTCACAGATTCCGTGTGTTATGTTTATTTTGGGTTATTAATGTAATTATGAGTAGATCAACGTTTAATTTGCTGCAATATGTCCCCTCATTCGCCTGCAATCCAGGTTCGATTACACTTACATAATTTGGCTAATTTCAAAATACGAAACATCCAATAACCGCGCTTTCCATATGCATTCTACCAGTAGTTTCGTGCTGAATATGTTATATACATTACCTATAATCATTTTGAACCGGAATTTCAACAAAAAAATTTCTTCAATTTTTCGCGAAAATCCCTGATGGTTAGCCTTACTGATTTTGAACGGATAAAATTTATTGTCACAGATTCCGTGTGTTATGTTTACTTTGGGTTATTAATGTAATTATGAGTAGATCAACGTTTAATTTGCTGCAATATGTCCCCTCATTCGCCTGCCAATCCAGGTTCGATTACACTTACATAATTTGGCTAATTTCAAAATACGAAACATCCAATAACCGCGCTTTCCATATGCATTCTACCGGTAGTTTCGTGCTGAATATGTTATATACATTACCTATAATCATTTTGAACCGGAATTTCAACAAAAAAATTTTCTTCAATTTTTCGCGAAAATCCCTGATGGTTAGCCTTACTGATTTTGAACGGATAAAATTTATTGTCACAGATTCCGTGTGTTATGTTTATTTTGGGTTATTAATGTAATTATGAGTTATGAGTAGATCAACGTTTAATTTGCTGCAATATGTCCCCTCATTCGCCTGCAATCCAGGTTCGATTACACTTACATAATTTGGCTAATTTCAAAATACGAAACATCCAATAACCGCGCTTTCCATATGCATTCTACCGGTAGTTTCGTGCTGAATATGTTATATACATTACCTATAATCATTTTGAACCGGAATTTCAACAAAAAAATTTCTTCAATTTTTCGCGAAAATCCCTGATGGTTAGCCTTACTGATTTTGAACGGATAAAATTTATTGTCACAGATTCCGTGTGTTATGTTTACTTTGGGTTATTAATGTAATTATGAGTAGATCAACGTTTAATTTGCTGCAATATGTCCCCTCATTCGCCTGCAATCCAGGTTCGATTACACTTACATAATTTGGCTAATTTCAAAATACGAAACATCCAATAACCGCGCTTTCCATATGCATTCTACCGGTAGTTTCGTGCTGAATATGTTATATACACTACCTATACTCATTTTGAACCGGAATTTCAACAAAAAAATTTTCTTCAATTTTTCGCGAAAATCCCTGATGTTAGCCTTACTGATTTTGAACGGATAAAATTTATTGTCACAGATTCCGTGTGTTATGTTTATTTTGGGTTATTAATGTAATTATGAGTAGATCAACGTTTAATTTGCTGCAATATGTCCCCTCATTCGCCTGCAATCCAGGTTCGATTACACTTACATAATTTGGCTAATTTCAAAATACGAAACATCCAATAACCGCGCTTTCCATATGCATTCTACCGGTAGTTTCGTGCTGAATATGTTATATACACTACCTATACTCATTTTGAACCGGAATTTCAACAAAAAAATGTTCTTCAATTTTTCGCGAAAATACCTGATGGTTAGTTAGCCTTACTGATTTTGAACGGATAAAATTTATTGTCACAGATTCCGTGTGTTATGTTTATTTTGGGTTATTAATGTAATTATGAGTAGATCAACGTTTAATTTGCTGCAATATGTCCCCTCATTCGCCTGCAATCCAGGTTCGATTACACTTACATAATTTGGCTAATTTTAAAATACGAAACATCCAATAACCGCGCTTTCCATATGCATTCTACCGGTAGTTTCGTGCTGAATATGTTATATACATTACCTATAATCATTTTGAACCGGAATTTCAACAAAAAAATTTTCTTCAATTTTTCGCGAAAATCCCTGATGGTTAGCCTTACTGATTTTGAACGGATAAAATTTATTGTCACAGATTCCGTGTGTTATGTTTATTTTGGGTTATTAATGTAATTATGAGTAGATCAACGTTTAATTTGCTGCAATATGTCCCCTCATTCGCCTGCAATCCAGGTTCGATTACACTTACATAATTTGGCTAATTTCAAAATACGAAACATCCAATAACCGCGCTTTCCATATGCATTCTACCGGTAGTTTCGTGCTGAATATGTTATATACATTACCTATAATCATTTTGAACCGGAATTTCAACAAAAAAATTTTCTTCAATTTTTCGCGAAAATCCCTGATGGTTAGCCTTACTGATTTTGAACGGATAAAATTTATTGTCACAGATTCCGTGTGTTATGTTTATTTTGGGTTATTAATGTAATTATGAGTAGATCAACGTTTAATTTGCTGCAATATGTCCCCTCATTCGCCTGCAATCCAGGTTCGATTACACTTACATAATTTGGCTAATTCCAAAATACGAAACATCCAATAACCGCGCTTTCCATATGCATTCTACCGGTAGTTTCGTGCTGAATATGTTATATACACTACCTATAATCATTTTGAACCGGAATTTCAACAAAAAAATGTTCTTCAATTTTTCGCGAAAATCCCTGATGGTTAGCCTTACTGATTTTGAACGGATAAAATTTATTGTCACAGATTCCGTGTGTTATGTTTATTTTGGGTTATTAATGTAATTATGAGTAGATCAACGTTTAATTTGCTGCAATATGTCCCCTCATTCGCCTGCAATCCAGGTTCGATTACACTTACATAATTTGGCTAATTTCAAAATACGAAACATCCAATAACCGCGCTTTCCATATGCATTCTACCGGTAGTTTCGTGCTGAATATGTTATATACATTACCTATAATCATTTTGAACCGGAATTTCAACAAAAAAATTTTCTTCAATTTTTCGCGAAAATCCCTGATGGTTAGCCTTACTGATTTTGAACGGATAAAATTTATTGTCACAGATTCCGTGTGTTATGTTTATTTTGGGTTATTAATGTAATTATGAGTAGATCAACGTTTAATTTGCTGCAATATGTCCCCTCATTCGCCTGCAATCCAGGTTCGATTACACTTACATAATTTGGCTAATTTCAAAATACGAAACATCCAATAACCGCGCTTTCCATATGCATTCTACCGGTAGTTTCGTGCTGAATATGTTATATACATTACCTATAATCATTTTGAACCGGAATTTCAACAAAAAAATTTTCTTCAATTTTTCGCGAAAATCCCTGATGGTTGTTAGCCTTACTGATTTTGAACGGATAAAATTTATTGTCACAGATTCCGTGTGTTATGTTTATTTTGGGTTATTAATGTAATTATGAGTAGATCAACGTTTAATTTGCTGCAATATGTCCCCTCATTCGCCTGCAATCCAGGTTCGATTACACTTACATAATTTGGCTAATTTCAAAATACGAAACATCCAATAACCGCGCTTTCCATATGCATTCTACCGGTAGTTTCGTGCTGAATATGTTATATACACTACCTATAATCATTTTGAACCGGAATTTCAACAAAAAAATGTTCTTCAATTTTTCGCGAAAATCCCTGATGGTTAGCCTTACTGATTTTGAACGGATAAAATTTATTGTCACAGATTCCGTGTGTTATGTTTATTTTGGGTTATTAATGTAATTATGAGTAGATCAACGTTTAATTTGCTGCAATATGTCCCCTCATTCGCCTGCAATCCAGGTTCGATTACACTTACATAATTTGGCTAATTTCAAAATACGAAACATCCAATAACCGCGCTTTCCATATGCATTCTACCGGTAGTTTCGTGCTGAATATGTTATATACATTACCTATAATCATTTTGAACCGGAATTTCAACAAAAAAATTTTCTTCAATTTTTCGCGAAAATCCCTGATGGTTAGCCTTACTGATTTTGAACGGATAAAATTTATTGTCACAGATTCCGTGTGTTATGTTTATTTTGGGTTATTAATGTAATTATGAGTAGATCAACGTTTAATTTGCTGCAATATGTCCCCTCATTCGCCTGCAATCCAGGTTCGATTACACTTACATAGTTTGGCTAATTTCAAAATACGAAACATCCAATAACCGCGCTTTCCATATGCATTCTACCGGTAGTTTCGTGCTCAACATGTTATATACATTACCTATAATCATTTTGAACCGGAATTTCAACAAAAAAAATTTCTTCAATTTTTCGCGAAAATCCCTGATGGTTGTTAGCCTTACTGATTTTGAACGGATAAAATTTATTGTCACAGATTCCGTGTGTTATGTTTATTTTGGGTTATTAATGTAATTATGAGTAGATCAACGTTTAATTTGCTGCAATATGTCCCCTCATTCGCCTGCAATCCAGGTTCGATTACACTTACATAATTTGGCTAATTTCAAAATACGAAACATCCAATAACCGCGCTTTCCATATGCATTCTACCGGTAGTTTCGTGCTCAACATGTTATATACATTACCTATAATCATTTTGAACCGGAATTTCAACAAAAAAATTTTCTTCAATTTTTCGCGAAAATCCCTGATGGTTAGCCTTACTGATTTTGAACGGATACAATTTATTGTCACAGATTCCGTGTGTTATGTTTATTTTGGGTTATTAATGTAATTATGAGTAGATCAACGTTTAATTTGCTGCAATATGTCCCCTCATTCGCCTGCAATCCAGGTTCGATTACACTTACATAATTTGGCTAATTTCAAAATACGAAACATCCAATAACCGCGCTTTCCATATGCATTCTACCGGTAGTTTCGTGCTCAACATGTTATATACATTACCTATAATCATTTTGAACCGGAATTTCAACAAAAAAATTTTCTTCAATTTTTCGCGAAAATCCCTGATGGTTAGCCTTACTGATTTTGAACGGATAAAATTTATTGTCACAGATTCCGTGTGTTATGTTTATTTTGGGTTATTAATGTAATTATGAGTAGATCAACGTTTAATTTGCTGCAATATGTCCCCTCATTCGCCTGCAATCCAGGTTCGATTACACTTACATAATTTGGCTAATTTCAAAATACGAAACATCCAATAACCGCGCTTTCCATATGCATTCTACCAGTAGTTTCGTGCTGAATATGTTATATACATTACCTATAATCATTTTGAACCGGAATTTCAACAAAAAAATTTTCTTCAATTTTTCGCGAAAATCCCTGATGGTTAGCCTTACTGATTTTGAACGGATAAAATTTATTGTCACAGATTCCGTGTGTTATGTTTATTTTGGGTTATTAATGTAATTATGAGTAGATCAACGTTTAATTTGCTGCAATATGTCCCCTCATTCGCCTGCAATCCAGGTTCGATTACACTTACATAGTTTGGCTAATTTCAAAATACGAAACATCCAATAACCGCGCTTTCCATATGCATTCTACCGGTAGTTTCGTGCTCAACATGTTATATACATTACCTATAATCATTTTGAACCGGAATTTCAACAAAAAAAATTTCTTCAATTTTTCGCGAAAATCCCTGATGGTTGTTAGCCTTACTGATTTTGAACGGATAAAATTTATTGTCACAGATTCCGTGTGTTATGTTTATTTTGGGTTATTAATGTAATTATGAGTAGATCAACGTTTAATTTGCTGCAATATGTCCCCTCATTCGCCTGCAATCCAGGTTCGATTACACTTACATAATTTGGCTAATTCCAAAATACGAAACATCCAATAACCGCGCTTTCCATATGCATTCTACCGGTAGTTTCGTGCTGAATATGTTATATACACTACCTATAATCATTTTGAACCGGAATTTCAACAAAAAAATGTTCTTCAATTTTTCGCGAAAATCCCTGATGGTTAGCCTTACTGATTTTGAACGGATAAAATTTATTGTCACAGATTCCGTGTGTTATGTTTATTTTGGGTTATTAATGTAATTATGAGTAGATCAACGTTTAATTTGCTGCAATATGTCCCCTCATTCGCCTGCAATCCAGGTTCGATTACACTTACATAATTTGGCTAATTTCAAAATACGAAACATCCAATAACCGCGCTTTCCATATGCATTCTACCGGTAGTTTCGTGCTGAATATGTTATATACATTACCTATAATCATTTTGAACCGGAATTTCAACAAAAAAATTTTCTTCAATTTTTCGCGAAAATCCCTGATGGTTAGCCTTACTGATTTTGAACGGATAAAATTTATTGTCACAGATTCCGTGTGTTATGTTTATTTTGGGTTATTAATGTAATTATGAGTAGATCAACGTTTAATTTGCTGCAATATGTCCCCTCATTCGCCTGCAATCCAGGTTCGATTACACTTACATAATTTGGCTAATTTCAAAATACGAAACATCCAATAACCGCGCTTTCCATATGCATTCTACCGGTAGTTTCGTGCTGAATATGTTATATACATTACCTATAATCATTTTGAACCGGAATTTCAACAAAAAAATTTTCTTCAATTTTTCGCGAAAATCCCTGATGGTTAGCCTTACTGATTTTGAACGGATAAAATTTATTGTCACAGATTCCGTGTGTTATGTTTATTTTGGGTTATTAATGTAATTATGAGTAGATCAACGTTTAATTTGCTGCAATATGTCCCCTCATTCGCCTGCAATCCAGGTTCGATTACACTTACATAATTTGGCTAATTCCAAAATACGAAACATCCAATAACCGCGCTTTCCATATGCATTCTACCGGTAGTTTCGTGCTGAATATGTTATATACACTACCTATAATCATTTTGAACCGGAATTTCAACAAAAAAATGTTCTTCAATTTTTCGCGAAAATCCCTGATGGTTAGCCTTACTGATTTTGAACGGATAAAATTTATTGTCACAGATTCCGTGTGTTATGTTTATTTTGGGTTATTAATGTAATTATGAGTAGATCAACGTTTAATTTGCTGCAATATGTCCCCTCATTCGCCTGCAATCCAGGTTCGATAAAACTTACATAATTTGGCTAATTTCAAAATACGAAACATCCAATAACCGCGCTTTCCATATGCATTCTACCGGTAGTTTCGTGCTGAATATGTTATATACACTACCTATACTCATTTTGAACCGGAATTTCAACAAAAAAATGTTCTTCAATTTTTCGCGAAAATCCCTGATGGTTAGCCTTACTGATTTTGAACGGATAAAATTTATTGTCACAGATTCCGTGTGTTATGTTTATTTTGGGTTATTAATGTAATTATGAGTAGATCAACGTTTAATTTGCTGCAATATGTCCCCTCATTCGCCTGCAATCCAGGTTCGATTACACTTACATAATTTGGCTAATTTCAAAATACGAAACATCCAATAACCGCGCTTTCCATATGCATTCTACCGGTAGTTTCGTGCTGAATATGTTATATACACTACCTATAATCATTTTGAACCGGAATTTCAACAAAAAAATGTTCTTCAATTTTTCGCGAAAATCCCTGATGGTTAGCCTTACTGATTTTGAACGGATAAAATTTATTGTCACAGATTCCGTGTGTTATGTTTATTTTGGGTTATTAATGTAATTATGAGTAGATCAACGTTTAATTTGCTGCAATATGTCCCCTCATTCGCCTGCAATCCAGGTTCGATTACACTTACATAGTTTGGCTAATTTCAAAATACGAAACATCCAATAACCGCGCTTTCCATATGCATTCTACCGGTAGTTTCGTGCTCAACATGTTATATACATTACCTATAATCATTTTGAACCGGAATTTCAACAAAAAAAATTTCTTCAATTTTTCGCGAAAATCCCTGATGGTTGTTAGCCTTACTGATTTTGAACGGATAAAATTTATTGTCACAGATTCCGTGTGTTATGTTTATTTTGGGTTATTAATGTAATTATGAGTAGATCAACGTTTAATTTGCTGCAATATGTCCCCTCATTCGCCTGCAATCCAGGTTCGATTACACTTACATAATTTGGCTAATTTCAAAATACGAAACATCCAATAACCGCGCTTTCCATATGCATTCTACCGGTAGTTTCGTGCTCAACATGTTATATACATTACCTATAATCATTTTGAACCGGAATTTCAACAAAAAAATTTTCTTCAATTTTTCGCGAAAATCCCTGATGGTTAGCCTTACTGATTTTGAACGGATACAATTTATTGTCACAGATTCCGTGTGTTATGTTTATTTTGGGTTATTAATGTAATTATGAGTAGATCAACGTTTAATTTGCTGCAATATGTCCCCTCATTCGCCTGCAATCCAGGTTCGATTACACTTACATAATTTGGCTAATTTCAAAATACGAAACATCCAATAACCGCGCTTTCCATATGCATTCTACCGGTAGTTTCGTGCTCAACATGTTATATACATTACCTATAATCATTTTGAACCGGAATTTCAACAAAAAAAATTTCTTCAATTTTTCGCGAAAATCCCTGATGGTTAGCCTTACTGATTTTGAACGGATAAAATTTATTGTCACAGATTCCGTGTGTTATGTTTATTTTGGGTTATTAATGTAATTATGAGTAGATCAACGTTTAATTTGCTGCAATATGTCCCCTCATTCGCCTGCAATCCAGGTTCGATTACACTTACATAATTTGGCTAATTTCAAAATACGAAACATCCAATAACCGCGCTTTCCATATGCATTCTACCGGTAGTTTCGTGCTCAACATGTTATATACATTACCTATAATCATTTTGAACCGGAATTTCAACAAAAAAAATTTCTTCAATTTTTCGCGAAAATCCCTGATGGTTGTTAGCCTTACTGATTTTGAACGGATAAAATTTATTGTCACAGATTCCGTGTGTTATGTTTATTTTGGGTTATTAATGTAATTATGAGTAGATCAACGTTTAATTTGCTGCAATATGTCCCCTCATTCGCCTGCAATCCAGGTTCGATTACACTTACATAATTTGGCTAATTTCAAAATACGAAACATCCAATAACCGCGCTTTCCATATGCATTCTACCGGTAGTTTCGTGCTCAACATGTTATATACATTACCTATAATCATTTTGAACCGGAATTTCAACAAAAAAATTTTCTTCAATTTTTCGCGAAAATCCCTGATGGTTAGCCTTACTGATTTTGAACGGATACAATTTATTGTCACAGATTCCGTGTGTTATGTTTATTTTGGGTTATTAATGTAATTATGAGTAGATCAACGTTTAATTTGCTGCAATATGTCCCCTCATTCGCCTGCAATCCAGGTTCGATTACACTTACATAATTTGGCTAATTTCAAAATACGAAACATCCAATAACCGCGCTTTCCATATGCATTCTACCGGTAGTTTCGTGCTCAACATGTTATATACATTACCTATAATCATTTTGAACCGGAATTTCAACAAAAAAATTTTCTTCAATTTTTCGCGAAAATCCCTGATGGTTAGCCTTACTGATTTTGAACGGATAAAATTTATTGTCACAGATTCCGTGTGTTATGTTTATTTTGGGTTATTAATGTAATTATGAGTAGATCAACGTTTAATTTGCTGCAATATGTCCCCTCATTCGCCTGCAATCCAGGTTCGATTACACTTACATAATTTGGCTAATTTTAAAATACGAAACATCCAATAACCGCGCTTTCCATATGCATTCTACCGGTAGTTTCGTGCTGAATATGTTATATACACTACCTATACTCATTTTGAACCGGAATTTCAACAAAAAAATGTTCTTCAATTTTTCGCGAAAATCCCTGATGGTTAGCCTTACTGATTTTGAACGGATAAAATTTATTGTCACAGATTCCGTGTGTTATGTTTATTTTGGGTTATTAATGTAATTATGAGTAGATCAACGTTTAATTTGCTGCAATATGTCCCCTCATTCGCCTGCAATCCAGGTTCGATTACACTTACATAATTTGGCTAATTTCAAAATACGAAACATCCAATAACCGCGCTTTCCATATGCATTCTACCGGTAGTTTCGTGCTGAATATGTTATATACACTACCTATAATCATTTTGAACCGGAATTTCAACAAAAAAATGTTCTTCAATTTTTCGCGAAAATCCCTGATGGTTAGCCTTACTGATTTTGAACGGATAAAATTTATTGTCACAGATTCCGTGTGTTATGTTTATTTTGGGTTATTAATGTAATTATGAGTAGATCAACGTTTAATTTGCTGCAATATGTCCCCTCATTCGCCTGCAATCCAGGTTCGATTACACTTACATAATTTGGCTAATTTCAAAATACGAAACATCCAATAACCGCGCTTTCCATATGCATTCTACCGGTAGTTTCGTGCTGAATATGTTATATACACTACCTATACTCATTTTGAACCGGAATTTCAACAAAAAAATTTTCTTCAATTTTTCGCGAAAATCCCTGATGGTTAGCCTTACTGATTTTGAACGGATAAAATTTATTGTCACAGATTCCGTGTGTTATGTTTATTTTGGGTTATTAATGTAATTATGAGTAGATCAAAGTTTAATTTGCTGCAATATGTCCCCTCATTCGCCTGCAATCCAGGTTCGATTACACTTACATAATTTGGCTAATTTCAAAATACGAAACATCCAATAACCGCGCTTTCCATATGCATTCTACCGGTAGTTTCGTGCTCAACATGTTATATACATTACCTATAATCATTTTGAACCGGAATTTCAACAACAAAATTTTCTTCAATTTTTCGCGAAAATCCCTGATGGTTGTTAGCCTTACTGATTTTGAACGGATAAAATTTATTGTCACAGATTCCGTGTGTTATGTTTATTTTGGGTTATTAATGTAATTATGAGTAGATCAACGTTTAATTTGCTGCAATATGTCCCCTCATTCGCCTGCAATCCAGGTTCGATTACACTTACATAGTTTGGCTAATTTCAAAATACGAAACATCCAATAACCGCGCTTTCCATATGCATTCTACCGGTAGTTTCGTGCTCAACATGTTATATACATTACCTATAATCATTTTGAACCGGAATTTCAACAAAAAAAATTTCTTCAATTTTTCGCGAAAATCCCTGATGGTTGTTAGCCTTACTGATTTTGAACGGATAAAATTTATTGTCACAGATTCCGTGTGTTATGTTTATTTTGGGTTATTAATGTAATTATGAGTAGATCAACGTTTAATTTGCTGCAATATGTCCCCTCATTCGCCTGCAATCCAGGTTCGATTACACTTACATAATTTGGCTAATTTCAAAATACGAAACATCCAATAACCGCGCTTTCCATATGCATTCTACCGGTAGTTTCGTGCTCAACATGTTATATACATTACCTATAATCATTTTGAACCGGAATTTCAACAAAAAAAATTTCTTCAATTTTTCGCGAAAATCCCTGATGGTTGTTAGCCTTACTGATTTTGAACGGATAAAATTTATTGTCACAGATTCCGTGTGTTATGTTTATTTTGGGTTATTAATGTAATTATGAGTAGATCAACGTTTAATTTGCTGCAATATGTCCCCTCATTCGCCTGCAATCCAGGTTCGATTACACTTACATAGTTTGGCTAATTTCAAAATACGAAACATCCAATAACCGCGCTTTCCATATGCATTCTACCGGTAGTTTCGTGCTCAACATGTTATATACATTACCTATAATCATTTTGAACCGGAATTTCAACAAAAAAAATTTCTTCAATTTTTCGCGAAAATCCCTGATGGTTGTTAGCCTTACTGATTTTGAACGGATAAAATTTATTGTCACAGATTCCGTGTGTTATGTTTATTTTGGGTTATTAATGTAATTATGAGTAGATCAACGTTTAATTTGCTGCAATATGTCCCCTCATTCGCCTGCAATCCAGGTTCGATTACACTTACATAATTTGGCTAATTTCAAAATACGAAACATCCAATAACCGCGCTTTCCATATGCATTCTACCGGTAGTTTCGTGCTCAACATGTTATATACATTACCTATAATCATTTTGAACCGGAATTTCAACAAAAAAAATTTCTTCAATTTTTCGCGAAAATCCCTGATGGTTGTTAGCCTTACTGATTTTGAACGGATAAAATTTATTGTCACAGATTCCGTGTGTTATGTTTATTTTGGGTTATTAATGTAATTATGAGTAGATCAACGTTTAATTTGCTGCAATATGTCCCCTCATTCGCCTGCAATCCAGGTTCGATTACACTTACATAATTTGGCTAATTTCAAAATACGAAACATCCAATAACCGCGCTTTCCATATGCATTCTACCGGTAGTTTCGTGCTCAACATGTTATATACATTACCTATAATCATTTTGAACCGGAATTTCAACAAAAAAATTTTCTTCAATTTTTCGCGAAAATCCCTGATGATTAGCCTTACTGATTTTGAACGGATAAAATTTATTGTCACAGATTCCGTGTGTTATGTTTATTTTGGGTTATTAATGTAATTATGAGTAGATCAACGTTTAATTTGCTGCAATATGTCCCCTCATTCGCCTGCAATCCAGGTTCGATTACACTTACATAATTTGGCTAATTTCAAAATACGAAACATCCAATAACCGCGCTTTCCATATGCATTCTACCGGTAGTTTCGTGCTCAACATGTTATATACATTACCTATAATCATTTTGAACCGGAATTTCAACAAAAAAATTTTCTTCAATTTTTCGCGAAAATCCCTGATGGTTAGCCTTACTGATTTTGAACGGATACAATTTATTGTCACAGATTCCGTGTGTTATGTTTATTTTGGGTTATTAATGTAATTATGAGTAGATCAACGTTTAATTTGCTGCAATATGTCCCCTCATTCGCCTGCAATCCAGGTTCGATTACACTTACATAATTTGGCTAATTTCAAAATACGAAACATCCAATAACCGCGCTTTCCATATGCATTCTACCGGTAGTTTCGTGCTCAACATGTTATATACATTACCTATAATCATTTTGAACCGGAATTTCAACAAAAAAATTTTCTTCAATTTTTCGCGAAAATCCCTGATGATTAGCCTTACTGATTTTGAACGGATAAAATTTATTGTCACAGATTCCGTGTGTTATGTTTATTTTGGGTTATTAATGTAATTATGAGTAGATCAACGTTTAATTTGCTGCAATATGTCCCCTCATTCGCCTGCAATCCAGGTTCGATTACACTTACATAATTTGGCTAATTTCAAAATACGAAACATCCAATAACCGCGCTTTCCATATGCATTCTACCGGTAGTTTCGTGCTCAACATGTTATATACATTACCTATAATCATTTTGAACCGGAATTTCAACAAAAAAATTTTCTTCAATTTTTCGCGAAAATCCCTGATGATTAGCCTTACTGATTTTGAACGGATAAAATTTATTGTCACAGATTCCGTGTGTTATGTTTATTTTGGGTTATTAATGTAATTATGAGTAGATCAACGTTTAATTTGCTGCAATATGTCCCCTCATTCGCCTGCAATCCAGGTTCGATTACACTTACATAATTTGGCTAATTTCAAAATACGAAACATCCAATAACCGCGCTTTCCATATGCATTCTACCGGTAGTTTCGTGCTCAACATGTTATATACATTACCTATAATCATTTTGAACCGGAATTTCAACAAAAAAATTTTCTTCAATTTTTCGCGAAAATCCCTGATGATTAGCCTTACTGATTTTGAACGGATAAAATTTATTGTCACAGATTCCGTGTGTTATGTTTATTTTGGGTTATTAATGTAATTATGAGTAGATCAACGTTTAATTTGCTGCAATATGTCCCCTCATTCGCCTGCAATCCAGGTTCGATTACACTTACATAATTTGGCTAATTTCAAAATACGAAACATCCAATAACCGCGCTTTCCATATGCATTCTACCGGTAGTTTCGTGCTCAACATGTTATATACATTACCTATAATCATTTTGAACCGGAATTTCAACAAAAAAAATTTCTTCAATTTTTCGCGAAAATCCCTGATGATTAGCCTTACTGATTTTGAACGGATAAAATTTATTGTCACAGATTCCGTGTGTTATGTTTATTTTGGGTTATTAATGTAATTATGAGTAGATCAACGTTTAATTTGCTGCAATATGTCCCCTCATTCGCCTGCAATCCAGGTTCGATTACACTTACATAATTTGGCTAATTTCAAAATACGAAACATCCAATAACCGCGCTTTCCATATGCATTCTACCGGTAGTTTCGTGCTCAACATGTTATATACATTACCTATAATCATTTTGAACCGGAATTTCAACAAAAAAATTTTCTTCAATTTTTCGCGAAAATCCCTGATGGTTAGCCTTACTGATTTTGAACGGATACAATTTATTGTCACAGATTCCGTGTGTTATGTTTATTTTGGGTTATTAATGTAATTATGAGTAGATCAACGTTTAATTTGCTGCAATATGTCCCCTCATTCGCCTGCAATCCAGGTTCGATTACACTTACATAATTTGGCTAATTTCAAAATACGAAACATCCAATAACCGCGCTTTCCATATGCATTCTACCGGTAGTTTCGTGCTCAACATGTTATATACATTACCTATAATCATTTTGAACCGGAATTTCAACAAAAAAATTTTCTTCAATTTTTCGCGAAAATCCCTGATGATTAGCCTTACTGATTTTGAACGGATAAAATTTATTGTCACAGATTCCGTGTGTTATGTTTATTTTGGGTTATTAATGTAATTATGAGTAGATCAACGTTTAATTTGCTGCAATATGTCCCCTCATTCGCCTGCAATCCAGGTTCGATTACACTTACATAATTTGGCTAATTTCAAAATACGAAACATCCAATAACCGCGCTTTCCATATGCATTCTACCGGTAGTTTCGTGCTCAACATGTTATATACATTACCTATAATCATTTTGAACCGGAATTTCAACAAAAAAATTTTCTTCAATTTTTCGCGAAAATCCCTGATGATTAGCCTTACTGATTTTGAACGGATAAAATTTATTGTCACAGATTCCGTGTGTTATGTTTATTTTGGGTTATTAATGTAATTATGAGTAGATCAACGTTTAATTTGCTGCAATATGTCCCCTCATTCGCCTGCAATCCAGGTTCGATTACACTTACATAATTTGGCTAATTTCAAAATACGAAACATCCAATAACCGCGCTTTCCATATGCATTCTACCGGTAGTTTCGTGCTCAACATGTTATATACATTACCTATAATCATTTTGAACCGGAATTTCAACAAAAAAATTTTCTTCAATTTTTCGCGAAAATCCCTGATGATTAGCCTTACTGATTTTGAACGGATAAAATTTATTGTCACAGATTCCGTGTGTTATGTTTATTTTGGGTTATTAATGTAATTATGAGTAGATCAACGTTTAATTTGCTGCAATATGTCCCCTCATTCGCCTGCAATCCAGGTTCGATTACACTTACATAATTTGGCTAATTTCAAAATACGAAACATCCAATAACCGCGCTTTCCATATGCATTCTACCGGTAGTTTCGTGCTCAACATGTTATATACATTACCTATAATCATTTTGAACCGGAATTTCAACAAAAAAAATTTCTTCAATTTTTCGCGAAAATCCCTGATGGTTGTTAGCCTTACTGATTTTGAACGGATAAAATTTATTGTCACAGATTCCGTGTGTTATGTTTATTTTGGGTTATTAATGTAATTATGAGTAGATCAACGTTTAATTTGCTGCAATATGTCCCCTCATTCGCCTGCAATCCAGGTTCGATTACACTTACATAATTTGGCTAATTTCAAAATACGAAACATCCAATAACCGCGCTTTCCATATGCATTCTACCGGTAGTTTCGTGCTCAACATGTTATATACATTACCTATAATCATTTTGAACCGGAATTTCAACAAAAAAATTTTCTTCAATTTTTCGCGAAAATCCCTGATGGTTAGCCTTACTGATTTTGAACGGATACAATTTATTGTCACAGATTCCGTGTGTTATGTTTATTTTGGGTTATTAATGTAATTATGAGTAGATCAACGTTTAATTTGCTGCAATATGTCCCCTCATTCGCCTGCAATCCAGGTTCGATTACACTTACATAATTTGGCTAATTTCAAAATACGAAACATCCAATAACCGCGCTTTCCATATGCATTCTACCGGTAGTTTCGTGCTCAACATGTTATATACATTACCTATAATCATTTTGAACCGGAATTTCAACAAAAAAATTTTCTTCAATTTTTCGCGAAAATCCCTGATGATTAGCCTTACTGATTTTGAACGGATAAAATTTATTGTCACAGATTCCGTGTGTTATGTTTATTTTGGGTTATTAATGTAATTATGAGTAGATCAACGTTTAATTTGCTGCAATATGTCCCCTCATTCGCCTGCAATCCAGGTTCGATTACACTTACATAATTTGGCTAATTTCAAAATACGAAACATCCAATAACCGCGCTTTCCATATGCATTCTACCGGTAGTTTCGTGCTCAACATGTTATATACATTACCTATAATCATTTTGAACCGGAATTTCAACAAAAAAATTTTCTTCAATTTTTCGCGAAAATCCCTGATGGTTAGCCTTACTGATTTTGAACGGATACAATTTATTGTCACAGATTCCGTGTGTTATGTTTATTTTGGGTTATTAATGTAATTATGAGTAGATCAACGTTTAATTTGCTGCAATATGTCCCCTCATTCGCCTGCAATCCAGGTTCGATTACACTTACATAATTTGGCTAATTTCAAAATACGAAACATCCAATAACCGCGCTTTCCATATGCATTCTACCGGTAGTTTCGTGCTCAACATGTTATATACATTACCTATAATCATTTTGAACCGGAATTTCAACAAAAAAATTTTCTTCAATTTTTCGCGAAAATCCCTGATGATTAGCCTTACTGATTTTGAACGGATAAAATTTATTGTCACAGATTCCGTGTGTTATGTTTATTTTGGGTTATTAATGTAATTATGAGTAGATCAACGTTTAATTTGCTGCAATATGTCCCCTCATTCGCCTGCAATCCAGGTTCGATTACACTTACATAATTTGGCTAATTTCAAAATACGAAACATCCAATAACCGCGCTTTCCATATGCATTCTACCGGTAGTTTCGTGCTCAACATGTTATATACATTACCTATAATCATTTTGAACCGGAATTTCAACAAAAAAATTTTCTTCAATTTTTCGCGAAAATCCCTGATGGTTAGCCTTACTGATTTTGAACGGATACAATTTATTGTCACAGATTCCGTGTGTTATGTTTATTTTGGGTTATTAATGTAATTATGAGTAGATCAACGTTTAATTTGCTGCAATATGTCCCCTCATTCGCCTGCAATCCAGGTTCGATTACACTTACATAATTTGGCTAATTTCAAAATACGAAACATCCAATAACCGCGCTTTCCATATGCATTCTACCGGTAGTTTCGTGCTCAACATGTTATATACATTACCTATAATCATTTTGAACCGGAATTTCAACAACAAAATTTTCTTCAATTTTTGGCGAAAATCCCTGATGGTTAGTTAGCCTTACTGATTTTGAACGGATAAAATTTATTGTCACAGATTCCGTGTGTTATGTTTATTTTGGGTTATTAATGTAATTATGAGTAGATCAACGTTTAATTTGCTGCAATATGTCCCCTCATTCGCCTGCAATCCAGGTTCGATTACACTTACATAATTTGGCTAATTTCAAAATACGAAACATCCAATAACCGCGCTTTCCATATGCATTCTACCGGTAGTTTCGTGCTGAATATGTTATATACATTACCTATAATCATTTTGAACCGGAATTTCAACAAAAAAATTTCTTCAATTTTTCGCGAAAATCCCTGATGGTTAGCCTTACTGATTTTGAACGGATAAAATTTATTGTCACAGATTCCGTGTGTTATGTTTACTTTGGGTTATTAATGTAATTATGAGTAGATCAACGTTTAATTTGCTGCAATATGTCCCCTCATTCGCCTGCAATCCAGGTTCGATTACACTTACATAATTTGGCTAATTTCAAAATACGAAACATCCAATAACCGCGCTTTCCATATGCATTCTACCGGTAGTTTCGTGCTGAATATGTTATATACATTACCTATAATCATTTTGAACCGGAATTTCAACAAAAAAAATTTCTTCAATTTTTCGCGAAAATCCCTGATGGTTAGCCTTACTGATTTTGAACGGATAAAATTTATTGTCACAGATTCCGTGTGTTATGTTTATTTTGGGTTATTAATGTAATTATGAGTAGATCAACGTTTAATTTGCTGCAATATGTCCCCTCATTCGCCTGCAATCCAGGTTCGATTACACTTACATAATTTGGCTAATTTCAAAATACGAAACATCCAATAACCGCGCTTTCCATATGCATTCTACCGGTAGTTTCGTGCTGAATATGTTATATACACTACCTATACTCATTTTGAACCGGAATTTCAACAAAAAAATGTTCTTCAATTTTTCGCGAAAATCCCTGATGGTTAGCCTTACTGATTTTGAACGGATAAAATTTATTGTCACAGATTCCGTGTGTTATGTTTATTTTGGGTTATTAATGTAATTATGAGTAGATCAACGTTTAATTTGCTGCAATATGTCCCCTCATTCGCCTGCAATCCAGGTTCGATTACACTTACATAATTTGGCTAATTTCAAAATACGAAACATCCAATAACCGCGCTTTCCATATGCATTCTACCGGTAGTTTCGTGCTGAATATGTTATATATACTACCTATACTCATTTTGAACCGGAATTTCAACAAAAAAATGTTCTTCAATTTTTCGCGAAAATCCCTGATGGTTAGCCTTACTGATTTTGAACGGATAAAATTTATTGTCACAGATTCCGTGTGTTATGTTTATTTTGGGTTATTAATGTAATTATGAGTAGATCAACGTTTAATTTGCTGCAATATGTCCCCTCATTCGCCTGCAATCCAGGTTCGATTACACTTACATAATTTGGCTAATTTCAAAATACGAAACATCCAATAACCGCGCTTTCCATATGCATTCTACCGGTAGTTTCGTGCTGAATATGTTATATACATTACCTATAATCATTTTGAACCGGAATTTCAACAAAAAAATTTTCTTCAATTTTTCGCGAAAATCCCTGATGGTTAGCCTTACTGATTTTGAACGGATAAAATTTATTGTCACAGATTCCGTGTGTTATGTTTATTTTGGGTTATTAATGTAATTATGAGTAGATCAACGTTTAATTTGCTGCAATATGTCCCCTCATTCGCCTGCAATCCAGGTTCGATTACACTTACATAATTTGGCTAATTTCAAAATACGAAACATCCAATAACCGCGCTTTCCATATGCATTCTACCGGTAGTTTCGTGCTGAATATGTTATATACATTACCTATAATCATTTTGAACCGGAATTTCAACAAAAAAATTTTCTTCAATTTTTCGCGAAAATCCCTGATGGTTAGCCTTACTGATTTTGAACGGATAAAATTTATTGTCACAGATTCCGTGTGTTATGTTTATTTTGGGTTATTAATGTAATTATGAGTAGATCAACGTTTAATTTGCTGCAATATGTCCCCTCATTCGCCTGCAATCCAGGTTCGATTACACTTACATAATTTGGCTAATTTCAAAATACGAAACATCCAATAACCGCGCTTTCCATATGCATTCTACCGGTAGTTTCGTGCTGAATATGTTATATACACTACCTATACTCATTTTGAACCGGAATTTCAACAAAAAAATGTTCTTCAATTTTTCGCGAAAATCCCTGATGGTTAGCCTTACTGATTTTGAACGGATAAAATTTATTGTCACAGATTCCGTGTGTTATGTTTATTTTGGGATATTAATGTAATTATGAGTAGATCAACGTTTAATTTGCTGCAATATGTCCCCTCATTCGCCTGCAATCCAGGTTCGATTACACTTACATAATTTGGCTAATTTCAAAATACGAAACATCCAATAACCGCGCTTTCCATATGCATTCTACCGGTAGTTTCGTGCTGAATATGTTATATACATTACCTATAATCATTTTGAACCGGAATTTCAACAAAAAAATTTTCTTCAATTTTTCGCGAAAATCCCTGATGGTTAGCCTTACTGATTTTGAACGGATAAAATTTATTGTCACAGATTCCGTGTGTTATGTTTATTTTGGGTTATTAATGTAATTATGAGTAGATCAACGTTTAATTTGCTGCAATATGTCCCCTCATTCGCCTGCAATCCAGGTTCGATTACACTTACATAATTTGGCTAATTTCAAAATACGAAACATCCAATAACCGCGCTTTCCATATGCATTCTACCGGTAGTTTCGTGCTGAATATGTTATATACATTACCTATAATCATTTTGAACCGGAATTTCAACAAAAAAATTTTCTTCAATTTTTCGCGAAAATCCCTGATGGTTAGCCTTACTGATTTTGAACGGATAAAATTTATTGTCACAGATTCCGTGTGTTATGTTTATTTTGGGTTATTAATGTAATTATGAGTAGATCAACGTTTAATTTGCTGCAATATGTCCCCTCATTCGCCTGCAATCCAGGTTCGATTACACTTACATAATTTGGCTAATTTCAAAATACGAAACATCCAATAACCGCGCTTTCCATATGCATTCTACCGGTAGTTTCGTGCTGAATATGTTATATACATTACCTATAATCATTTTGAACCGGAATTTCAACAAAAAAATGTTCTTCAATTTTTCGCGAAAATCCCTGATGGTTAGCCTTACTGATTTTGAACGGATAAAATTTATTGTCACAGATTCCGTGTGTTATGTTTACTTTGGGTTATTAATGTAATTATGAGTAGATCAACGTTTAATTTGCTGCAATATGTCCCCTCATTCGCCTGCAATCCAGGTTCGATTACACTTACATAATTTGGCTAATTTTAAAATACGAAACATCCAATAACCGCGCTTTCCATATGCATTCTACCGGTAGTTTCGTGCTGAATATGTTATATACACTACCTATACTCATTTTGAACCGGAATTTCAACAAAAAAATGTTCTTCAATTTTTCGCGAAAATCCCTGGTGGTTAGCCTTACTGATTTTGAACGGATAAAATTTATTGTCACAGATTCCGTGTGTTATGTTTATTTTGGGTTATTAATGTAATTATGAGTAGATCAACGTTTAATTTGCTGCAATATGTCCCCTCATTCGCCTGCAATCCAGGTTCGATTACACTTACATAATTTGGCTAATTTCAAAATACGAAACATCCAATAACCGCGCTTTCCATATGCATTCTACCGGTAGTTTCGTGCTGAATATGTTATATACATTACCTATAATCATTTTGAACCGGAATTTCAACAAAAAAATTTTCTTCAATTTTTCGCGAAAATCCCTGATGGTTAGCCTTACTGATTTTGAACGGATAAAATTTATTGTCACAGATTCCGTGTGTTATGTTTATTTTGGGTTATTAATGTAATTATGAGTAGATCAACGTTTAATTTGCTGCAATATGTCCCCTCATTCGCCTGCAATCCAGGTTCGATTACACTTACATAATTTGGCTAATTTCAAAATACGAAACATCCAATAACCGCGCTTTCCATATGCATTCTACCGGTAGTTTCGTGCTGAACATGTTATATACATTACCTATAATCATTTTGAACCGGAATTTCAACAAAAAAATTTTCTTCAATTTTTCGCGAAAATCCCTGATGGTTAGCCTTACTGATTTTGAACGGATAAAATTTATTGTCACAGATTCCGTGTGTTATGTTTATTTTGGGTTATTAATGTAATTATGAGTAGATCAACGTTTAATTTGCTGCAATATGTCCCCTCATTCGCCTGCAATCCAGGTTTGATTACACTTACATAATTTGGCTAATTTCAAAATACGAAACATCCAATAACCGCGCTTCCCATATGCATTCTACCGGTAGTTTCGTGCTCAACATGTTATATACATTACCTATAATCATTTTGAACCGGAATTTCAACAAAAAAATTTTCTTCAATTTTTCGCGAAAATCCCTGTTAGCCTTACTGATTTTGAACGGATAAAATTTATTGTCACAGATTCCGTGTGTTATGTTTATTTTGGGTTATTAATGTAATTATGAGTAGATCAACGTTTAATTTGCTGCAATATGTCCCCTCATTCGCCTGCAATCCAGGTTCGATTACACTTACATAATTTGGCTAATTTCAAAATACGAAACATCCAATAACCGCGCTTTCCATATGCATTCTACCGGTAGTTTCGTGCTCAACATGTTATATACATTACCTATAATCATTTTGAACCGGAATTTCAACAAAAAAAATTTCTTCAATTTTTCGCGAAAATCCCTGATGGTTGTTAGCCTTACTGATTTTGAACGGATAAAATTTATTGTCACAGATTCCGTGTGTTATGTTTATTTTGGGTTATTAATGTAATTATGAGTAGATCAACGTTTAATTTGCTGCAATATGTCCCCTCATTCGCCTGCAATCCAGGTTCGATTACACTTACATAATTTGGCTAATTTCAAAATACGAAACATCCAATAACCACGCTTTCCTTATGCATTCTACCGGTAGTTTCGTACTCAACATGTTATATACATTACCTATAATCATTTTGAACCGGAATTTCAACAAAAAAAATTTCTTCAATTTTTCGCGAAAATCCCTGATGATTAGCCTTACTGATTTTGAACGGATAAAATTTATTGTCACAGATTCCGTGTGTTATGTTTATTTTGGGTTATTAATGTAATTATGAGTAGATCAACGTTTAATTTGCTGCAATATGTCCCCGCATTCGCCTGCAATCCAGGTTCGATTACACTTACATAATTTGGCTAATTTCAAAATACGAAACATCCAATAACCGCGCTTTCCATATGCATTCTACCGGTAGTTTCGTGCTCAACATGTTATATACATTACCTATAATCATTTTGAACCGGAATTTCAACAAAAAAAATTTCTTCAATTTTTCGCGAAAATCCCTGATGGTTAGCCTTACTGATTTTGAACGGATAAAATTTATTGTCACAGATTCCGTGTGTTATGTTTATTTTGGGTTATTAATGTAATTATGAGTAGATCAACGTTTAATTTGCTGCAATATGTCCCCTCATTCGCCTGCAATCCAGGTTCGATTACACTTACATAATTTGGCTAATTTCAAAATACGAAACATCCAATAACCGCGCTTTCCATATGCATTCTACCGGTAGTTTCGTGCTCAACATATTATATACATTACCTATAATCATTTTGAACCGGAATTTCAACAAAAAAATTTTCTTCAATTTTTCGCGAAAATCCCTGATGGTTAGCCTTACTGATTTTGAACGGATAAAATTTATTGTCACAGATTCCGTGTGTTATGTTTATTTTGGGTTATTAATGTAATTATGAGTAGATCAACGTTTAATTTGCTGCAATATGTCCCCTCATTCGCCTGCAATCCAGGTTCGATTACACTTACATAATTTGGCTAATTTCAAAATACGAAACATCCAATAACCGCGCTTTCCAAATGCATTCTACCGGTAGTTTCGTGCTCAACATGTTATATACATTACCTATAATCATTTTGAACCGGAATTTCAACAAAAAAATTTTCTTCAATTTTTCGCGAAAATCCCTGATGTTAGCCTTACTGATTTTGAACGGATAAAATTTATTGTCACAGATTCCGTGTGTTATGTTTATTTTGGGTTATTAATGTAATTATGAGTAGATCAACGTTTAATTTGCTGCAATATGTCCCCTCATTCGCCTGCAATCCAGGTTCGATTACACTTACATAATTTGGCTAATTTCAAAATACGAAACATCCAATAACCGCGCTTTCCAAATGCATTCTACCGGTAGTTTCGTGCTCAACATGTTATATACATTACCTATAATCATTTTGAACCGGAATTTCAACAAAAAAATTTTCTTCAATTTTTCGCGAAAATCCCTGATGGTTAGCCTTACTGATTTTGAACGGATAAAATTTATTGCCACAGATTCCGTGTGTTATGTTTATTTTGGGTTATTAATGTAATTATGAGTAGATCAACGTTTAATTTGCTGCAATATGTCCCCTCATTCGCCTGCAATCCAGGTTCGATTACACTTACATAATTTGGCTAATTTCAAAATACGAAACATCCAATAACCGCGCTTTCCACATGCATTCTACCGGTAGTTTCGTGCTCAACATGTTATATACATTACCTATAATCATTTTGAACCGGAAAATCTCTGATGGTTAGCCTTACTGATTTTGAACGGATAAAATTTATTGCCACAGATTCCGTGTGTTATGTTTATTTTGGGTTATTAATGTAATTATGAGTAGATCAACGTTTAATTTGCTGCAATATGTCCCCTCATTCGCCTGCAATCCAGGTTCGATTACACTTACATAATTTGGCTAATTTCAAAATACGAAACATCCAATAACCGCGCTTTCCAAATGCATTCTACCGGTAGTTTCGTGCTCAACATGTTATATACATTACCTATAATCATTTTGAACCGGAATTTCAACAAAAAAAATTTCTTCAATTTTTCGCGAAAATCCCTGATGGCCTTACTGATTTTGAACGGATAAAATTTATTGCCACAGATTCCGTGTGTTATGTTTATTTTGGGTTATTAATGTAATTATGAGTAGATCAACGTTTAATTTGCTGCAATATGTCCCCTCATTCGCCTGCAATCCAGGTTCGATTACACTTACATAATTTGGCTAATTTCAAAATACGAAACATCCAATAACCGCGCTTTCCATATGCATTCTACCGGTAGTTTCGTGCTCAACATGTTATATACATTACCTATAATCATTTTGAACCGGAAAATCCCTGATGGTTAGCCTTACTGATTTTGATCGGATAAAATTTATTGTCACCGTGTACAACTGGTAGAGCTGGAAATATTGAAACAGTTGATTAGCAATCGCTTTTAAGTATAAAATCTTTTAATTTTCAATTTGCCCAAATTTTTCAGTTATTTCCAGTATTTAATTCCTAATTGTGTACTTTAGCCAAAGTCATTAATATTTAAAAGCTTTGCTGGTATAACCCCAAGCAATAAGTAGAACCAATATAATCTGGCGTACATGAGCTTGAGTTATTCCGACCATTTATAATTTTTCTATCGTTTATTGAAACAGAGTCAAAGATAATTTAAAACATTTTCAAAGCAATTGTTAATATTGTATCTCGATTACAGATTCAGCTGAATACAAACAAAACTTTATCTTGCCTTTTGATAAAATTACTCTCTAAAATATGAAACTGTGTATTTTAGGATAAAGGTATGAGT
The DNA here is from genome assembly GCA_963691935.1 of Nephrotoma guestfalica. Taxonomy (NCBI): domain Eukaryota; kingdom Metazoa; phylum Arthropoda; class Insecta; order Diptera; family Tipulidae; genus Nephrotoma; species Nephrotoma guestfalica. The sequence continues at coordinate 34,675,790 of OY829915.1, forward strand.
GGATTGGAGATCGTTTGCCAAGTAAACTTTTTTTCGAAAAATTACAGAAAAAATAATTCGCTTAATAAAATAAAATATTCGATTAAAATTTTTGTTTGTTTGTATATCCGTGTTTTTGGAATTGGAATAAATTAATCCAAATCAATGAACTTGGTTTATGCGTACGAAAACCACACAAATATAGGTGGACATTTCTATCATAAAAATTTTATCTTGGGTAAATCCCTCGAATTACAAATCATCGGTAAAATGCTTAATCCATTGTTGGATTCCCGTATCTAATTGCATTTAGGCTGAATCTGTACTAAATGCCAATAGCTGATTTTGCTGTAAATTGGCCTAAACCGTTTTGATTTAACATTTTGTGTAATTAATTGGAATGTTGGATTTTTTTTAATTTGAAATTGAAATCGAATACGGTAAAAATTGGGGGGCGCAATAAAGATATTCAAATGAATGTAACATTTGACAACACACTTTGCGAAGAATAAATTGGTAAACATTAATATGAAGGGCGCAAAATTTTTATTTTATTGAGGGGAGAACAATTGGGGAGAATACTGTAAAATTTATAACAAAAGCTTTGCAAACACGAAAATTATTTAATTTATTTTGCTGCTTTGTACGATTGATGTGCAGAGATTAGAACGTTCTGTGAAATTGAATCTTATATTTCGTCTTTTATAGCCTGAAATCATTCGACAAATCTTGATTGAAGGCCTCTCCCATATAACAATATAAAATCGATTTTCAAATGTGAAATCTAAATGCACATACTGACATAAAAAATTACAATTCAAATGGACCTAAATGTCACGTTCCCATTCATTTTTAAGTTTAATGCTCGTCTTCGTATTTTTATTTTATTTTTGGTTATCTGATCACGTAAAGCACATTCATATTTAGTAACATGCAATCGATTTTCCACGAGTGCAAAATCTTCATATTCATACATGTGGCTATAATATAATATGCAGTATGTGAATGAACTTAAAATGTTACAAAAATATTTAACATGATTTAGCATATTATGTACGTATGATGGATCCATATCTAATTCTATCTTGTAATTTAATTTTATATAATGAAAAAATGCCGTACATGAGTGGCACTCACTCATGGGCAAAACAAAATATATAAAATACTGACAGCGTAAAAAAAAATTAAATTTCATTTTCGATTAAACTCTCTGCACCATCATCACCGACATAGAGAACGTATATAATGTAACCCACAGGCATTTGATTGATAAAATTTTTATCGTATACCCAAAAAGCAACAGCAACAAATTTTACCAAAATTAACCACCGACGACCAGAAAACATTTTTTGTCTTGTGGCAAATTTTGTTAAGTGAAACATTATGCGAAATAGTTAAGTTTTGTCCCGATCCTCCCGAACATTTGTACATACACAAAATTTAGGCCCCTAATTTATCATGGTTCGGTAGGAATTTTGGGGAACTCAAACATTTTTTTTAGAACAATGTAATTAAGCATTTTGTATCATCAACAGTATGGGAGTTTTGTTGGATTTTTTTTGTGAATTCTGGCGGTTTCTGTACGGACACAGTGTTATTTGTCTGTATGGCTATGTAATTTGCGGTTAGAAGAAAATATAAATCAAATTAATTTGGGTATCTTTTCGAGAATGAAAGTGTCACTCATGATCAAAAATTGCTTGGGGTGAAAAGGAACTTTAAAAGCTTAAATTTGATGGACTAAACAAAATTTTCACAACACGGGCTTAGTGAAATTCTATCAAATTTTCTTCATATTAAATTACGGATCAATCTGTTTGGATATAAAGTGCAGTTATTGATTTCAATTAGGTACAAAAATTAATTAATGAAGGCCGTTATATATTGGAAAAGTATAGGAAAAATTTAAGGACATTTAAAGTATATTAAAAAAATTGTTAATGGAAGAAAAATGATATAAAGGATGAAATGGTTTTAAAATTGTGGGTTGAGACTACCATTTGTGTTTGGGAAAATAAGACTCACTTAGGTGACCGCCTGAGTGATAGTGTAGCCGTGTAGAGTGATAAATAAAATCAACCAACCTATAGTAAATCATGTAGGGATCACCTGATATGGTGACCGCAATTGACCGGCGTACTCTCCTTAAACCATATTTTTACAAAACCTAGAGCAGAATTGGTTTTATTTACCTTAACGTCGTAATGCTGTCCGTAATTTAGGGTATACTATCCCATATGATACCTAAATTCTTTTTGGTGTTGATTGTATTTGCGTGCGGGAACAAGTAATGGATTGACAATTCCCCACGTTTAGTTCAAAGAAGTTTTTCCTTCACCTTATGTCAAATTTGTTCAAATCAATTTGAAGAAGATTTTATGTCATGAGCATAGACACATAAATATTCATGAGTTCCAGTATGTGTGGAAAATGTGAAAATTAATGATCCAAGATGACTACCCTGTGGTATACTAGATGTCACCATAAATCGCTCAGGTGTTGATGATCGAAACTTTGCAGAATATTACTAGTATGTGATATGAATTGAAATAAGTGCGTTGGTAACAATGTATAAACAAACATTTTGAATGCAGGAGAGCGTAGCGATTGGTCTTTAGTTTGAAATATCCGACCTGCAGCCTTTCTTGAGGGCAGGAATTATAAATTCATCTTTCTATATAGATGAAAAAGTTCCGTCTGAAAGTAATTTTTGGTCCAGCATGGTGAGTAGTTCAGCCAGGGTGATAATACATTTTTTTGAAGCAATCGCTGACAAGCCATCCGGACCGAAAGAATAGTCATCGTTTAATTTTATGATTTTGTCGACAACAGAGTCATAATCTACATTCATGGAGACAAATGAAGTGTGTGGGCAATTGCACATATAGCTAGAATAATCGACGTCGGGATCTAGCATACAGTCAGAAAATGTTTGACTTGATATTTCGGTCAACTAGGCATGCTCATTTAAAGAACAGCAAAACTCATTTTATGTAGTACGTAGTTGTTTATTGTACCAAGGACGTGAAAGTAAAAAATTGTTTTTGCACACGAAGAGTGCGGACTGTGCAATGCCTTCAAAAGTCATGGTATCGAAGATATTCCTTTCAGTTTATATATCATGAGTTTAATTTAAAGTGGACTCAAAATCGATGTTGGATAACAAATGTTTAAGATTATGAAACTTAAGTATAATTATTAGTAATATCGTTCACATAACTTCCGAAATGTTAAAACTGTTTTTATTTGCGATATTTTGGTAAAGACTAGATAGACATTTAAAAATATAATTTTTTTCGACACCGAGTAAACCAGATGTGGCAGATTGAAGTCACCGACAATTATAAGATCATCCAGCGGTTCCATTGCATTCGAAAAGTAGGTAAGTGCGTTGACTTGAGAGTGGTAGTTCTCAATCGGTAAGAAATATGAGAAGTGAGATCATGAAACCAGGCCAGAAAAATAATTGTTTCAAATTAGTTCATAAACAAACAAAAAGTTCGAAAAATGGATAAAGCTGGCCTACATGAAAATGCTAATAATCGAAAGTTTAACTGCGGAAATGTTCTTCCGATGGAAATTGAATTTCGAAAACCGCCTTAAAGGTTGGCCATTGCTCTGAAAATCATAAATAAATGGGATTTATGCGTCACCCCACATCCCCTATGACAAATTTTGATTAGTTTATACCCAGTAGGTTTGAAAATATTTTTGAATCCGTTTAAATTTTTCGGTCGTATTTCATGATACCGCTCACGATACTTCGAATATCGAATTTTTTCGAAATAATTAACTAGCTGCACTCACATAAAACAAAACCAACCATTAAAATTTCAATTTCAATTTCAATATCCATTTCCATTTCCATTTCCATTTCAATTTCAATTTCTCAATTTCTCAATTTCTCAATTTCTCAATTTCTCAATTTCTCAATTTCTCAATTTCTCAATTTCTCAATTTCTCAATTTGTCAATTTGTCAATTTGTCAATTTGTCAATTTGTCAATTTGTCAATTTGTCAATTTGTCAATTTGTCAATTTGTCAATTTGTCAGTTTGTCAATTTCTCAATTTCTCAATTACTCAATTTCTCAATTTCTCAATTTCTCAATTTCAATTTCAATTTCAATTTCAATTTCAATTTCAATTTCAATTTTAATTTCAATTTCAATTTCTCAATTTCTCAATTTCTCAATTTCTTAATTTCTCAATTTCTCAATTTCTCAATTTCTCAATTTATCAATTTATCAATTTATCAATTTCTCAATTTCTCAATTTCTCAATTTCTCAATTTCTCAATTTCTCAATTTCTCAATTTCTCAATTTCTCAATTTCTCAATTTCTCAATTTCTCAATTTCTCAATTTCTCAATTTCTCAATTTCTCAATTTCTCAATTTCTCAATTTCTCAATTTAAATTTCAATTTCAATTTCAATTTCAATTTCAATTTCTATTTCAATTAGAGGGAGCACTGTGCAATGCATTCAAAAAACATCGGAATCGTAATTTTTTCTTTCAGTTTATATATTAGGAGTTTAATTTAAGGTGGAATCAAAGTCTATGGTGGTCAACAAATCGTTTAGATGGTCGAATTTTGCTTACAATATCGTTCTTAATTAGTATGTTACTAATATCGTTCAATATTTTTCTGGCGTGGTAGAACAAACGCGATTGAAACTTCACACCGGTGCCAGATTGCCCAAATGTTCAGTACAAACTTGCAAAATCTTTGCTATTTTTATAGATCATTGTGGTCGGAGCTAGGCAAAAACCATTTCTATATAAAGTTTTTGCACCGGCTTTTAACTTTATTCAGTATTGGGGGCCGTCATAAATTTGCTACTACTTTGCGCCAACAATTAATGAAATGGGCACCGCTGCCTCTAAAGCAAATTATTAAAAATTTTATGGATTTACAAAGCGTGAAGGTACATAGTAATCAAAAGTTTTGGCCTTTTTATGATAACCTACCTCACAATCAAGATTAATTTTGGGACTGATTTTAATTAATTAAATCAGAACTTTTAATTATTGTGATATTTATATTCAACATATGTGTATTCCAATTAATTTGTAATGTGTTGAAACACACATAACGTCACATAAAATAAAAATTTTTCAGAATTATCATTATTCAAATTGAAAGTGGAGAAATTCAAATTAACAATTAAAATTGGAAAATCACTAGTGTCACTCGTGTTGAAACAATATCGTAGCAAAACAGTGTTTATTCCAATGTACGAAGTGTAAAATGAGTATTCATCCAGGCTGCAAGATAATTGTTGGGACTCATGACGTGTTAACTCAATAAGGGAAGTAAACCAAACTATAACATTTATAATTCAGTCTACGGCAGAAATCAATTCTACAACGAAATCGAAAATCGTTGATGTAAAAAATTTGAAGAGTTCCTTTCGCTCCAGTTCAAAGATATGGAGGTCAAATATGAACTAGTTCTTGGTGAAAGTAAAATCCTTGAAACTGAGATTCAACAGCTTAAATTGGTAAGCCTGCCCGACAACAATACACTCGCCGAAACGAGTGTATTGTTTTTGGGTACCGAAAAGTAAGCTTAAGAAATAAACTCGGTCAACTATTAATAGAACCATTTAGATCGTTGAACTCAGCAGAGTTATCGCTTTGAGTTATCAAAAATTACATTGGAAATTTTTTGAAAAAATTAAATAAATAACGAGCAGAACACAAATTTGCAGAAGTAAACGTCCTAAATATGGCCAAATATTTTATTTTCACTCTTTCACAACATGAATAAATTTTACAAGTTACCCAAAATCCGCAGATAACTCCAAAATGTTGACATAGTAAATCCGTAAAATACAAGCCCCCTATATTTAATTGATAAGATCGCGTGTCAAGCAATAAACATTTCTATTTTTTTTGTGCTTGTGACAAAAAATTGTTCAAATTATTATGAAATTGGCTGCGCGAACTTTTTGATTTTTACCAAGATGCATGAATTAAAACAGGAGAGTAAAATGAATTTGAATGAATTCTCCACCCAATTGTCTCCTTTCTTACGATATCCTATTAGGAAAATAAAATAAATTTTATACCAGTTGGAATGTGAATGTCACTGGGATCGGATGTTGTTGCGACATCTTATTTTACGTAATTTTATGTACGAAGAAAATATTAAAACGTACGTAATATGATTAGACGGATGATGATAAAATCTTTTATTGCCAATTAAAATAAATACAGAAACAGAAGAGAAAATATAAATAAAAGATTTGGTGTGTGTGTGTGTTTCGTTCTGTTTATAAGGAGTATGTCTTGTTGCCTTTCTAGCTGTTGAGTTTCATGTCGAAATATTTTTTTTTTTTTTGTGGGTGATGATGGGTGTTGAATAATAAAGTGATTATTTAATTAATTCATATTTATGATAATACCAAGCAGACTAATTGCTATTATCCTATATTCATCATAATTGGTTTTGGATTAAATTTATGAGTGATTTAAACTTTTCGATATGCTAATTTCGCTCTTCATATATATACGAACATGTAATTTGAGTTGGTTGGAAGAAAAGTTTTATCAGTATACCAAACATGTTTTCGATGTTTAAATTGAAAAAAATGTATACGTACACGAGCTTTTATTAAAAAGGGCTTCATATTTTGTGTAAACGCGAATAGATCGTGAACATTTTCATGTACATTTGATATTCTTGGAGGAATCATCATAAAATACCAAACCAAAACCAACAACAAAAAAATAAAAAAATTTAAATGATAAATGTTTGTTGAGAAACATTATTGAAAATTGTTAGGTTTTGTTTTATGTACATACCAACATATATAGTACGCTCCTTTTATATACACAAAAATTTAAAGCGCTCTGGGGAAAGATGATATTCCAAAATATTAATATTATAAAAAATATTGAAATTGAAATTTTCCTTATTTGACTAATGAACATTGTTAAAAAATTTTATGAATTACGAAATTTTGATCGATTTTATGTTGAATTAGTTTTTTGTTTGAAACATTAGTTTCTATACAGATGGGTTCTTGAATTTCAATTTTGGCGAAAATTTTATACAAGAAAATCTCTATAATGAGTTTTTTGACCTCGCTACAAAATTAATTTAATCAATATTTTCAAAACTAGGTCGATTTTAATTACAACTTCTGGTTAATGAAATTTAAAATTACCGTGATGATTGATCTAAACAGTATTTTGATTTTGGGGGTGGAAAATGTATCTACTAATGACACCAAAATTATGGCTGCCGAAATTTAAGGGACAATGAGATAAATATAACAATAACCGGATGTGTCCACACAAGAAACACCGGATCTCCCCAGATGACAAGTACAATGTCTGCTGACGAGACTACCCCCACCCCTCCTCTCCCCCCTGAATGACCCCTCGACCTCTAAAGGCCGATGTCGAGCCACAACGAAGCAGCATTAGAGGGTAGGAACGTCTCCCCAACAGACAAATCCTCTCTTCACCCGGAGACACCTCCGTGAGACTGCCGGAGTGCCACGGGGAGACCGTGTATATTTTACGGTCGTTCCCGAATGGACGACACATATGCTAGACTCGCCATTCCGACCCTGTGAATGTCCTGCCAAGGGAATGAAGGGGAGTGAAAAGCCCAGCCTGCAAATATGCAACCGACTCAAAATGAGACCCCCCTCCTATCATAACAATCCGAAAAATTTAATAATTCATTTTATCATAAAAATAAACAAAAAAAACAAAATTAGGGGACATGACAAGTAAAATAACGGAAAAATAAATTGACGCCGATGAATTCCGAAATTGAGGAAAAATACGCCGTGCTGTTTTTTATTTAAATCAATTTTCAAGAAAAAAACATAATCAGAGACGAAAGAGGAATAAAAACAAACAAAATCAAACTAAACGGTTCGATCGTGAAAATTTCGAAGCTAAAGGGAAAAGAGAAAAAAAAAATCGCACAAAAATGGTCGCTAACTTTAATAATTACATACGAAATAAAACAAAAATAATTTGAGCAAAATGGATGCTGAACGTAAACATTAACGTAGCGAAACCAACATGCACCCCCTCGTGCATGCCAAGCAACCACTATGGCACTCGATTACACTGAAATATGTTGATTACAATTTAAAAAAAAAATTAAAACTTTGACTCAAGAACAGAAATAAAATAAAATAAAATAAAAATGTTGTACCTTTGACCTTCGGTTAGGTCCCGCTTAGTTTGGCCATTCGTAAACCGTAAATATCGCTAGACGTTTTTCTGTCGTAAACCGTAGAATACTCGCTGGGCGTCTTACGCCGTAAAAAAAATTCGACTGACCACGTTGTTGGCCACCCGTAGAAGTAAATATCGTTTGGCGTCTTCTCGCCATAAACCGTAGAATACTCGTTGGGCGTCTTCCCGCCGTAATTAACGTTGCCTCGATAGGCTGCCCGTTGGTTATGGGCGGCACCCCTTAAATAATAAAAATGCAGTGTCCGTTTAATACGGTACTCGTAATTTATAGGCGGCACCCGTTGAATAAAACAAATGCGGTGTCCGTTTAATGCGGCTCCAGCCATTAATGTGGTACCCATTGAATAATAAAAATGCGGGGTTCCGTATAATTTTTAGCACCCGTTGAACTTTGGCGTACCGTTGAAATGCGCTACCCGTTGAAATGCGATATCCAAACTATCGGATCATAATTATTTAGCCTCGGCTAGGCCACTCGTTAAATGTGGCGGCGTATGTGGAATACCGATTCGGCTTTCGGACCACAGCTGCGCAACCAAATTCAAAAGGTTGATCGGTTTTACAATTGTATTTTGCCAAAACTATACACCAACAAAATTTAGCCAGCAGCGAAAATTTAAAAACTGTATATCACTAGGCACAATATCGTCTTTTGTAAACTTATTTTATTAACATAAACGGAATACAATTTATATTTTTTGTACAAGTTAATTACAAAAAAAAACTGAACTTAATTCACAAAAATAATTTTTATTGTTCTTATAACGAAACTAAAATCTCGTCTTATCGTCCAATAAGCATGCGTGCCGAAGAATATTCACTCAGTTCTGGAAAGCTATGTCCTCCAAAGGCAATACATGGCCCAACAAAATGGTGCAACAACTTCCCTAAATGAAAAAAGCGCAGGAGTCCCACAAGGAAGCGTTCTGGGACCTATTTCGGTACACGGCAGACTTACCGGCAACAGGTAAGTAATACAATGTAATAATATCAACATTTGCTGATGATCCCAACGAATTGGCCCGGGATATACTCAAACAGCCGCGATTTAACCGATTGAGAAGAGCAGATCCACTCGGACTAATGAACCTGTAAAATCATTAAATGTGTAGATTACGCTTATAAGTAGGATCTAAATTAAATTTTGAACACTAATATTAAGTAATTGGTTTAAACTTAAAAAATGTAATTAGCTTAAGATTTGAACACTTCTAGTTAGTTTCTTATGTAGAAAGATTTAAGAATAAAGCCATTGGCAATTTAAAAAAAATTGTTCTTAAATATTTTTAATTTTTATCAATCCTAAAACGATTGAAGACAAAAAAAACTCGGGCCTTTTCTTCCGAACAAAACTTGACTTGACTAACTTGATAAAATCCAACACTAGACTACCATAAAGTTTCAGAAGAACATATTGTTCGTTGATGTTTTTTAGTTTTGTTATCGTGCGCGTCACTCGCCCACCCTTTCACACCGCGCATTAATTGCACACAAGATTAGTTAAAATTAGAAAGATTAGTCTTTCTTTAATTAAATTATAACTCAAGCTCGAATGTGAAATATTATGACAACGTCCTCCTTACCATTACGACCGCAATCCTTTTACAAAGATTTTATCAATCTGGTTCAAGGAAGATCTAGAACAAATCATTTTTTTCTAAGTAATTTTGATATCATACACCACCATCAGAAGCACTGTTTGCTATTAAGTTGAAGTTGAACATATTCCATGCTAAGTGTGATGAAGGAGGTTGTACTTTAGCAAAGAAGTACATTTACTAATAAATGTTACGTCATATAGAAATTTCCAGGATGTGGATCTAATTTGTCTATGGATTAAATTGTATTCCCCTGTTGCTGGTAGTCCCACCTTGTAAAATTGGGAAAACAATAAGTGCAGGATTATGAGCTCTCAAAATTCACAAAAACAGCTAATTCAATTTAGTAGGAATTTAAACAATTTCAGTGGAGGGTTGAATCAATGATGACAATGTCCCCTATCTCTCAAAACAGGGCATTTTGAATACATTTTTATTTACGATTTAGGGGATATTTAAAAGCTTTCAGTTTAAGATTAAATTATTATTTGTTGAAGAAAAGTCTAAAATTCATACCTCCGCGTGGTGCTCCTGTAGAACTTTAAATGAATCAGATGGTGCAGTGGAGACGAGCTGGGTCAATTATGTTTATAGGCGTGTAAAATATACGCCACGAACAGTAATGGTTGAACTAAAACCAATACCAAATTAGCGCCTGTTCTCCAGGTTAGGGACAGCTGAGGCGGGCATCTGTCTTTTAACAACGTTCTCTCACAAGAAGCAATTATGTGATGAACCATAAACAAAATATTCGGATTACGATTCTGGTCTGGATTCATCAGCAACACGAATTAGGAAGCTGTATACACAAAACGCTTTAAAAATTGGAACTTGGAAAGAGCGTAGCCTTGATACGGGGTGGTTCAACAACTACTCCGAAGATTCATCTAAATATGCAGAGGCTTCTTTCACGGTAATTTTGCCGAGTAGATCTCAGGGTTTCGAGAGAAAGTTGAGGCTTGCATATTCCTGGCCTACACCATGGAACAGAACAAACTAAGAAGCAAACAAAAAAACTGAAACTAAATTAAATTGACACCAGAATTAAATCGGCTGAAATTTGTGGAACAATGAGATAAATATGTTAATAACCGGGTGTGTCCACCCAAGAACGACTGGATCTCCCCGGATGATAAGTACTATGTATGCTGACGAGATCTCTGAGAATGACCCATGGACCCCTAGAAGCCGATGCTCAGCCACAACGAAACAGCATTAGAGAGTAAGGACGTCTCTCCAACAGACACAGCCACTCTTCACCCGCAGACACCTCTAGGTAATTTCCCACATTACACACTTCGGAAGCTGGAGACTGCCAAAGTGCCACTAAAGTGCTACAAAAGTGTAAAATAGGTAGGGGTGCATAAAATACATCGTATATATCGTTCCTGACAACTTGTACCTCACCAGTTACGACATTGGACCGTCACTGAACTGGCAGTAATGTACAAGTTTTTCTAATGACGAAAGAATGGAAATAAAAATTGAACACTTCATGAGCCCTAAGAATTATACCAGCATATCCGGCGATAGATCGTACAGAAGCGCCGTCATGAACTATGTGATCACATGTTTGTGGTTCTCTATAATTGCAAATTGTCATCTAAATTCAATGGCTATGTATCTAAGACCGCCCGTTCCAATATCAATGCTTTAAAAGATCAAGTAGCACTGCATAATTACTTATCAGCGGCCATGAACTATTTAGACAGGTAAACTAATAACGAAATCCCATTATCTAGGAGCAGTGGCCCTCTATAAAGTCAGCCATAACTAGCGTGGCGCAAAAAACTATCCGCAGAACACCACCGAAATGCCTCAGTGATTGGATCGATGACCAGTGTCACCTGATTTTATTGGAAATGTTCAGCCGACAGTTTATTTAACATATAATTTTTTGAAATTTAATATGCTCAGCAACGTGAATCATCGTTAATCTCATTGATTATTCAAAATCAAATAATCAACAAAATTATTTCTTTATTAAAGACACTAGGAGAAACATAGAAGAAGAAGAGAAGAAATATCATAAGCAAGTCAATATCATAAGCAAGTCCAGATGGTATTTGAAGAGACGAAATTCATGCTTCTCAAAATCAAACAAGAATTAACAGCAACCCAATCTAAAGAAGATAAGCAGAAAGCCAGAGAAGATGAAATAGCCAAAAATAAATGATTAGGTTTCAACGTTAAGCCCTAGCAAAGGAAGTTCCAAGAATTGACCGTAGCAGAGGGAACCACGGCTACTAAGGAAAAGGATTTATATAGAAGATGTTTACAAAAATATCACGGCCCAGATGTAAAAAGTGTCACGGACATCATCTTAGTCACAACATCGACACAGATCGACGAGCAGCTAATGCAATTTTTGAAACTCGAAGAAGTAACAAGGAAATGGGAGCTAACAGTAGACGAAAGGGAATGTGAAGAATTTTATACAAAAACCCTAACACGTCAGGCTGATGGAAGATACAAAGTAAGCATTCCATTTGATAAGGAGCAACTGGCCTTAAATACTTTTGGCTGTTCAAAGAAGACGGCCATTTCACGTATATTGCAAGGCGAAAAACGGCTTGCAAAGAATCTAGATTTAAGACTAACAAGAAGTTAAAGCCGTAGCTGAAGATGTCTAGCACTACTACTTACTATACCATGCAGTACTGAAGGACTCGAGCATAACAACCAAAACATCCTCAGGGATGTCTTTAAATGATATCATGCTATATGGGCCCACATTTCAACAGGACCTGCTAACCATAGTGTTGCGATGGCGGAAACATAGATATGTATACACGACCAGGATTATCAACAGATTTATTGGAGGAAATCACCAGAGCAGCCAATAAAATAATACAAGCTAACTACAGTGACCTACGGTACAGCATCAGTCTCATACTTGCCGTGAGGACATTACAACAGTTAGCCAGAGATGAAGCTCTCGCATATTCAAGCGCATTAGGTATTTTGGATCTGGCAACACTAATGACATTCTTTCTTTGACAGAAAATCAGTATACCTAGTATTTCTAGTCGACGAAATGAGTCGCGTTGAAGCGTTAATTCAACAAAAGTGGGAAATCTTGGAAATTTACTTCCACAACAATGACAATTAGTTCGAAATCGCAAGCAAATGTCGTACAAAATTTGGTCAAAACACAGGACTCACATCCAACGGTATCAAGAAGTTTGCGCATAAAGTGCGTGATACGGGCTACCTAGTCGATAATCCAACATCAACGAATTCTGCGTAAAGATCTAGGTTTGTGGCCTTATAAAGTTCAATTGGTCCAGCAATTGAAGCCGATATCGATTCGCTGTGTGGGCCCGCGACAAACTCGAAATTGATGAGGATTTTGCTCAAAAAATCATCTTTTCCGGACGAGGCGCATTTCCATCTCGGTGGGTTCGTAAACAAACAAAATTGTCGCATTTCAATGAAATCATTTTCCATAAATAGCCAGGAGGATTGTACTTTCAAACAAAAAAATAAATTTGGAAATATATTAAGCCGTTTTGTTTTACTAAATTTTTAAACATGAACTTCTTATTAGGACACCCTTTATATAGATGACCTCATCTCTGGGGACAACACACTAGGAAGCATTAGGTGCTCAGAAGCAAATAATAGCATTATTCAAAACTGGTGAACTCAATTTACGTAAATGGGCTATCAATCACATCGCCCTGATGCAAGTGATGCCCATGGACCTACGAATTATTGAAGTAGCTGAGTTCAAACTTGATGGCACAGTTAAAACTCTCAGCATACATTGAAATCCAGTGGCAGATAGTTTTGGATTCCGTATTACGCTCAAATCATCTAATAAGGCACCTACTAAATGCACAATTCTATCCGAGCGCGCTAAACTTTTGACCCTCTAGGATGGTTAGCACCAGTTACAGTAGTGGCCAATTTAATGATGCAATCACTACCTCCGGCTATATCCGTGCAGTGGTGGAGATTCAGGAACTCTCCACCGTCACTAGAAGAAATCATCAAACCCAGATGGATCAATTATCACATAACATCATCAATCAGTCTACACGGATTTTACGACGCACAAAACATTTCTCGTCAATAGAATTTCAGAAATCCAAGAAAAGTCATGCCCAAATCAATAGCGATACGTAAATTCGAAGGAGAACCCTGCGGGGTTGTGCGTCCAGAGGCATGAGTTCAACAGACTAAAGGCCTATAGTTTATAGTGTAAGGGACCAAACTAGCTTCATACATCAAGCCAGAACTGGCCACAAAAATTTTCGCGCAACCAAAATATAGACATTGAATTGAAACGAGTATTCACCGTGGCAAATTCTTCAACAATTGATCCTTTTGGGCAGCTATTAGAAACAAAATGACTTGTGAATAAAATATTTCGCATCATCAACTATTGCCGATGTTTCATCAAAGTGTGTAAAAAAGTACAAGACAACACACGACAATGCGCCATACCAGCAATCAAGGAGCTCTAGAAAGTACAGAAGGTGCAATGCAGAATAGCCCAGCAAAAATAATTTCAAGAAGAAATTAACGCTTTACTCAAATATGGAACAGTGTCAACAAAGTGCAGCATTCTGTGTCTCAACTCTATCATTGACGAACACGTTTACTTAGAGTAGGAGGTCGCCTAAGGATTAGCAAATTAAATTTTAACACAGCCTATAATGTTACCACAAAAACATATCCTAACCAAATTATTGATTATCAGCCGGAACCAAGCAAGTATGGCATAAGTAGCATAAAGCATTGAGCATCATTGGGCACTATATGCTTTTTCAGCCGGAACCTCATAATTCTATCCAGAACCTGATAAAGCCAGCTAGAACCATATAACAGCCAAATCAACTAACACACATGTAGCACGATGCATCGTGCACCATTATGCACTATATAATTTTTCAGCCGGAACCTTAAAAATCCAAAAAGATACGAGTTTTCTGAAAAAACCTTACAAATTCAGCCGAACCTTCTACATCCAAACTAAAACCATACCTTCTACATCCAAACTAGATATGGCACAAGTAGCATGATACATTGTGTATCATTGTGCATTATGCGCTTCTTCAGTCAGTTTTATCAGGAACCTGATAAAGTCAGCTAGAACCATATAACAGCCAAATCAACTAAGGCATAATAGCACGATGCATTGTGCATCATTGTGTACTATGCGCTTTTTAAGCCGGAACCTAATAATTTTAGCCATAACCTGATAAAGCCTGCCAGAACCGTACTACAGCCAAACCAATTAGGGCACAAGTAGCACGATGTATTGTGCACTATATGGTTTTGTAGCCAAACCATATAATGCCATTCAGAACCATACAAATCCAGCCGAAACAAAATGTTTACAAACATAATTTTGGCGCTTGGACAATAGGTTAGGTTTCAGTGGTTGCTTACTGCACACTTAGACCAATTTTTAGGCCCATTGTGATACCACTCATTCACTCCACATCATTAACCCACCTACTTCACCTAGTCACACAACCTACAGTATACCACCTGCACATTGCAAGCTCCATGTCAACCAGTACATTGACATGGAAGGTGGGTCGGCGCGTGACACGGAATTCTGCACTCCATCAGAGGGCCTTAGTTGTATTTATTAGCATCACCGATCGTAATCGATGATGAAAATTCGATTTGCATCTAGCCTCTGCTTGGACAATGGTCGCAATGCAATATGGATGATAGTGCAACATATGAGGCTTCCGGAACGATCAAAACGTAGTGCATAACAATGCCAACCCAACCAGAACCAAAATGCAAAAATCTGCGAAAAATCCTCCAATAGTGTAAGCTACGTAAACAATACCTACGGTTATATTATACTCGTACACTTTATATTGGCTATTAATGCATTTACACGGACATCGAAGTCAAAGAAAATAGTTTGGAAGAAAGTTGGAAGAGACTAAACAAAAACAGCAACTCATAAAGCGTGTTGGAAATAAAAAAAACGTAGAAGCAAAGCTTCCATATTGCAGCCGCAAGATAGAAGCTACTGAAAAAAAAGACCAATTTTAAAAATGGACATATCAGTACTGACAAAAGCGGCATAACCACTATCAATACGTGTCCGTTTGATAGCATTTTTGCTATCATTACCGTGTTTTGTTTTGATGACAGGCAACTTCGAGATGAAATGTTCGGTCAAGCTAAAACTAGAAAATTTGTCGGATTTTTAGAAAATTTTTACAATTCCTCGTCAAACAATGGAAAAATATATGCGGAGATTCGGGCAACTATAGCTCAAACGAACGTCTCATTTTCATTGATTATAAATTAATAATTGGAGGATTTTTCGCAGATCTTGCATCCAAATTGCACTGCGACCATAGTGCAAGCGGCAAAGTTGTGTTTGTAAACATTTTGTTTCAACTGGAATTGTATGGTTCTGGATGGCATTATATGGTTTGGCTGCAAAATCATATAGTGCACATTGCATCGTGCTTCTTGTGCCATAGTTGGTTTGGCTGTAGTATGTTTTTGGATTTATAAGGTTTCGGTTGAAAAATTATATAGTGTACAATGATACACATCGTGCTATTTGTGCCATAGCTGGTTTGGCTGTTATATGGTTCTAACTGGCTTTATCAGGTTCCGCTTGAAATTATGATATTCTGGCTGAAAAAGCATATAGTGCACAATGATGCCAATGCATCGTGCTACTTGTGCCATACTTGTTTGGTTCCGGCTGATTGAAATTATCAAGATTAGATAAGCCGAGAGTAAGAATAATACCCCGTGGTATAACGAACGAGTTCAGAAACCTAAAAGCTGCATAATTGTTTGTAAAGTTATATATAATTTTAGTGGCATAATTTTTCAATGTTGAATGCGACCTGTCTTCCGTAAAGCGATGGTACTATTTTACATTAATAGCATGAATTAAAATGTCACGTTGCGATAAAAAATCTAGAACGGAAGGACATAATGAATTATATTTCTATATTACGTTGTCAGTCGACAATAAAAAGAATCAATGGAAGAAAGGTGCAGCTCATTTACCGCACATACGTAACCAAAACGTAATAAATCTAGGCCACAGAACATGTCTATCTTTTGCAAAAATATTTTAATTAAAAATTATATCAATTTCGACTATCGAACGTACTGTTACGAGGAGGTCATATCTCTAAATAGAACCACCCTAACCAAACATCAAGCATCGTTTTCTTCAACAAATGGGCGATTGCACAACGAACAGTAAAATAAAAAATATTAAATTATTATTTATTTGAGTATTAACACCAGATGTATCATAATTAATTAGGATAAATTAGATTAATACCAACTGGTCCTTAAATACAAGAAATAACAATTTCGATATACAAAAGAAATTCATAAGAATTAATTAAAACGATGGAACCAATTATTAATATTTCTAGGGTGCTATATATAGAGTCCATTTGTGATCCATGTAATTTATTACTCTTATCTTGATGGTACTTAAGGATTTGGTTAGTTCGTATTCAAAACGAACCAAGCAAGTATTTTTTTTATGTACGAGGTACTATTAAAAACGAACCAATGAATTTTTAACCACTTATACGTGCCAAATTAATTATTTGTCGTCCGTATATCCGATCGTTAAGTGTCAGTTGGATTCATAAAAAGTTAAAATGTTTAAAACCAGCCATAATATGTATCATAAAAATATTGGGACATTTATGATTCCCAGTGATATGGCCATCAAAATAATAAAATTTCGATATAAACCAATATATATATTTTTATCGGTCTAGATTAGGTATATCCGTATACATATATACGAGTACATATACACTCATTCTCATACACATGAATTTATTTAAAACCCAAATATGCAAAAAAAAAAAATTCAATTTTACTATGAAAAAATTTACTTGTTCATATGATTCGATTTGTTGTTATGATTTGATTATGCAAATTTTAAAAAATATTTTTGTTGCTACCAGAAAAATTGTTGATATAACTCCACTCTACCATCACATCATAATATTTATGTTGAACAGCAAAATACAACATAAAACTATATATATATTGTATATAAAAGGTGTACCGGTATATATTGTCGATAGGCGTTATATAGTTTAAAGTCGATAATTTAATGTAACTTGAAATTTATAAAAATATAAAAATTTTAACTTGAAGCACTTTGAGTGACATCTATATTACGAGTTGGTCGTGAAATTTTTTGTGCTTAGGCTTGGATTCAATTAAAATTACAAACAATATACACTTAGTTTAATGTGTTACCTCTAAATTACCAGATTACTGTGACATATTTCACAACAAGGGGAGGGATGTTGACGACACAACTAATTTAGTTTGATGAAAGCAACAAATCGTTTTGATTCACATGAAACTCGGTTGAAACATTTTATTTAAGTTAATCTGACAAGTCGACAACAACAACTTTGACTAGAATCATGACTTCGTTCGGTATACATTCAATTCGAAAGAAGCAATTTAACGTAACTACCTTGTTGGAAATTTCAACAACAATGCACATTTCTATTTCTTACCTTTTTACCTTAAATGTATAAGAAAAAGCAAAATATAATTGATTCTCTATTTTTAATGGTATGTGGACTAAATGACTAGTTAATGACACGTCACAATAATTTCTCAAATGACTTGTCCTTTGACTGTCGAAATTCGACGAGAAGTTTGAGACATGTCATATACATTTGCTCTTTCATGACAATTAAGCGAAACATGAGTGACAAGTCTTCGATGTTTCTCATATTAAATCCTGACATAAGTAAACAATCGAGAGATATGAAACAATTTAAATTTTATTTCATGTACACTCTTGGTCGCAACGCCATCGCAACCAACACATGTGCCAAGGAAGATGATTGTTAGGGGCAGTTTAACACAATTCATATTATTTTTTGATAAATAAATTGGGAATTTTGGTCCTCATTTAAACTAAATGATTTTATTGTATTTATTCATTCATTCTATTATACGAGTCACCTGAGTCATGTCATGAACGATTCATCCGAGATAGGTCACTAACGAAAATTAGTCCAACTTGCTAATAAATTTCGATATACGTGTCATGCTTAACTGTCGCAGATGAGTCACTAATTGTGAATCAAATTTATAATTTTTCAGAATTTTGCCTCTAAAAATATTTTCTGCAAAAACGATTCTGACCGGTTGACATCAACAACACCTTTGTTTGACAACAACTATATGTTCTCTTGAGTTACATAACATTCAAAATCAACATTTTTATTAACCAAATTTTAATTGAAATTTATGAAATTTTAGTGGTCATCGTCAAAATTTTTTCCATTTTCATCCATTAATGAATTAATCAATTATAGTCAGAACTGCAAAATTTGCTTATACAAACAAGTCACCAAATGGTTGTCCTGATTTAGCTGCAATTAAACATCCGAGTGAGAAATCACCTAAAATTTTAACTATGCATCGATACCCAGTGTTAAGTCATCCGTTTAAAGCTACCAATCGTGAACCTATATGTTTCAATTGTTGCGATATAGGACAACCTTTCCGGGAGTGCTCCCTACTCAAACGTTTATTCTGTTATCTGTGGCTATCGGAATACTAATAGCATGCAATGTCCCAGGTGCTTGGGAAACTTGTCGAAAGGCCAGTGGGGACCTGGGGTCCCTGCACCTTAAAATGATTTTGACCCCAGTCAAAAACTTGAACCCCCACCATGTACTGAACCGACACCACAAATGAAACAACACCATATGGAAGAATTTGTTTCCCCGAACCCAAATCAAACTTCCGGATACCATCGTATGAGTCACAAACATCGTATGAGTCATAAACTCCGTCACAAAAGTCGAGTAATTTGATATCGGAAACAAACCCGTCCCTCTGTTCATCAATCAATGAATTCTCTTCGTGTAAATACTGGCACAATAAAAGGCAATACCAATCTGCTATTTTCGCGTCCATCATAGAACCTGAAATTAATGATTCTCGACAGTATGCCGATGTATTGCAGAGCAGGTTCTGGGAAGCATCTTAAAAATCTGTTTATACACTGAGAAAAATGTTGGGCAGTAAATTCATAAGCGAAAATGGTAAATACATATGTATCATCTACTGGCTGTCAATGATATAACTTTGGATATGGAAGAACCCAAACATCACCCACGCACATCTGGGCAACACCGTATACTCCAGCAAATCAATCAAAAATTCCAAATTTGTGATTCAAGACTTGGTAAAGCAAATGTTTAACCCGATAAACAGAAGTTAAGGTTCTCAGAATGAGATAAATCGTTGCCCCTTAGCGTTATAGAGGTCAGTCAGAGCTCATGGTCTTCGCCTGTTACCTTTGTGCATAAGGAGAATGATACAGTGCGGTTGTGCCTGGATGCTCGCGGGAACTGAACAAGGTGACTGTCAAGGATGCCTATCCGCTTCCTCTTGTCGAAGTGTTACTGAGTCGATTAGATCAATCTAAGTAAATCAGTGGAGTCATGCGACAAGACGGATTTAATGGTGCCTGGATGGCCCTTGTACCAGTTCACGGTCATGCCATTCGAGTTGTGTAACTCCCCGCAGACCATCACTTATTCACAAGGTAATAACAACCAAAATACATGAATCTGTCGTCTCATACTTGGATGATCTTCTCATAACCTCCAAAATCTTGGAAAACATCTTAAACTGCTGAAATTGGTGGCCTAACTTTTGAATAATAGTGGTCTGGTACTGTGGTAAATACTGTTAAATGTAAATTTATTTTCAATGAAATTCTGTTGCTGGGATACGTTGTGGGTGACGGATGTTTAAAGGTTAACCGCATTTTAGGCGTTTTATAAAAAATATCGCAATACTCGCGGCGCAATTACCGACCTCCTCAAAAAAAACAAAAAAACTGGTTTGGTCAAACAGTACCCAACGTTCGTTTGAAAATTTGATAGCTTCTTTTTCTTCAGCTCCTGTGTTGGATAATCCAAATTTTAGCCGTCCCTTCTATATTCAAAATGATGGTTGCTTGGAAGGCATCGGAAGCCTCCTATTTCAAGCTGATGGCGATGGTGCAGAGTGTCTCTCAGCTTCTCAGTGCGGAGTGTCTCTTCTCTCACATATCAAACTAAAACCGTCCTGGACCTAGACACATAATTGCAATTACCGTGTAGAAAATGACAAAATTCTGGTTCGACTTTCATATGGTTCTAAATATACAGACACCGACATACCCGAATGGAAATTACGTGTCCTAGATGAAGTGGTACCATCGTTAATCAGACAAGCATATTGCTTCCCTTCTTTCGCACATATGGAAGTAAAAAACTTTAAAAATATTACAGCGTCAGTATTATTGGCCCGCCATGGCATTGGGCGTGGAACAATTTATTTTTAACCGTGCCGCATGCAAATGAATAAGCCTGTCAATTATATGTAAATTGCAACCACGTATGGGAATTCAACCCGATCTTTTAGATCCTTTCAAAGAATTTATATAGATTATTTAGGCCCAAGGAAGATGTCTTAAAACGATAAATCGCACGATCACAATGGCTGGTTCACGTTGCCGCTGGGCAAGATAACCATGTCGTGAAATCGTTTATGCAAATTGTTAATCGTGACCTGCGCTGTATGGCATGAGACGCATTCCTTTTGAAATCAAATGTCGACAGTACCCATATCATCCCGTTTTCGCCACAAGAAGTTGCTTATCATCGATACAGTCGACGTTGACGATTAGGGCAATACCAGAAGTACATACGAGTACCAATAATACCGCTAGACTAAAGTCCGCTCCAAGGATGCATTTAATACAGATCTTGTGTGGATTAGTATCGCCCCAAATCTAACAATTTTGCTTATTTACATGTCACATATATTTACCCAAAAACGGGGCTAATCGCCAAAACTGATTGTTTTTGGCGAAATTTGGGTCAACTTTCAATTGCTCCGGAACCAACCATGGTTGCTCCAGAACCCAACGCTGCAGCGAACATACGGCGTTTTCTATGTTTGTATATCTCAAGTTCCTGGATAGTGGCTTTTATACGGGTGTAAACCCAAGTTCAGACAAATTATTCGCTAAGTCGTAGAAAGGTCAAGCCCTTGTGAATGATGAGAAATTGAATGCCTCGGGTTTTTTCGTACGATCTCACGCACACCGGCGATGTTTTCAGAAGATCTTGCATATCGGTGACGTACGAGTATTGGCTGATTATTTATCGAACTGATTGATTCGAATTTGGCCACGTTGAATTATGGCGAGGATAAAAAGCACGTGAAAGCATGTAATTTAAGCGTAAAATTTTGCGCTTTTCAGCTGTATAACTTTTCATAGTGATTTTCCTAGCGTATGGAACAATTCAAATCAAATTTGACAGATGTTGCTTTAACAACATGGCTGCTATAATATAACCAATTTTTAGAATCAAAAATCATCATTCCGGCTTAAATTTCACAAAACCAACTGGAAAAACTTTTGAAAATTTAATCTATCAAAATTCATTATTTCCGGAAAAAATGGAAAATTGGAAAACTATTTGCAAAAAAACGTAAAATCTTCTTCAGAAGATGTCACTTCCGATGGACCGATTTCAGCCAAAATTGACTGGGATCTCTCAGTGGAAAATTCTTAGTTAGAAAGTGTTATCCCGATTAATCAGGGCTGTACAGGAGGTGAATTTTTGTTAAAAAACTATTTTGTGTCGAAAATCATCGTCAATTACTCAAACTCATTGCCACTGCCAAAACTCACTGGGATCACCCAATTTATGAAATAGTCCGCTTATGAAGTTCCATTTCGGTCAGACTTACCGTCTGGCCTGTAGAGAAAACACATTTAGAGCGCGTAAAAAAAATCGAATATTTGAAATCCTAGGAATGTTCACAGGTTCACGATTTACTTTTGAATAGTTAAAAGTTTCGGCTGCTGACGAGGCTTCTCGTAAACTTTTTTTAAGAACTCCCTGCTCTTTCGCGGTTAATTGTTCCCGTCTTACGTTACGCAATTTCTGCCAACTCGAAGACGTACTACTATAGGGCCGATTTAAGTTTCGATCTGCGCATTGCATAGCTCCGTGCCAGTCTATAGCACTGGACAGGGGATCGTAGATGTGTTTCTTTTAATCACGGATCGTGATCTGTTGATGAAAATTTCCTTTTGCATCATGCATAAATGGAAAATTATTAAAGAAGATTATTATTTAGAATTAAGCTAAGTATGATTTTGATTTTTTTTAATAATCGAGTTTCAGGTAACCAAAACTTACGGAGAATTTTGCAAAAAATTTTTTTTATTGATTTTCGCAATAATTTTTTCAGTTTTTGCGTCCTTATCTTCTATGCGATTTTTGGCAAATATCTCAAAAACTCATACATGTTACTGATACTCTAGAGACAATGAATTAAAATTTCTAAACTAATCAAATCAACAAACAACAGGACTGGCAATAGATAAATTTAGGTGAAGCCCCATGAACATCTCTTAGAACGGAGATATAATAACAGAAATATTGTTCAAAATAGCAATCTTTTGTACTAAAAAATCGCTTGAGATTGAATTGATATTAATTGTTTGCGTTACTGCGATGCACAAAATACCTAAATAACCAATAATCTCAATAAACTACAATGACTGGAGCTCACACAGAAGTAAATTTCCAAAGGTATCGATACCTTCGTTCTCCGGAGACTATACAGAATGGCAATATTTTCATGAGCTTTTCACGAGCATCAGTGACCATATCAAACAATGCACACCTTCGACGTCTGCTGGATACGGCAGACGAGATAGTACGAGGGCTCAAAGCGCTAGGAAACAAGGGATTATTGGTAAATTTACATAATGGTTACTAAATTAGGCGAGGAGACCGGTAGCTTGTAGGCACAAACGTCTGCATTTCACGACCTACCAACATTAAAGCAGTTTTTCGATTTCCTTATCAAACGTATTAATGCACTAGAATCTCTAAGGAGTCGAACTAAACGTGCTTATCAGCAAACATCACACCAAAAGCTCAATATTAAAAGCTATGTTGTTTCATGGTCCAATATTCAACCATGTCCACTCTGCCCTCCTGAAGAACACCGATACATTTATGATAAATTTGTGATACATTTAATACCATGTCACTGGAAGATTGCAGAGAATTTGTAAAAAAAAGAAGGACGTTGCTTTAACAGTCTCAACAACAACCACAACGTCTACAGTTGCAAATCAATATTCAAATGCAGCAAGTATAACCGCAATTCTCTCTCTCTCTCTTTCTCTCTCTCTCTCTTTCTCTCTCTTAAATCAATCGAACCAAAGTTATTAGGTTGCATCACACTGGATACACGAACTGAGCAGTCCGATTAAACATTACACCGTGGAACAAGTCAAAACCAAACATTTAGTGTTCCAAAACCTGACTTCAAAACAACCATCTGTACTCAAGTGTATCGACCTTAAATTACTTCAATAAATGTGAGCAAGCAGATCCAGACTTTTACAAGGCCAGATAGATCAACATCATAATTGGATCTGATATATTTTTTGAGATAACCACTAATAGAAAAACCACGTAAAATGGATTAACCATGCAAAATACAATATTCAGGTGGGTAGTTTCCGGAGGATATACCGGAATTCAAACGGGACAAGCTCTTACCACAAATATTCGAAGTTCAGCGGGAAATATTGACCAACTATTACACAAGTTCTGGAAACTTGAATCAACTGAAGATACTGGAAAACACATGTCACAAGAAGAAAAATTCTGTGAACAACATTTCACCGAAACCAGTGTAATTATCAACACCGGTCAATTTAAAGTAAGATTCAAACTTGCCCCAACTTCATTATGATGCTCTCCTAAACCAGCTATACAGTGACTGCATTCGATTGAAAGACGCTTCCAAAAGAACAAAACATTTTCCTCAATGTTTATGGCCGAATACATACAACTGTGATATACGAAGGCGATAACGGAAGACGAAGCTCGACAATCTCGTTACTATCTGCCCCATCACGGCACATACTAGCAGTACTACCAACTTGAGGTTAGCGTTTAAGGGCTCCTGGAAAACAACCAGTGGACTATCTCTAAATGATTGTCCCGCAGTCGGACATCGAGAAATGTATCGACAAATTCGATTTACACCAGATGAAACGAGATAAAAAAGTATAATATGGCGAAAATCACCCAATAATCCATTTACCACCTATACGAGCTTCAAACTGTCACCTACGGAACAGCAAGTGCACCATATTTGGCCACCAGAGCACTGAACGAAGTAGCGAACAAATACAACAAACAACTACCTGAAGCATGTAACCATATAAATAATGAAACCCATGTCGATGATTTATTGACATGAGCAGATATCATCGAAGAAGCAATCAAATTGAAAGATGAAATCCACGTAATCCTTTTCAATTCAGGATTTTACTAAAGAAGGTGGTTATCAAACAACGAGATCATGTTGAACCTCTTTGATACCGAATCAAAACTGCTCGAGATCATCGAAACCGAAACTACGAAGGTATTGGGACTACACTGGACTCTTAGAACAGACTGATTCCAATTTAAGGTCAATCTAAATATACAATCAATTGAGGATCCCAATGGGATGAACAACTAGCAGCCGAGTTACCTTCGAAATGGTTAAGCATACGGAACAAATTGTGTAAGATCGAGCGCATCAAGCTAGAGAGACATCTAGACACATGTTCAACCAGTAAGATAATCTTACATGGATTCTCCGAGGCATCAAAATTTGCATATTCCTCAGTAGTATATGGCCAAATACTCAAGGTGAGCAAAACTCAAGGTGACACCAATCAAACAGATTTCGATTCCTAGATTGGAACTTTGCGATGCGGTTCTCTTATCCCGACTGATCTCAATAGTCAGAAACGCATTAAAAACAGATATTAAAGAGGTGGTGGTCTGGACAGATTCTACCATAGTCTAAGATTGGCTTTCGTCGCAGTAGTCAAGAAGAAGAAGAATGCGGAAATTTTTACAAGGATGAATCGAGCGCAATGGAGACATATTACCACTCAAGACAACCCCGCTGATTGTCCGTCAAGAGAAGTCGACCCAAAAAATTAATAGGATTCGCATTATGGTGGAACTATAAAGTTATATCGATGTCAAAACCTTCCTTCTTATCTACAAACGTCTGAACTGATCAAGACTCGACTTGTAGTAATCAGCCATGTACAATCTAAACACTTTGTGGCCAAAAACTACACATCCAAATACAGAAGGGGCGTGCCCGTGTCAAGTAAATTATAACTGCTCAAGCCATTTATCGATGACTCAACTGAAAATGCTTCATCGCATCGTGTGAAATGCATAAATGCAATCACCTATTTAAATTCTTAAGCCAAAATACTAATCTTTTCGAAAATGAAAAGCGCAAAGCACCACTTGAGGAGAGTAAGCAACGAGCACATACTTACCATTGAAGAAATTACAACTTTGCTGACCGAGGTGGAATCTAAGTTAAATGCGAGGCCGATTTGCACATTATCAGGCAAACAGATCAACTATTTAATACCAGGGCACTTCACTAATGGTCGATCTACCGTACAGCTGCCTGCAGAAAATTTGGTCGATGTTAAAATGTTTAAAATTTCCAGTACACCAACGAAAGAAGTGGCGTAAACCACAGACTAATATCAAAGTTGAAGACATTGTCATAATTAAAGACAACAATATACCCCCATCAAAATGGCTATTTGGAAGAATTATCGAAGTGCTTCGAGAACCAGACAATAACACGAGAGTCGCCACCATAAAAACATCATCGGGAAACATGAAACGTTCAATTCATAAAATATGTCTATTACCTATAAGTTGAATTAACCGATCAAAATTTTTTATTTACACTAATCATACAGGTTGACCGCAATAACTCTGTTCGACAAAAGTAACAACTTTTATCAAAATCGACAGAACTTTTTAATTTAACGAATTGTGGATCATTTTGATGATGTTTAAGAGTTTACAAGTCCAGTTAGGATATTTTGCATAATGTGGCGGGGTGATAATAAAAGCACAGCTCTGTTTTAAAAAAACACGAACCTCTACTGATTCACAACAAATTCGAGGGAAACGTTTTAATTTTACTAAATGTAATTTTAGAGATTTCAAACCTCGGATAATATGATATTGCAAATACCGTCATCTGGCATGTTTAATATATGAAAAACTCTACTTTGTGTCAAAAACACTAAACCCTCTTGAACCAAATTAAATTAAATATAAACATTTTAATATAAATTAATTTTGAATCATAATTACGAAATTCTGAAGTTTACGAATCCCTACCCTAACATTTCTTGGTTTTCGGATCCAGCAAGTTGACAACAGCAACAACTTTGTTTGACAAAAACGTCCGCTTCGCTCAGATCTAATCAAATTTGACTAAAACATTTTAGTTTAACTGATAATTAATCAATTAGTTGGAATGTTGAATTCAAACTCTAGTCTAATTGTATTTCTCGTATAAACGCATTTAGTATATTGACAACAACAACATCATTTGTTGGACAATTAGACTTTATTATAAAAAAATTATTTAGCAGTTGTCAACTGCACAGTTTACGCATTTATAAGGGGGGAGAGACGTGGAATAAGGGTGAGATGGTTGGGGGGTAGAGGAGCTGTCAGAATGTTTGGAGGAGCAAAGAGGATGGAACTTAATAAAACTAATAAATTTTTCCGAGCCCGCCTCGGAAATTTAAAGGCAGCAAGCTGGTTCGCGATATCGAGCCACACCTGTAAAAATTTTAGTGTATCAAATTATTGATACACACATTTCTACTGATGTTAAATGATAATTGAATAAAATATTTTTTTTATTTATATTTGTAGGGAAATAAATACACAATCGCATTTATCGATATTTCATAAATCCATGGTTAAAAAAATATCCCGATATATAAACGGAAAATATTGTTGATGATATCTGTATGTTATCTACATAACACAATCAAGCTTCCCTATATGGAAATTGATTGACTAACTATATACGGTGGTGTAGATTCGAAGGGTGGATGAAACGGGTTGGTGTGCGGTTAAAATCGGTATATAACATGAGAAATTTGTAAAATTTCACATAAATAAAAGATTTAGGCTAGGATTAATCAAGCAAATCTACAAGAGTTTATATATTGAGTTTGATTTTAATATAACCAGGTCATTTTATGAAAAATGTGCTTATGAAATGTGATTGATATTTCCAAGTTTATATAATTTCAGGTACATAAAAATATTCAGAAATAACCACAGCAGCAGCAGCAGCATTACGAAATCCATGTACGTACCTGTGTATGTTGGGACGTAAAAGATAAATTATTTGCATTTTTGTATGTCAATTTCATTATTGTTTGGTTTGCCTACAAGCTAAATAAATGAACTATTGGTATTTTGAGGACGCTTTGGAAAACAAGGAGAACGGTGGTATTTTGTTTTGTTTATTTGTGTATTGATTTCTCATGGGTGTGTAAAGCCATTAGTCTTTTATTTTTATTAAATGGCTTTATGTTGTCCCATAAAATGTATAAAGTAGAAAAAAATTTAGTTTAAGTTTAATTGAAACCTTCCAAATTCTATACAGTTCAGTTTTAACAGGTAAGTATAATTGAAATTATTTTATTTGCGTTGAGCATTCGACATTCGGGAGCGTATAAGTTGATACGTGCTAGTAAGTCGATACAATTGACAAAGGAATTGATGATATCACGCACACACAGTGTGGAAGCTACATCTCGGCAATTATCTAGACGTTGCAGCTTCAAAAAATTACATCAACTCTTATAAAGCGGAAGAACGTAGTCAGCACACACGGATGGTAAATGTCGTAGCGCGAAAAAAATAAACTGTTTCTGGATACTCTCAATCCTATCGGAATGACAGTGTCAGGAGGGTGACCGAACAGGAGAGCCTACTCCAAAATGGACCGAACACACCATACGTATAGTGATGTCAATCATAACGGGTCCCTAAAGCCCTTGCAGTTTCGTTTAATGAAGCCAAACATAATGTACGACTTTGAAATAATGGCGTTAACATATCTGGTAAATGTAGCATCAGAATCAAAGATCACACCTAGATCCGAAATGAACTCAATCCTCAATTCTCAAAAGAAATAGTTTTGCATTTACTCATGTTTAAAGCCATTAAGTTGTTAATTGACCAACTGCAAAAGCGGTTTAAGTCATCTTGTAACATTTCGCAGTTTAACACGCTAGAGACCTGAGCAAAACTCTTGATGTCATCTGCGAAGAGGAGACAGTTGGCAAACTTAAAACATATTACAACGTCGTTAATAAATAATGAAAATAACAGTGGGTTGATAGGGCTACCTCGAGGCATGCCGGATGGCGCCCGAAATAATCTGCCAACGATCTGAGAGATAAAAGAGCAACCAGTCGATGGGAATGAAATCACAGTCGAGACTCTCCCACTTGCTAATAAGAATGGAGCGATCAATCACATCGGATGCCTTTGGGAAGACTGTTTTGACAATGTGAAGCTGCTGCTTGAAAAGGAAAAATAAGTCTCTTGGCAATACTCTGTTGACCATGGAATTAAACAGTTTGGGTAAGAAACACTAACGAAACATTCAATTCTTTAAGTTAAAAAATTCGAACAAAATGTATCGAACTTCCTTTCTATGCACGAAATAGGTATCCAAGAATTTATTACAACAGCGCACACCCACAAAAATCGATCATAATATATCGAATTACCTACTCCTATGTAGGAATTCCGGGATACCTATTTCTTTCACAGGAAAGGAGTTGATCTTTCTTGATACATATTTCTTGCATTTCTTGCATAGGAACGAATTCTTGGGTACCTATTTCTTGCACAAGAAAAATGGGCGATTCATTATTATCCATTTTTGTGGGTGTGGGCTGTTGTAATAAATTCAGGCGTAACTATTTCTTGCATATGAAGGGATTCGGTACATTGTGGTCGTTTTTTGTGGGTGTGAGCTATTGTAATAAATTCACCTATTTCTTGAGTAGCAGGGAAGCTCATTTATGATCGATTTTTGTGGATGTGATGATTATTGTTTCGAATTATTTTAATATAAAATAAAGACACTGTTAAAATTGCACTCTTCCATACATTTTTGTCCAAGAAATAAAATTGTGTCCAAAAACATCACAATGAACACTCGCATAAATTTTTGTTCACAAACTTTTATCCAAGAACTTCACACCGGTCACAAGTTTTCGAAGAAACTAAAGTGTAATTCATTCGATGGTAGACTACAAAAATTCGTTAAAAAACGGTCAAATAATGTGAAGAGCAATGTCAAGGCTACAAATACAAAAATAAATTTTCCTCAGTAGATAAAAAACTTAAGCCAAAGCCCAATAACCCGCATTAGAAAATTAAATACAGATTTGGTTGTTTCTCGTTCGTAAATGTTACATCCGGCACATTATTCACCAATCTCCGTAAATTTTCACGATATACAAAGGGTTCTTCCAATGTTTATATGACATCTTGCGTTTCTGAACCAATACATTCGGTTGAACTTATATCCGAAATTAAAAAACTAAAAACAAACCATCGAGAGGTATTGATGAGATTGACAATTTTTTAGTGAAAAATTGTTCTTGGTATTTGTTAGATAATTTGAAATATCTGTTTAATTTGAGCCTGGATAGCGGAATCTTTCCAGACGTATTTAAACTAGCCCTGGTAATATCGCTTTTATGTACTTTTTCTAAAATATTTGAGAAAATGGTGAAGCGCAGACTGCTCAATTATCTCGGTGAGATTAAATTTATGAGAAACAATTCGGTTTGACTCAAAAGCCTACTGATTTATTTCTAGTTATATCCAAAGCATTCGATAGTGTTGATCACAACATTCTGCTTAAGAAATTGAAGTTCATAGGGGAGTCTTCGGCTACCATCGATAATTAGTGTAGGCCATTTGAAATTCAAATAATGTAGCCTAATTTCTGTACGAGGTAGAAAGAAGGTTCGTGCCAGTCCCAGTATGTAACGGGTTTCAACAAAAAATTTACTAATAAATTTTCTTTTTTGGCAGTTTTAACAGGGATTGCCTAAAACTTCGGCACCATCGAGAATTAGTGTAGGCCATCTGGAAGCCTCAGGCAATCCCTGTGACAACCGTCAAAAAAGGAAAATTTCTTTGTAATTTTTTTGTTGAAATCGTGACATACTGAGACTGGCATGAACCTTCTTTCTACCTCGTACAGTAATGGGGCTACAATATTTGATTTTCAGATGGCCTACACTAAATCCAATGACCATGGTTGGATATGCGAAAACTGACTATCGTTTGTGGGATTCGGATGTTTCACGGATTGTTACTTGCCGTGATGTAAAATTTTATGAGTGCAAATTCAAGAAAAATTCACATTCCATTGTTGAGGTCGAAAAATGTGAAATTCAGGCGGAGTCCATGTCGAATGTTGATGTGGAAGACACAAGCACTTATTAATCGGCAAGTTGTGACGACGAGGCGGAAATTGAAGATCAGATCGTGAGGAAAGATGTTGAAATGAGAGCGTCGTCCACCAGCTCGTTATGATGATTATGTAAATGGATCAGCTATTGATCGTTTTCTGGATGAAGAAAATGAAGAAATTACCGTATTTGCATTGAATGCGATGGCATATGTTGATAATGGGCTCTGAAGTTTTCGGACATTGAAGAGAAAATGCCGATGAATGGATGAAGGCTGTCAATACTGAAATGAATTCGTTGATGAAGAATCGAACATGGTCATTTGTGGAACTATCACCGGGACGTTCAATTGTAAGTTCGAAATGGGTTTTAAACAGGAAACGTGATGAATTTGGGCGACCAATAAATTGCAAAGCGATTTGCAAACCAATTGCTCGCAATTGGTTGCGAGAGGTTTTACTCAAAAACCGGGAATTGATTTCTTATTCCCCGAAATGCATCAAATGGATGTTTTTACGGCATTTCTGAATGGAGCCCTTCACGAAGAAACTTACATGAAGCAACCAGAGAGTTTTATCAAGGATGGACTCGTTTGCAAACTAGACAAGTCACTTTATGAGCTAAAACAAGCATCACGTGTTTGGAATGAGAAATTTCAAAAAAAAATTCATCATTAGCATTGGTTTAACGCAATCAAAATTTGACCAGTGTTTATTTACTCAAGAAATGGGAGATGAAACAGGATATCTACGTTTGTGCGTTGATGATCTCCTGGGAAATTGCTTAAAAACATCATTAAAATCAAGAAATCAATTTCCAATGAATTTGAAATTCATTGAATTTCATTTGAATTTGAAAGAACATTGGAGAAGTTCGTCATTTCTTGGGTATTACAATGAAACGTGATCGAGCGAATGGAAGATTGGAAATTAACCAACGGGTGTACCTGGAAGATATGCTTAAGAGGTTCAAAATGGAAAATTGCAATGGTATTTCAACACCAAAAGAATGCACTTTGAAATGGGTGAAAGTAACAGATGAGAGTACAACCCTGACTCGTCAACCATCTCGAAAATTAATCAGGTGTTTGATGTATGCAGCAACAACTTCAAAACCTGAATTATGTGCGTCTGTTGGATACTTCTGTCAATTTCAAGTTGGTGATTCGAGTTCAAGTGATGAGCATTGGGCTTATTTAAAACAAATGCTTCGATATGTCAAATCAACATCAAATCTAAAATTGACATATGTGAAAGGAAACAACACGGCAGTATTAACTGGATATGCTGACTCAGATTGGGGCAGCGACGTCGTAGACAGAAAATCTGTTTCTGGATACGTTTTTATGGTATTCGTGAACACAATATCATGGTCTACGAGAAAACAAACAACTCTTGCGTTATCTTCGACTGTGGCCGAATATGTTTCGTTTCGTTGGATCCGAGGTTTGTTATCCGAAATGGGTGAAGATCTTAATAAACCCACAACCATCTACGACGATAATCAGGAGTGCGTTATAATTGCATCCAGTGAAAAAAAAATCACACAAGCTAAAACATTCGATATCACTTTTTGCAAAATGTAATTGAGCGTGGTGATATCGAAGTAAAATACATTGAAACCAAAGAGCAACTGGCAGATGTGATGACTAAGGCATTGCCAACTGCAACTCATGTTGAACTTCGGCGAAAGCTGGGTTTGATATAATTCAATAAGGTGTTATTGGAGGAAT
This sequence comes from Nephrotoma guestfalica, assembly GCA_963691935.1. NCBI lineage: Eukaryota > Metazoa > Arthropoda > Insecta > Diptera > Tipulidae > Nephrotoma > Nephrotoma guestfalica. The sequence continues at coordinate 34,708,729 of OY829915.1, forward strand.
TGGTAGGGCGTTTCACGCCAAAAAATGTATTGTTATATATTTTAATCAAGTTTGTATATCGTGCGATTTTTGTAACTAACAAACTAACAAAAAATTTACTTCTGATTTGTTATTTGAACATAAAACACGTTTTATTTGTTTGGTTAGTTCTCAGTAGATAATTCACTACAGGAATTTATTAAATTAAACAACAACATCTGCACTTAATAATTTAAAATCTGATGAGCTTAACGATTCTACTGCCAATTTGACAGGTTCAAGTGCATTTAGAATTTCATTAATTAGGTTTAATTCATGTTCTGAAAAGCTGATATCGATATTTAAGTCTATCAAACTTTTTCAAACAGCAGATTTTAATTTGGAGAACCGCTCAGCCAATAAGCTGTTCCAACAGATGTTGCTGACATATCTTTACTACTCGTCGTATTTTATTGATAACCGGATATAAGTCGTCATGGGATATATCGTATTGAACTTGCGAATCATCTGTTATTACTACTCTTAAACTCGCAGAAAAGTCATGATCACTCTCGTCTTCTTCATCACCTTCAGAATGAGTAGCAATTTTCTAGTTCAAATCACATATCATTTTTCTTGTACAAAACTGTAATCACCGCCAGTTAGATAGGATGTGCAAAACATAACTAATGATGAGTATTTAAACACTGCTGCGCCATCTGTTGTTATTGGAAAAACGTTACTAAAATTGATTTTAAATTCTTGCAATTTGTTTTCTAGAATTTCGACGCACTTGTTTGCAGGCATATTTCCATGTAGCCGTGCGAGTCGTAAATTTCAAAATTTTGTTTGACTATGAATATTTATATTCATGTATCGGCGGTTTTTGATTGACGTTCATTCGTCGAGTGTGAGGCTAAAACTGTCACCATTCTTTATCTGGCTTGCAATTTCTTTACGAATTTGATGACGAATTTGTTCCCCGTAATATCCATGTTATTATTTTTAATGCATGATTTATTACATCACTCAGAGAAAAATTTGGGTCAAAAGAAACAAAAATCTGAGTCTATTTTTGCCAAAATCTTGGTGTTTTTCGATCAACTAAATCTCTAAGTTAAAACAACAAACAAGATCTTGGTTGAATACAATTTTAATTTTAAATAACCAAATCGTGGTTATTTAATTTTTAACTTGGTTAACATAGCCAAAAACATATTGTACTTTCTGGTTGTTTTCAGTATTAGCAATACTCTATAGTGCAAATATTTTCAAAACAAAGTTAATTGGGAAACTGTTGTTCCACATATTTTGTACAGGGAAAAGTATTTTCCCATTTAACTTTGTTTCGAACCAATATTTACACCAAAATTATTCCCTCAATAGGCCAGAAAAATACCATTTAGGCAAAAATGCTATGAAAATATTTTTTCCAATTCTCTTTTCCAATGGAAAGCCAGAATAGTGCCATTGGGTTAGGCTTTATACAAGCCAATATGGTTAAATATGGCTCATTTAGCATATGGCTCATTAACGTAACGTTGATTTCGTTCGTTTGTGGGAAAGTATGTTCATGCAATTATTTTTAAGTGATCTGTTAACTTCCTGTTTTATTGCTTATGCTTCTTGTAAATGCGACATAATTTAATCATCATCTTTAATTTGATGATCCTCGTATACATCGACTATCGGCCTAAAAAATATTTACCTATAGGTGCAGTCGAAGTAGGTGGTTGTTGTTGTTGAACGACCGATGGTTTATTTACTAATCTTTCACCATGTCCCAGGGCAACTGTAATTTCCTGTAAAACTGGCAAAAAATCTGGAACAAAATTATTGGCTCGTTTTGAATTTGGTCCTGGAACTTCTTATAGAGAGCATTTTTGTCCAGCCGTAAAAAACACATCAATATTCCGAACATAGTAATCCCTTCTTGTGCGAATAAGTAGAAAATCTGACACAAAAATTGGATGCGGATAATTAGTTGCTCGATACGTTGTTTTCAACAGCCTGTATATTGTCCATAGGATGACGTATTTCCTAAAGGGACCATATTTAAACTCTGGTGGTCCCGAATCTTTTCTCTTTTTTCGTTTATAATAATTTTTAATTTTTGAACACATTCCTACTTGGTTCAGTAAAATAAACAACACATCTCCACCACCAGACGCAATTCTTTCTAACTTTAGTGGTTTTTTTTTCTTTTGAATGTGTTTTAGCAGCAGTACACAGGATGAGGTTGAGTGAATGCTAGTATCTCATGCGAATATTTCGTCTTTCGTGAACGATGGAATGCTCTCAATTTCAATGGTTTCATGGGTGTTGGAATAAACGGGGTTCGTTTTTCAACTACCGGAGTTGAATGTTGAATTAAATTTCTTCCTCCGAGTTTGAGTCTCGTGGCTGTTTCTGATGATTTCGGCAGATAATAAAAATCATTCGATATATTAAACGGATAACGGTACGGATGAACGTTACGCAGTCAATTAATTAAATAGTTATTAAATTATATAATAGATAGCGCGATGGTCATGAAAAAGTCATTATTTACTTTACATAATGTAAAAAGTAAATTATGTAATTTACATGTAAATAACCATGTATATTACATCGTGTAATTTACGCGCCCAACAGTGATTCAGGGGTAACTCTTTCTTGCATAGAAGGTAAATCGATACATTATGATCGATTTTTGTGGGTGTGGGCTGTTGTAATAAATTCTTGGATACCTATTTCCTGCATAGGAAGGAAGTTTGATGGATTATGATGGATTTTTGTGGATGTGGGCTGTTGTTATAATTTCAGGGGTAAACATGTCTTGCTTTTATGAGTGTGGGCTGTTGTGATAAATGTGTGTCAGGGGTGTATATTTAAGAGGTATAACCTATACAGAGAAATATTGTTATAAAGAACTTCACTTTTTAGGGGCAGATTTTGGCAATTAAAATATCCCAATATATTGTAATTTATTTTGTAAAAATTTCTAGTATCATCCTCTGTACGATTCAATGATTTTAAACGGTTGCACCCATTTGGGGTAATTTTCTAGTGGTTTATTTATGCCATTTTATTGTAATTAATTTGTAAAAAATCCAATACCACCCGCAGCACTAAACAACAAAAATGCAAAAGGTATCGTGTGACGAAAAATATGTTTTTTTTTTAAATTGAACCTCTTATGGGTGGTTTCTGGGGCGGTGGTCTAATGCCCGCCCACACATGAATTACAGGATAACGGGAACTGTAAAAAATTTTCTAACTGTATAATATATTTGTAATTAATTTGGATAAAATTCTAGTACCATTTTCGTCGGACTGTGGTACAAGTGCTGGTGCAGCATTAGGGTCATACAAATTGTTTCGTGACGCGGAGAAGCATAATGAAGAGTCAAAATTTCAAGTAAATCGTAAGCGTTGCAATATCCTATGATTTAAAAACAAATAAATAGATGGCCCACCCGGTACAACCAGAAACTGCAAAGTAAACCAATTTTATTATTCGGCTTCTAAATAGCCTTTAGGGTTCTGGCTACTTGAAGAATACTTGATCCGGTAACATTATTGGCTCGGGTTGGTGTGTATACCTTTCCGATTGATTCTCTTTCCCGTCAAACCTTTCTAACACAAATTTTTAGAAGGCGATTAGTACAATACTACAATAATTGTATTAAAAGCTTTTTTCATAACGTGTTAATCGTAAGCGACATGCTTTAGTTAAAACAGCAACTCGAAAACCATATGCCATGATAGGAGTTACTAGTTGCTTAAAAGTCTGTATTACAATAGGAAAAGGTAATCTGTGCTCACGAGTAAATCTTGTTAACATTTTCACAACACCATGTGCTTGTCGGCATTGTTTTCGGACTGTCTCTGGACGGCTTAGTCCGGCAGTTATACAAGTGCCTAAATATCGCAAAGTAGAACTAACATGAAACCTTAAACCACCTATCGCTACGGTCGTAATATTTTCATTAAATGGTCTTAAAATGGCGAAAGTCGTAAACCTGGAATAACTTCTGCGAGGGTTTGTAGAACGGACTCCAGTATTAAATTGAATAAGGTGGGTGAAAAGATACATCCTTGTTTAAGCTCCATACCACGTTGAAATGCCCTTGTTCTTTGTTTATACCATATGATTGATGTTAATTCGTGCACACAGGTTCGTATTATTAACAAGACAATGGGCAATTCCAACATGAGAGAGAATGATAGTTGCTTGGTTAAGATCAATCTTATCGCCTGTTTTAGATCAAGTGTTAGAATATAAATTGTTTGAGTGTGTATTTTTTCGAACCTAGATAATAGAAATTTTGCATATACTCGATACCCAGCGTTTCAAAGAGTTATTCGTCTATAATCTGTGATGGTATTGAGACGTTGTTTTGGTAAAGGAAATTGGACCGTTTCTAACCACTCACTTGGTGGGGTGTTTGATAGCCAAACCTGTTTTAAAACATACAGCTTGTAATAGCTCAAATGAAATTTGATCTAAACCAGGAGCAGTTCCTCGTCTAATAGAAAAGAGGATGGTTTCTATTTCTCCCCTGGTTGGAGGCAATCCTAATGGCCAATGATCCTTTTCAGTTATTAGAGGAATGGCGGAACCCGAGGTAGTTGATATATGTACTTGCCATCTTATTAGAATTTTGTCTATATGAACGAATAAGTTGGTCGGTTTCTCGGAGTCGTCTAAAAGAATTTACATCGTTTAAATTTCGGAAAAATTCTCTACATTCTTCTGCTTTGGATTTTCTATATTTGTGATGAACATTATATCGACAATATCTGATCAGATGAGGATTACGAGGTGTCCTCAAAACAGTTTTTAAAGAAGTTATTGCTGTTTTCTGCCCCTTAGTCATAGTGGCTTGTCTGGTTAAAATTAGGTCTGAAACCCTCCAAACTATTTCATTTCATTGGGAAATTGAGAGTACCATCTAATATTAAACCATTTCTAACCAGGAATTTTATTACGTTGGATTGATACTGTGTTAGGATAGCTGCATCTTTTAATAAATCAATTCTCCATCTTCTAAAATTCTGACTTTCGTAGTCTTCATGTGGATCCAATGCAATTCTAATTAGCTTCCGTGAGTCAGACTGTACTTTGATTACACGTCCAAATACTAATTTATGATCCGAAATAAATGTTTTCACTAGTTTACCTTTTTCCCACGTTTAAATTGTTTCCGAAATGTGCCTTTTACATGCTTTATCTCTAATAATGATTTTCCGGGGTTGAACAATATATGATCTAATTACGATGATGATTTATGACCTTTTCCAATTGATCCACTCCTATATGAGCATTAAAATCGCCTAAAATGCAAAAAGCTCGTGTGTTACTATGATGGTGGCTGAATGGGGGGGGGGGGGGGTAGGGGGCGGTGAGAGAAGGTTAAAAAATCAATCTTTTCTACATAACCCGTCATAATGATTGTTATTAATGTAAAGTACTTGAAATATTCTTTCAATTGAAATACCAAAGATTAATGGAGTTGCATTGACTCGATATTCTTCGATTTTGGCCTGATATGATGTAGCTTGTAATATTTCCTCATCACCCCAAGTATTCTCACGGGAAAGTTCAATAAGAAATAACTTGATTGATTGATCGCCAGCTTCTAATTCAGGCCATTTTTCCATGGCTGATTCGATTAAAACGGTTTCATAACGTGGAGCATTACGGCGAATATGATTAACAGCTATCTACCTACGCCATTTACGGCAGGATATTATTTGGGTTGAACAAGGTGTACAAGCAATTACCATAGAGAAGCACTTGTATGACTGCATAATTTTGAAAAGTATTCATGATACCGTCAAGTAAAAACTATTTTTACAGAAATTAAACTTACGATTTTCTGTGACGACAGAAATATAATAGAAAGACGCTATTGAATTTAAATTTACAAATGGAGGATTTTATAATTTTATAATTAACTAATTTGGCGGTAGATGTCACTTCGATTTGTGAATATTTGCTCCGTTCTACCGCTAGTTAACAACACTTCAGGGAAGATTGTGATTGCAACATTCTTGATCTTGATATTTTATTACTTACGCTTTGAGAATATCAACAATATCGATATACGATATGCTGTCGAGTCATTACGAATGTGAAGTCCCTCGGTTAGATGGTGCTGGATGGGAAGATAGGGCAAAAAAAATAAGGTTACCAGCGGCATATGATGCGATGACCCGTAGATGTGAGTTAAATAACCAAATCAGTCTATTATGACTGATGCCGAATACATATGATGAATATTAGTATCCTTTACCTCAACCATAACTAACTCAAATTAATAAACTAATTTATTTGAGACTAACATTTTAATATATTTAAGTAGTTAGAGACTTTGCTGCGGTTCGCCCTAGTTGTTTCTGTGACTAGCATCCTTTCCTAAGTAACCGCATTTGTTAAGGATGCGGGCAGAGCCTGGGCCCGCATGATGCTGAAATATTATTCGCTTTCAGATATAATTTGTTATTTGATTGTAGATATTTCAGGATTATGGTAACGTACCTAGGATCGCCGTTATGGTTGGCCTGTACGCCTCTATCATATCATATAATATCATATCATATCATACTTTACAAAAACACATTTCAATAAATCATGCAAATTATTTTACCACAGGTATATTATTTTAATCAGCACAACTTTAATTATTTTTCTAAAGCATATAAAATTTCGTTAAGGCAGCAACAAATTCAGCACAATATTTCACATAAATATATTTAGATAATTAGTTTCAGGTATTTAACAAAATTCCAGAACACTATAAAATATTTATTTTATTTATGTACGTAATATGTTCTCATCTAAGTTGTTGTACATTTTAAGTATATCCTTTTTTATTTAAGTAACCTACCAGTATACTTTACCTCTGGTATATACATTTAACATGCAACAACTTTTTGATCTACATCCATATACAATGTATTTTCATACCTAGCTATGTTATGTGTTACATACTCGTATAAGAGAATTTTAAAATATTAAAAAAATCTAATTTTTATTTCATTTTTATTATCATATTGTATACCGAGGAGGTATACCCGTATAAACGGGAAGATGAATGAAAAACAGGAATTACAATATTGAAGGTGGAAAATTTTTCACTTCCGTTTTATATACTCCATAAACATATATAAATTTGTAGAGTTGTAAATGGCAATAAATTACATGTTACTTTGCTATATAAATGTAACATTAAGATCGGTATTATACCTGAATATACATACTTGCTTATATATGATATCACCACATATACATTGTACTGGGTATTATATGCGAGGAGATATTCAAAAATCTTCATATTTAATTTGGCCCAAAGGATATTTTCAATTTACTTCTTGCGTACAGCTTAAAGATTTTAGATCGATACGCACACACAAATTGAACAATCATATTATGTCTTATCGTATAGATAAACGATATATGATATCAAAAAATAAAAAACACAGCGACATATAAATCGCATTATCATTTTTATTTATTATTTTAAAAAAAAATCAAATTATATATGTAAATTCCCATTGGGCGGGTAAATTTATACAGTTCACCCTCGTTCCATGTGAAACAAATAAATTCTATATTGTCGTCTACAACTACAACACGAAAACACTCTATAATTCTATCGTCTCTCTATATCTGCTACGAGAACGTATTCCTACACAATTTGACCAGGAATTTTTCTAAGATAAAAAATGTAAATATTTTTACGGAAGAATTCTCCTGAGATTTCTATATTCTTTCTTATGGTTTTCTTTTATACTAAGATAAGGTAAATTTTTTTTACTGGATTTGTATATTTTCCAACAATCGAAGAAGAATGCAGTATAATTTTCCGAATGTTAATTTATTTATTGTGTGCTGTTTATATACGAGTATGTATATCGTTCTCAATTTTATGTCAAAGATTTAAAAAGTTATATAGTCAAATTTATTTTATACTTATCAGTACGTACTAAACTTAACCATATTCTTTTATTGTTCTAAACTACCCGGAATAAGTTATCGTCGGATCTAACGTAAGAATCGTGCTCCGTTCGTCTCAAGACTGATTTAACATTAAAACTGATTTATTGTAACTTCTTTTCAATAAACTTCAACATTTAGGCGTATTTAACATTTTTGCAGATTTACTGTGTATGTAAGCGTGTACACAATTTTATACAGACAAGAAGTTTGTGGCCTCCCTACAAATATGATGTACCGACTGATCGGAGTGATCTTAGATGTAAGTAAGCTATTCCATAATTTTGGAGACCCCTGAATGTTACTTCAAATTGGTTCGCCAGAATAGACAGCTTTCATAAAAGATTCTCGATTTTTGAAATCGTTTGAAAAGGTGTGGGTAACTGCAACAGGGAAGCTTTCGAATTTTAAAATGAAACTTTGCATACCGATTAATTCCAATTTGTGCTAATTAGTGCTCACGGGAAAAAGTTCGTGTTATTAGGTGCCGAAAAAACAAAAACCGCATTTCTAGGAAAAAACAGAAATAATTTAAGCCTAATTTTAAAATTTCCTAGAGGCGGCTAAACAGATGAAATTTGTGCTAATCATAGAAATATAATTTTCATAAATTTGCATTCATAAATCGTGGAAAAACAAACTTGCGCCTAAAAGATACTATATTTAACACACAAAATACAGAGATAGCGTTCAATAATATTAGTGTTGAACAACAAATTGAACAATAGAAATAAAATGTTTTAAAATCCAAGTCATAAGCAATTCAGATAGCATATTCCTGATGCTAGTGAAGTTTATCCAAACTAATCCAAAAAATATAACAACAACACACTTATTGTAATAGTATTGATGAAAATAAACATTCAGGCGAATTTATATTAAGTAATTTAGGGGAGATTTGAATTTTTAATTAGCCTTAGGTACATTCCAAAGTCCTTCTACGTATTTTCTAAGCATTTAGCATAAACCTCAGTGATACTGGTGGACTACTGAAACAAAAAGGAGTGTCCAACAAAAGTATTACGATTTTCTAATGGGTCTGACAGGATGTTCCATAAGTTTTAAACATTTAGTTTTTTAATGGGCCTTAGGTACATCCCAAAGTCATTCTAAGTATTTTCTAAGCATTTAGCGTGAACCTCAGTGATACTGGTGGACTACTAAAACAAAAAGGAGTGTCCTAAGTAAGTTATATGATTTTATTATAGGTCTGACAGAGTGTTTCATGAGTTTTAAAAATGTAATTATTTTAATGGGCCTTAGGTACAGATTCCAAAGTTCAGGTTCCAAAGTCATTCTAAGTATTTTCAAGGGATTTAGCGTGAACTTCAGTGATACTGACGGACTACTGAAACAAAAAGGATTGTCCAACAAAAGTATTACGATTTTCTAATGGGTCTGACAGGGTGTTCCATGAGTTTTAGGGATTTAGGTTAGGTTTTACCCGTTGTTCTTTTTTTACTACAGAGCCATTAAATATGTTGACAATCTATTTGTTTTTGTTTGTTATTAGATGTTATAAATATAGTTCACAACATTTTAGTTGATGTCAGACCAACCGAAGAAATTTGGGTTTAAAGGAGGAGATCCAGGAGATTTGGTGTTAATTTTAGGAGTAGGATAAGATTTTACGTTTTTAGTTGGTTGTTGGGTGTTTGTGGTGAGATGCCTACAACACCGTTTATTATTGACGAGTAACTTGTCGACGAATGATTTAATTGGCAAGAGATATTTTGATAATAAATAAATGATTGGTTTGCGTGATTAAATCGGAAACAATTCCTGAAATTAAATCTCATGGAACATCCTGTCAGACCCCTTAGAAAATCATATAGGTTTTTGGGAAACTTCTTTTGATCTAAGTAGACCACTAATATCATTAAACTTCACGCTAAATGCTTAGAAAATACTAAGAATGACTTTGAAATGTACCTAAGGCCCATTAAAATAATTACATTTTTAAAACTCATGAAACACTCTGTCAGACCTATACGAAAACCATATAACTTGCTTAGGATACTCATTTTTGTTTCAGTAGTCTACCAGTATCACTGTGGTTTACGCTAAATGCTTAGAAAATACTTAGAATGACTTTGGAATGCATCTAAGCATCATTAAAACAATCATGTGCTTAAACCCCATGGAACACCCTGTTAGATCCATTAGAAATTCGTATAACTTGCTGAGGACACTCATTTTTTGTTTCACTAGTCACCAGTATCACCTAAGTTCATGTTAAATGCTTAGAAAATAATTAGAATGACTTTGGAATGTACCTAAGGCCAATTAAAAATTCAAATCTCCTCTAAATTACTTAATATAAATTCGCCTGAATGTTTACTTTCACCAATACTATTACAATAAGAGTGTTATTGTTGTATTTTTTGGATTAGTTTGGATAAATGTTACTCCTGTCAGGTATGTTCATTGCCAACTGAGAAATATAGTGACGGAATTTGTGCTAATCCGGAATTGGCCCAATTCCATTGTCGATTTGCACAAATTCAGCCACTATATTTTTCAGATGGAAATGAACATACCTGATAGGAATATGCAATCAGAAGTGTCAACTTCATTGGTTTCTAAGAACACTTTTTGTTGGAAAATGGTTCATTCAACGGTTTTGGTTGTTCAATGGGATTGAGCTAATTAGCACTTTATTTCTCTGATGGAAATGAACATGCCTGATAGGAATATGCTATCTGAATTGCCTGTGACAACACAAATTTTATTGATCGCTATACCTCTGTATTTTATGTGTTAAATATAGTATCATTTAGGCGCAAGTTTGTTTTTCCCCGATTTATGAATGAAAATGTATGAAAATCATATTTCTGTGATTAGCACAAATTTCATCAGTTTAGCCGCCTCTAGGAAATTTTAAAATTAGGCTTAAGTTATTTCTGTTTTTTTTCCAGAAATCGGGTTTTATTTGTTTTGTCTTTCAGGTGAAATTTGAAATTTTATTTTCCCGTTTTTCCGGCTCCTGGCCTAGCACTAATTAACACAAATTGGACTTAATCGGTATGCAAGGTTTCATTTTAAAATTGGAAAGCTCCTCTGTTGCAGTTATCCACACTTTGAAACGTATAGCAATGGTAATTGCATACTTTTTATCATTTGCTACCGAGTAATAAAGTTTATTTTTATCAAATTGTTGATGGAGATAACTAGTGTTAATGATACCAAAAATGTACACTGTTAAATTTAAAAATATTCCAATTGGATTTGTTTTGTAGTGAAATTGAAACATTTTTAGATAATCTTTAACATTTATATAAAGAAGGCCCTGATTCCCTAATAGTGTCGCTGAAAAGATCAACTGATTTTCTAACAATTTTAGATAAACACGAGAAAATTGTTTTCCAACTTACTAAAGTTTTTTAATTCTAAAGAAGGCTAGCTAGAAGGCTTTATATTTTTATAAAATTGATGATGACAAAGAGGAATGTAAGGCAATAAATCTATCGAATCTTTTTTATCTGAACTTGGCGTCGGGCAGGGTATAAACATGTTTGCTGAATCTTTTGCAATGATGTACGAGTAATATTCCTTCCTATAGTTTTTCTTTAGAAATGTATTTCCTTAAATTCGCCCGTTTCATCTGTTTCATCTAAAGATTCATTAAATTTTATTGTAAACGATGATCTTTTGTCATGTCGATGCCATTTTATGTTTAGCCAGTTTACTTTACAACCGTCTGCTGTTATTTTTTCTATTTGTGAATATACTTTCTAACGCCCCTGTTGACAGAAACTCGAAACGCTGCCTCTTTACTAGTTTAAATTGTGGTTTCTTGCGTTTTGCATTTTCAACAATTTTATACCAATCATCTGGCTCTCTATAATACCATATTCTGCGTCATTGGGCAAGTATGAATGTCCCGAAACTATAAACTTGTGATCTATAGTCGTCACATTTTTCCAAAGTCTTGCGTTATTTTTAAAAATAACAGTGCTAATTTTATATTTCGATGATGCCCACCGCAATAATCCGAATATATAACATAATATATATCTGCATTGATTTGCGTTAATTTTTTTTTTAAAGCAAGACGAGACCTGTACGGAACCTTGGCCTCCTCCAGTTTCATCTCACATGTCCATAAAACCTTCATTTTGATTAATTGAATTAATCCCATGATTATAAACGTACATATTTCTCTTCTAGTAAGCGCTAGATGTTTGTAATTTCGGAGAGAGTAAAGGTTTCTGTAGATCAAACGTGCAATGTTATCGCAGATTCTACAAGTGTCAGTATAAGGATGTTTAAATCGATAATATTTTTGGTTTTACTGGAGTTTTAGATTCAATTACACATTTTACGTACATTCAGATCTGGATTCAAAATTTTCTTTCCGGGTTATCTTTTCTAAAATAATGACTTTGAAATTCCGGAAATAAATTAATGTGATTTACAACATCAACATTTCTTCAAGCATCTGTAAAGTCTCCCGAAACTAGTTTGTAGTTCTTCTCTTACATTTTCGTAAATTATAATGAAACGTGACAGCTTTAGAAAAATGAATATAAGATTCATTTTATTTTCATTTTAATTCAGAGCTAAAGTGAACCAACTTCTGTTCCGACCAAATGGCCCAGTGTTTTTGTCGTTTCGATCAAATGGCACCGGGTTCGACTCTCAATAGTGGCAGGATGAAAAAGGAAACTTTTCATCATTAGATTATGATTTGTGATTAAAAGGAACACAACTACAACTCCTTATCGGCGTGCAAAACTCATGGGCCGACCTCCATGCCCAGTACTATAGGCTGGTATGGTGCTATACAATGCGCAGATGGTAACTTAAACCGATTCTTCAGCCGTACGTCTTCGATTTGGCAGTAATTGTGTTAAGTAAGACAGAAAACATGAACCGCGAAAGAGCAAGGAGTACCTCGACCCCAGAAAACCGATAAAAAGAAAAAAAATTCTGTTATATCTTCGGAGTCACAGTGAATCAACTACATATTGTTAACAACAATAAATAATTTTGCAATAGCAATAATTTTATATTTGCATACAAAGGTAATTTTCTATATTTTGTAAAGTATAGCCATAAAATTAAAGCAGTCGAACATACCCAGAATTAGAAAAATAAGTAAAGTTTTAACTTAATTTTTGTCGTATATACAATTTTTTAAGTTGATCCACTTTGACTCTGAACCACTCATATATACATATCGCCGAACTTAGAGATGTTCACTAGGTCTCACCTATATAATTGAATAGCTAAATCAAAAACCCCACGAACGTGGTGAGCAGCGTATTTTAAACACTTGTGGTTTAATTTATTTTCAAATTTTCCCGTTACCGCTCCTAAAGATGTTTATTGTTTTTTAAATGTATTTTAGGGTAGCGTAGACCAAGTTATAACATTGAAAAGAATATGGTTAAATTATGATGATATTTATTGTGCCAAACAGAGTACTCCCACCATGAGTTTTATTAAATTTTCAAATTCTATTCCACCGAATCTAGAGATGTTCATGGGGTCTCATCTACATGGTCAGATAGGGCTCCGCCTTTCTAGCACCCCATCCAAAGGTTTCGGCAAAAGTGATGATTGAATTCGTTTGGTCAGGATTGGTCACTAGTTTTTATCGTTTGGTCACTTACGATTAAACGGTAAATGAATAATGAAAAACTGAAAAAAAATTTCCCGGGTGGCACCTCAGTGCAAGAAATTCATACCGTTTTTATTAAATTTCGTTAGGTAATCGTTAGGTCAGGATTGGTCAACACATTTTGGCGTTTAGTCACCACTGGGTCAGTTTTTATTGCGGAAAAACAAAATCAAAATTGCATTAGTTCAATAAAATCAGGTTCGTCGCTTATTTGGGAATTTCATTTTACAAAACTAATAAAAAATCCAATTGGAATATACCATTTAGATAAAAATATTTCTTTTTTCAATGAAATGTATCTAAAGTTCACGACTTAAAATATAATCATTATAATATAATCATTTAAATTTTTTGGTTTTCCATAACTCGTTCAGGATTGGTCACTAGTTGGTTTCGTTTGGTCATCGCGACATAATGATTTATTTCGAAAATTCTTTAAAAACTCATAATTTTCACACGATTCGAAGTGTTCGGGGCTTTGAAAAATCAAACGATTCCGATCGTTGGATTTATAAAAATATTAGAATTGGACAAGATTCCAGCAATTATTCATTTACCGTTTAATCGTAAGTGACCAAACGATAAAAACTAGTGACCAATCCTGACCAAACGATGACCAAACGAATTCAATCATCACTTTTGCCAAAACCTTTGGATGGGGTGCTAGAAAGGCGGAGCCGTCAGATAGATCAGTGAAAACTCTGTAAGTGTAGTGGAATGACATAATTATGATTATTTTTACGTTTACGTTTAAATCGCCTATCCCAGAAATATTCACAAGATCTCTTTCATATATTCAAATATGTTAGAAAATGTTCTATCACTATTGTGAAAACGAGACACGAATAATTATTTTCACCATATTTTCCAAAATTTAAAATTGCTTTTTTAGAAATTTTGGTGTTTTCGCCAATTGACATTCCCAAATAAGCTACGAACCCGATTTATTGAAAATACCATCAATAACAGAACTCCTAGAGCTATTCTTCACAGGATCACGTTTAAACTTTTGGATAGTTCAAAGATTCGACTTTCGATTGTTTCGGACAGGGTTCGGTTGTGATGATAATTATTGTGCCATACGTGTTAATTCTCGTAACATAAAAAGTGAAAAGTAAAAACTATCATAATAGACAGGCGCTAGTCAGCGGTATAAGCATAGCCCTAATTTTTAAACGGCTTGTATCTTATTAGGCAATATCTATTGGGTACAAATTTTCTCTAATTGGCGAAAATACCAAAAATTTTTAATAAGAAATAAAATTGGAAATGAAGAACTTTTAAAGTTTATAAAACGTGGTTTTAACAATATTCATAGACCTATTCGAATATATGAAAGAGATCCCGTGAACATTTCAGGGATATGCAATATAATCGTAAATGTAAAAATATCTCTGGGCAAGTCAAAAATCATCATAATTAGATCTCAGTCACCATATATGACCATATATAGATAAACGTTAGACCCTATGAACATCTCTAGGATCGATGAAATAAAATTTGAAAATTTATTCAAATTATTTCATGAAACTTTGAATTTTTGAACTACTCAAAACTATAAACGTGACCCTGTGAACATATCTAGGATTTCTGTTATTTGATTATTTTTACAATAAATCGGGTTCGTAGCTTATTTGGGAATGTCAATTGGATAAACTTCCAATTAGCGAGTATATTATGGTACTTCCTGGACAATACTCCTCTCCCGAAATTACTCCTGGTCAACTACCCCCCTGGTTCATTACCCCCTCGCAATTATCGACCGGCCATTAACTCACGGTTATTTTCCCTCCTTTATTACCCCTGATTATTACCAACCCGCAACTTATAGTTTGTATTAGGTTAGTTTAGTTTCAAGAAGGTGTTTCGAGCAACTACTACTACCGATACGATTTTTGAAGCATCCAATATGTAATCAGTTAAGAATCAAAATAATTAATAATTGGATTAAAAAATGATAATTACTGTAGCCACGATTATATCCCAAAATAATTTCCGCGAATTTCAATACCCCAATAACAAAATTAAACATAAAAATCCATAAATTTTCAGATATTAAATTTAATTAAAATGGTTATCCCGCAACTCAATTATACGATTAAAATAATATCAAACACAAAAAAAAATTGGCTATGATTAATTAAATTACAACCGCACACCAAAATATGTTCAGACTGATTTACGTTTACCAAATGTTAAACCAAATTTGCACTGTACACAGGTAACACATCAGGTATCACATCATAATTATGATTAACCTAATTAGTAAAACCGCGATACTCAGTCATATGACATGCCATATATATGTGTTTCATTCAACTGCTCTTGAAACATTTTTACGTATAGGTGTATCGGTATATACCTTTTTAATCTGATTTCCTTTCGATCTCAAAAATTTATCAATTGAAAATTTACGACGAGGAAACATAAAAAAGGTTTATTGGTTTTTTCCGCTTTTCGTCGTATCATTGAATAAAATCTTATTACGGGGATTTTCTTCATTCTTTGGTGCCTAATTAAGCGGAAATAATTAATAATGCTCCATTAAGATATATTGGCACAGTCTGTATATATACTCGTATATATATATACTCGTACTCTACATATAACAATTATGTACTCGTATATAATGTGATTATGAATTAACGGATAATTCGAATGTTTGTCGTCACTTCGAAAAGATTTAATTTATCGAGAAATCAAGTTGTTCATCTTTTGATTTTTGCTGTCAAAATTTTAAAAGTTATATTTGGAGACCTTTATTGAGGGAACATGGTTCTTCTCGACTACTTTGATAGTCATAATGGTAATTTTCTTCTGTTTTGTTCAACGATCTGGAGATGAAGGTGATTGGTCTGTCTTTGCCAATCTCGCCTTGAGACAGTACAGCGCCAATTACTGTATTCGAGGCATCTGTTGTCAAAATGAAAGGATTTTCGAAGTTGGGAAAGATCAGTATTTCCGTGGATGACAATAAATCCTTAATTTGTTCAAATGCGCGATTTTCTTCCCCGGTGAGAGTGATTTTCACCTTTTTTGATTGACTTGCAAGAATCTTTTTTTCATCTGGTCTAATGCCTTTATTTGTTATAACGTAGCCAAGGAATTCCGTTTCATGTTTTAGGAATTCTGTCTTGTCGAGGTTAACTCGCAAACTCTGGTCGATATTAGCCAGATATTCTTCCTCGGTGTTTCCTCCGAATATGAAGATATCATCTATATCGACGTAACATATTCTTCCAATAAAGTCCTTCAGGACGTTGTCAATCATTCGTTGAAAAATGGCAGGAGCATTCTTCATACCGAAGGGAAATCTTAAAAATTCGTATTTACCATTCATAGTTGAGAATGATGTTTTAGGTATGTCAGCTTCCTACATCCATATTTGAAGGAATCCAGACGTGAGGACGATTGTCGTAAAAAATTTGGAATTGCCCAGATTTGCCAGGGTGTTCGAGATGTCAGGGATCGGATACACGTCTGATATTGTTACGGCATTCAGTCTCTTGTAATCGATGACCATCCTATATCTCTTGATGCCTGAAGCGTCCAGTTTTTTTTCTACTACCCATATTGGGGAGTTGTATGTGCTTTTGGAGGGTCTTATTATTCCATCTTTTAATAGTTGGTCAATTTGTTTCTCGACTTCACTGCTCATGCTAACGGGGTAGGGATACGATTTAGCATAGATAGGTTCTTCATTATTCGTCTTAATTTCGGCTTTTATATCGGTATCGATTGGTTCAGCATTATTGATAGGTCCGAATGACGTATTGAATGGTGTTAAGAGTAATACGTTGTTTTTTCTATCGCTGGTGGCTCCTAGTTCCTTTAAAGTGTCGTCCCCGATTACTCCGTCAAATGATTTGAGTCCGGGCAATACGAAAAATTCTATACTTTTGTTAATTCCAACACTTTTAAAAAATTGGCCCACAATCTTTTCTTTTATTAAGATGGTCCCACCAGCTGATCTGATGTTGAATTGCGCCTCTGCGGGAATCGAATTTACAGAGGAACTTGAGAATGTTGTTATCTCTCGGTTTGTACTCTAGATATGGTACGCTAGAGAGGCTGCTATCATAAAATTTACTTCAGAGTTGTCTTCTTCTTCCTGTTCCTCTTCGGATACATTGATGTCTGAATTCTCGTTCATTAATTGATTTTACAGTTGTTCTTCTTCATTTTCAAAGTGATAAACTCTTTGATTTTTTCGTGGCTCGTTCTGGTACGACGCTTCGCGTTTTAATGCTGTCTGGTAGGTAGCGTTTACTGTGCGATTTTGATAGTTAACCTGCCTTGAGTTGATAGATGATCCTAATTCCATCGGTGTCGGTGCTTTCGGTTCAACTGGCCGAGGGGGTGGCATCCTATTATTTTGGTGTTGTATGTTATAGGCAATATTTCGTTGTGGCGTGGTCATATTGTGTTGTGGTGTTGAAATATACGTATGGCTTCTTTTGTAGGTTTTACTGGTTTGTAGGAGTTTATTGATTTATTGGAGCTATTATTGAATTGTTAATATTCCTTTTGTGTATTACTAGATTCCTAAAGTTCAAATTTTGAAACTCCAGGCACGAAGCATATGCCTCTGGCAGCGTCTGAGGTCGCTAAATGATTAACATTTTAGATAGCTCTCCGTTTAATCCACGAATAAAAACGTCTAAAGCCCGGTTTCTGTATGTTTCTATTAGAACTTCTATCGTATCGGAAGAGTATTCTTCATAGAATTCGTCTATGCTCATATTTCTCTGAGTGATGTTACTAAGTTGATGTTCCAATGTCCTGAGGTCTATTTCATCCGCATAATGGAGGGACAGGCATTTTTTCATTGAAGCCCAATTGTCGCTAAAGATGTTGTATGATATCAGAGCAGCATCGGCATTGCCTCTGATCTTTTGCCTGATACTTTGAAGTATTGCTCTGTATATCGGTTTATTGCGATTCCTTGACGCAATCTGGGAGTCTACTAATTTCAGCTAGATCTTGTTCAGTTCTCGGTAATATTAGTGCTTCGGTTTTGGAAACTACCGGATTCTCAAGCTTCAATAACCTCTGTTCGATTTTTCTAGTCAGTTCAATTTGAGCGTTAACAGCTCCAGTCAATTGGCTTATTTGTTCAGCCAATTGCTCGATTTGGGTCTGCGACATTTTTTGAAACTGAGATTGTTACACTTTTTATTATCAACTGATGTTATATTTAGGATCTTTATTAAGAATATTATTGAGGTTTATATTTATTGAGCGTTAAAAGTTAAATTAAAATTTTTGTTGTACTTACACTAGGATTATCAGGATTTGCATTTCCGGTTTTTCTGTCTAAAGATTTGAGTTTCTTTAGATGGTTAATTTTTTCCTTGCCGGATGGGTATATTAGGGTTCAGCCGTCGGTGTGTCTTCTGTGTAGTTTTACAGGAATGAACCGTAATTTCTCGTTTGGAGTTCTGCGTTGAATGTTGCGGCCTACGGCACCCACTTGAGGTACGAATTTAGCGTATTATGTTATGTTCTAGTGTTGATTACTTTATACGCGTAACACTTTTACTTTTAGATCACTACAGTTTCGTTGATGCGATTTCGTTGATGTGATGTGGCTGTCCCTGTTTAAAATGAAATTTATTTTAATCTTTATTCTTACAATTCCAAACTAAAACTAAAAACTTAATTCTAACAAAAATTTCTATATTCAAAAATTTTTTATGTTAATAATTTTAAATTTATAGTAAGCAAAATAAAATAATCTAATTTCTTGCAATTATGCCGGATACTCGTGCAACGTTATGTTCCGCTGATGTGAATTAAGTGGCACGTTGCCAATCTTAAGGCACGTTGTAAAGGTTCAGCATTTTTATAACCAGGCCGGATGCTCCTTATCGTTAACTTATATATATATATAAATATATAAATATATATATATATATATATATATATATATATATATATATATATATATATATATATATATATATTTATTTACAAATATCGACCAAGCCGCCACCCGCGGTAAGCACATTATCCTTCGCATTAATATTTTTCGTGTTTACAAGCTTAGGTGGTGATATTGGGCATGTTGACAACAACAACTTCTTACAGACAAAAAACAAGATTTTTTTATATTTTAGAAACCAACCCGCCGGTTCGATGCTTTTCATTAGCATGGTTTGAATAATATGGATGCAAGTAATTGATATTTGCAAGAGTTAGGTGAATCCAGCCTTCGCTTTACACCAGTTTCAATTTTGTAATTCGTGTTGCAATCATCCGCCTCGATCAACCGTTACAAAATAAAATTAAAAATTTGCCTAAAACATTGCTCAAATTTCAATAAATTAATTTTTTTTAAATAATTTCCCCAACGAATTTAATCAGCACAATCAAGTGTACAAAACTCCTCACCTCTATATGTATATTAGGTATTATGGTAAATTAAAAAAAAAAATTTTAAACATGCAATAATGAACTAATGTCCAAGAATAGTTAAATGCAATAGTTTTAATTTGCTAATTTATCCAACTGGAAATATATTTTTAATTTAGTCAAAAATACAAAAATATAATTTATTTTCTAATTTTGACAGCTGTGATTTTTGTAAATTATACGAGACACAAGCACTAAAATAAAGAGGTGCATTGATTGAGTGAGAGAGAAGTTCACCCCCGATATACGAGTATTTATTTAAATCCTAACATAATTTTTATCATAACATTCCAGTATTATGTACGTAGTCGTGTATATTGTGGAACAAATATCGAAATTTTTGGAAAAATGTTGGTACTGCATGTGAATGAAAATTAATAATGGAAATGGCATAACACCAGAATAATATTTGTAATAATGAACACAGTAATGTTTGATTTTACGATTGAATAACAAATGGAAATTTTATTTGTTTAGCGTAAATGGAAATACTAATATATAAAGTGTAAACCGGGTCTTGTCGGTGTTTAAGGGTCATCAACACTAAATTCTAGAGCTGTCACCACAAATCTGAGTATACTGGCATTTCGGGGACACTCCCTTCCCCGAAATTCCCCAAAGGTCGCAGAGATATGCCGCATATCACTAAAGGTTGAAGAGAATGTCCCCGAAATGCCAGTATACTCAGATTTGTGGTGTCATCTCTAGAATTTAGTGTTGATGGCCCTTAGACACTCACAAGACCCGGTTTACACTTTTTATCTTATAATTTCCATTTACACTAAACAAACAAAATTCCCCGAAGGTCGCAGAGATATGCCGCATGTCACTGAAGATTGGACGGAGTGTCCCCGAAATGCCAGTATACTCAGATTTGTGGTGTCATCTCTAGAATTTAGTGTTGATGGCCCTTAAACACTTGCAAGACCCGGTTTTCACTTTTTATCTTATTATTTCCATTTACGCTAAACAAAAAAAATTCCACGAAGGTCGCAGAGATATGCCGCATATCACTAAATGTTGAAGAGAGTGTCCCCGAAATGCCAGTATGCTCAGATTTGTGGTGTCATCTCTAGAATTTAGTGTTGATGGCCCTTAAACACCCGCAAGACCCGGTTTACACTGTTTATCTTATTATTTACACTAAACAAAATGTTCGCTTGCAATCTTCTGCTACTTGTTGTAAGACACGAATTGCGAGAAACGGTGCTGAAGCGGTTCCGTATGTTACCGTTAATAGTTCGAAATGGGTTATTGCTTCGGTTGAAACTTCGAAGTCTTGGCCCGATCATCAAATTATCGTTCAAAGATGTTCCAGTGGAGGTTGGTGCCGATCCATCGAACACTACTCTTAATTTTGTTGTCGTGCTATTTTCACGTAGTACTCCATGATGGGGCAAAAACATATTTCCCTGTTTGATTTGTCTAGATCATTTCTCACTGCTCGCATATGTCCAATTTTAATGTATTCATTCATAAACTCCATATACATCTTTCAAATTCTTCGTTTGTCTGCATTTTCCATTCCATGGCCTATAATCGTTTTAACGCTAACTTGTAAGATTCTCTTAAAGGCGATGGATTCTCTTTCAATGGTGATTCCACTATATAATGTCCTGTTTGATTTCTAAAATATGTTGCCTTGAAGTGGCGCTCACCCGCTTCTACTTCGGTTGTCCATGACGCTTTTTCGGGAATTTCTTACCGTTCCCAAAACCCTTGTGAATGTTTATCCAAACTGCAGCCATCGATTATAGTTGTGTTAAACATATTTTTTAGTATTGGCTGAATTCCCATTTCACTCCCGTCGGTTTTGATACCTGCGATTACATAGCCAAATTGTGTATCTTGTGCAATAAAATTGTTGTCTAATTTTGATTGATTTGGTTTTATCACATGGAAGAAATAGTCGGCTCCCAGGAGCATATCAATTTCCTTTCATTCGTAAAATCTTGAATCAGCGAGTGGAATATGATTTAACTGATTTTCTTCATTGTTCAACGTCTTATGATTCCCAGTCAGAGTAGTAATTTTAGGGATTACTAGCACTTTGATACTTAAATTTTGAGACGAGTCAAACCGCGAATATATTTTGAGTTCTGTACTTCCCATGATTGACACGTTTGAAGCGGCAATTCCCTCAACTCGTAAACGACAACTGTTGATTTTTAACTTCAATCTTTTGGCACAAGCTAATGAGATAAAAGAAGCCTGAGATCCCGAATCTAAAAGTAATCTACAAAAACTCATAAAGCCGGCATGATTTTCTACCTTTACGATTGCAGTCGGAAGAATTGTATTTCCCGTTTTGCATATTGGTATTAACTGCGTTTGATGATTTGATATTTACTTCAGGTGGCTCTTTGGGAGATTCTGGTATCTCTTCAGTTGCGATTGTGGCGATGTGATTCCTTACAATAAACACATTCAACGTTAGCGGAAATTACGGGTTTCAATTGATGAGACTTGATGACGGTGCCTGTTTTCACTACTATTTGTCTCGCAGGTGTACATGATTCCAATGCATCACATCGATTACACAAGAATTTTAGAAACTCATCGAAAGACGGATAGTCCTGGTTTACCGTCTTATGCGCAAATGCTTCTCGAGTGTCTGCGCCAGTTTTACTTAACAAAATGTAAATTAGCCATGGATCTCGGTTTGTTGCTTCCCCACCTAATGCAATCACGCCTCGATTTACTTCGTCGGATGAATTATACAGTTGCCTCAGTTTCTTCACGAGTGATTGTTGGGTTGCTGAAATGATTTAATTAGCGAATTTAATACGAGTGTCTCTTTATCGTACCGTTGACATATTTTCTCCCAAGCTTGAACATAATTCGCATCCGACACGGTTATATGTTTTATTAATTCTGCTGCTTCGCCCTCTAATTGACCCTTTAAATACTGGAATTTTTGCACGTCATTGAATCCTATGTTGCTGTGTACCAAAGCTATGAAAATGTCTTTGAAGCTGGGAAAATCTTCATAGTTTCCGGAGAATTTTGGTAGTCGCAAAGTTGGCAATCGTACTCAAACATGAGGATCATCTGTGCTATTTTGTATGATGATAACGTTGTTAAAACTCGTTTTGTTCACGCAACAGCCTTGACATCATTCCTTCTACTTGTCCTTACTCCTGTTCCCGCTGCCCAGACTTAACTATTTTCATGTTCAGATATTTTGTTTTGTATTCCGCCAGCTCAGATGCGATTTCGTGTTTTGCTAATTTCGTTTCGCAATCGAGAAAAGCGGAAAATGCTCGTTCGAGGTATTTCAGCCGTGTAACGATTTCACTTCTCGGCGTCCCGTCATTTATTCGATCAGCAAAAGTTACTAATCTGGTATTGCAACCTTTAGCCATGCCACGCTTGGCTGTTAATTCCTTTATGTCCCTTTCAGCCATTCTGTCACGCGGAACTTTATTTCTCCTTAAACTTGATACAATCTTTCACTAACGTAAATTAATTTTATTTCTCCTTGGACTTGCAACTGTTCACTACCGTTCTCGAATGCGACACTCGCTATGTAACCCTAGTTTTGATACTTATACCCCTGGTTTTGATACTTTTATTAATTGACACTTCCTCGTTGGAATTCTATCCCAAGCCATACCCAGAATGTAAATTCGGTTGAGCGCTCTAATTGTTACTCCTCCGTAGACGCTGCACATTGATCGCAACCGCACTCTATTCGGTCTCTTGCTTACAGTGGAATTTTCCTTCGCTTGTATCTAAATCGCAAATAAAATGTATTTGCTTTTAACAACGTTGACCTTTAACTGTATTCACCGTGTCACTCCTATGTAGCACTTCAAACAAAAATTTTGATTACTTTAAATGGCGTCACCTCGTGTTTACGGCTTATGATCGACAAGAATTTCTTCCCTTTCTTTCTTTTTAGCTGCTATCCGGCTCGAAGGACCATGAATATGTGCTCACACCATAAGAACTTTTATTTTTGTAGATGGTGATGGAGATGACACTCTCTGCACATAGACATCACGATTACAAGTGAAGTCTGTCCGTTTTTATTTTTGGTTGTCGCGATTTTATTACATTTTTGATTACACATTTCGTTATGACAACAGTTTAATCTACTCTAATACAATTTTCAACTTCTGAATTTATACATAACAATCACTGTGAAATTATGCTGTGAACACAACCGGGTAAATTATACAATTTAATTTTCTGGTTTTTCTGTTCGATAACTATATGAACTTGTTGGACTTCCAGTTTCCTTCGTGTACTCCGGAAAGCCCCAATATTACCGGTGTGAAGTTTTAAACATTTATCAAAAGTGTAGCTAAACAAATTAACAAAACACAAAAATGTAGATACACAATTTAACAAAAAGTGTATAACTACATAACAAAATTGTGGCAGGGTTGAAATTGTTATAATTTTCACTAAATATAATCTAATCTAATCCGCGGCATATCTCTGCGACCTTCGGGGAATTTTTTTTGTTTAGCGTAAATGGAAATAATAAGATAAAAAATGTAAACCGGGTCTTGTGGGTGTTTAAGGGCCATCAACACTAAATTCTCGAGATGTCATCACAAATCTGAGTATACTGGCATTTCGAGAACACTCCTTTCAACCTTTAGTGATATGCGGCATATCACTGCGACCTTCGGGGAATTTTTTTGTTTAGCGTAAATGAAAATAATTAGATAAAAAGTGTAAACCGGGGCCTTGTGGATGTTTAAGGGCCATCAACACTAAATTCTAGGAATGACACCACTAACCTGAGTATACTGGCATTTCGGAGACACTCCCTTCAATCTTTAGTGATATGCGGCATATATCTGCGACCTTCGGGGAATTTCTTTTGCTTCGCGTAAATGAAAATAATAAGATAAAAAGTGTAAACCGGGTCTTGTGGGTGTTTAAGGGCCATCAACACTAAATTCTAGAGACGTCACCACAAATCTGAGTATACTGGCATTTCAAGGACACTCCCTCCAATCTTTAGTGATATGCGGCATATCTCTGCGACATTCGGGGATTTTTTTTGTTTAGCGTAAATGAAAATAATAAGATAAAAAGTGTAAACCGGGTCTTGTGGGTGTTTCAGAGCCATTAACACTAAATTCTAGAGATGTCACCACAAATCTGAGTATACTGGCATTTCGGGAACACTCCTTTTAACCTTTAGTGATATGCGGCATATCTCTGCGACCTTCGGGGATTTTTTTTGTTTAGCGTAAATGGGAATAATAAGATAAAAAGTGTAAACCGGGTCTTGTGGGTGTTTAAGGGCCATCAACACTAAATTCTAGAGATGTCACCACAAATCTGAGTATACTGGCATTTCGGGGACACTCCCTTCAACCTTTAGTGATATGCGGCATATCTCTGCGATCATCGGGGAATTTTTTTGTTTAGTGTAAATGGAAATAATAACATAAAAAGTGTAAACAGGATCTTGTGGGCGTTCACGGGCCATCAACACTAAATTCTAGAGATGTCACCACAAATCTGAGTATACTGGCATTTCGGGGACACTCCCTTCAACCTTTAGTGATATGCGGCGTATCTCTGCGATCATCGGGGAATTTTTTTGTTTAGTGTAAATGGAAATAATAACATAAAAAGTGTAAACAGGATCTTGTGGGCGTTCACGGGCCATCAACACTAAATTCTAGAGATGAGACCACTAAACTGAGTATACTGGCATTTTGGCGACACTCTCTTCAACCTTTAGTGCGGCATATCTCTGCGACCATCGGGGATTTTTTTTGTTTAGCGTAAATGAAAATAATTAGATAAAAAGTGTAAACCGGGCCTTGTGGGTGTTTATGGGCCATAAACACTAAATTCTAGGAATGACACCACTAACCTGAGTATACTGGCATTTCGGAGACACTCCCTTCAATCTTTAGTGATATGCGGCATATCTCTGCGACCTTCGGGGAATTTCATTTGTTTAGCGTAAATGGGAATAATAAGATAAAAAGTGTAAACCGGGTCTTGTGGGTGTTTAAGGGAAATCAACACTAAATTCTAGAGATGTCACCACAAATCTGAGTATACTGGCATTTCGGGGACACTCCTTTCAACCTTTAGTGATATGCGGCATATCTCTGCGATCATCGGGGAATTTTTTTGTTTAGCGTAAATGGAAATAATAAGATAAAAAGTGTAAACCGGGGCTTGTGGGTGTTTAAGGGCGATCAACACTAAATTCTAGAGATGTCACCACAAATCTGAGTATACTGGCATTTCGGGGACACTCCCTTCAACCTTTAGTGATATGCGGCATATCTCTGCGACCTTCGGTGATTTTTTTTGTTTAGCGTAAATGGGAATAATAAGATAAAAAGTGTAAACCGGGTCTTGTGGGTGTTTAAGGGCCATCAACACTAAATTCTAGGAATGACACCACTAACCTGAGTATACTGGCATTTCGGAGACACTCCCTTCAATCTTTAGTGATATGCGGCATATCTCTGCGACCTTCGGGGAATTTCTTTTGTTTAGCGTAAATGGGAATAATAAGATAAAAAGTGTAAACCGGGTCTTGTGGGTGTTTAAGGGCCATCAACACTAAATTCTAGAGATGTCACCACAAATCTGAGTATACTGGCATTTCGGGGACACTCCCTTCAACCTTTAGTGATATGCGGCATATCTTTGCGACATTCGGGGATTTTTTTTGTTTAGCGTAAATGAAAATAATTAGATAAAAAGTGTAAACCGGGCCTTGTGGGTGTTTAAGGGCCATCAACACTAAATTCTAGGAATGACACCACTAACCTGAGTATACTGGCATTTCGGGGACAGTCCCTTCAATCTTTAGTGATATGCGGCATATCTCTGCGACCTTCGGGGAATTTCTTTTGTTTAGCGTAAATGAAAATAATAAGATAAAAAGTGTAAACCGGGTCTTGTGGGTCTTTAAAGGGCATCAACACTAAATTCTAGAGCTAATTCCACCACAAATCTGAGTATACTGGCATTTCAAGGACACTCCCTCCAATCTTTAGTGATCTGCGGCATATCTCTGCGACCTTCGGGGATTTTTTTTTTAAGTTTATTGCAAAGTTGATTAATTTCTGCCTGTACTGAATTGTTTTTTCGCACTTATGTTTAGTTGGTACCTGGTTATGATCCACTGGTGCCATGTAATGGTTTGTACAACTATAATTTCTTAGAATAGCACCTACTGTATTTATTGTCTGGATGTATAATAGAACGGTCATCATAGAATCAGTAAATCTTGTTGGAGATATGAATCCGCCCACTACAAGCATTACCCGATATTTTAGCCTGGCATCCGAGAACTATATAGTTTGTACGCTACAAAATGTATCAAAATGATTCATTAATTAGATAATCAATTTTAAAATTTAAACAGCTTTCAAGAAATTTATTTTAAATTGATTATTGCATCATCATCTCTGCTAAATACATTATGCTTACTCTTTGACTTTTAAGCTGCTGTATATACAAATTTATGTAATTTTTATTAATAAAATACAAATCGTAAGACGTCTGATAAGATTCATGTTTATTGATTTCTCCATCAACTGCAGACCCTTTACTCCATAATACGAATCTTTTAAAATTAATATTGAAATTCCGTTATTTTTTTCCATTCAATTGAGCTTGATTGATCTTTTAAGATGAAACATAAAACAACAAATTTTTCCGGTATACGTTAAAGTTATTCCGATTCAAGCTTTTTCTGTAAAGCAATACTTTAATGTTTGATGTTATAATTTTATTAGATGATTTTCTTTTGTTTTCTTTGCGTTGCGTTTCTCCGTTATGAAAATGTGTTACACAATGATGATCTTACATTATTAAACGTGCTTTGAAATTTGATTATGCCGTGTACGTGTTCATATATGGGCGAATGAAATTGTTTACCACACACCGTCCAAATGTTTTAATTCCATAATTGATGAGACCAATTTAGAAAATTTGTTCATGTTTCAGGCATTGATATTTTTGCCGCGAACTTTATGAACCCGAAGCATTCATTATATTTATGTTTTGTATATCGTTAAGGTGGGTAATTAAATGCACTACTTCTTAAATGTTAGTTATACGTAATTTGTTCAAACAAATTACAACTCCTGGGAAATGATGGTATGCAACCAGCAATTTAGTTTTTGTTTTAAAACCCATAAACATTTCAACAACATAATTAAAATTATTTAACCCAGTTAAAGGAGAAATACAATTATACGTATAGTGTGCGCATCTAAAATACAAAACTATAAAACAATTATTTTAAAAACAAAGTGAATTTATTCGAAAAGTGCTTAAAGGAGTATAAAAAATGAATATGATGTACTTTGGATTATAGAAATAAAAAATATACAAAACTTTATCTGTAACATTAACAACAACAACAACAATAACAACGCATCCACATATATAAAGCATTTTGCTGCAAGAAGAAACTTGAGTGAGTTAAACACTAGCCATTAACACTCTTACATCCTTTAAGAGTAACAATTATCTTAAATTAAAAAACTCTTAAGTAGTTTTTATTATTTTACAGATGTATATGGCTACTACATGTTATGGGCGTTAACAGTACGTGAGTATACTGTATATTTTTTATCCTATGTACACCTCCGTATATCTATATCGTGTAACAGATTAAAAAATTAGATAACGCCAAAATTTCATTTACATTTTTTTCTCCGATATCGTTTTTCCCATATTTTTTTTTTATATTTACGGTAATCGTTTTTCATTCACAATTGTGATTTAAATTTGGATCGTGTCGTTTTTGTTAGATTTGAACTGATTTTCTATTTCCCTATGGTAATTTAATGGTACGTGAAGTAAATATCTATCTATGTATCTATGTATAGATACGGTATAAAGAGTGTCATTAAAAAACATAAAAACGCTTCATGGTATTACATAGTATGCTACTTTGATATCGATTCTTAAGTGTTGCAACATATTTTTTGAAAATTTTGTATTTTGTAGACCCATCTTCATCGCTCTTTATACGTACATAAAGATGTAATATTATGTTATTTTATGATAACAATAGAAAATTGGAAAGATTCATATCTTAGCTTTAGTATTTTTTTTTTGCTATTTTTCGTTTGTTTTCAGTGCGCTTTAGAGAAAATGGAAGCTTTCGAATTTCATTTAAAATTTTAAGCTGTATGTTTTCACGTGTCTCATTATAGCAATCACAATGGAACAATGAACAACGATTTTGTAGTATTTCTGTAAGCGATATTCTGGCTGCCAGCCTTTCTTTTGTAAAAAATTTACAATTTTAATGATTTAATAGCCGTAACCGAAGTGACGTCATGCGAAAAATGTCATCATTTATATTTATCTGGCAATACCAATAATTTTAAACATCATTTAAGCTTTTTATACTGATAGTGACGAGGAGGATAATTTAATCGGTATGGCTATTAAGGTCAAGGAATTTAGGAAGTCAATCAATCCATTGGAATTACCTAATTCCTTGTAAGTTGTTTCAGTTAAAACTACTTCACAAATTTTATTTATTCTTTCAGGTCCCATAAGTATTTTCGATTGAATGAACATAGACTTTATTTTCTACTTACAAAACTTGAAGGAAAATTAAACCTGAGAACAAGGTCGTGTTCTGTGTCACCAATTATAAAATTAGCGGCCAGACATGTATATAAAGCTAGCCCGATGCTCAGCCCGAAAAAATACGATGGCAACACTAAACTATCACTATCGTGAGAGCTTACTATCCCAGCCCAAAAAATGTCACTATCGTGACAGTAAAAAGTATCATGATATAATGTCATGACATTTATAACATTCTTTAGCCCGAAATTTTAAAATTACTTTTATGTATTTTTAAGATATATTACTATGCTTGGTGGCGTAGTCAGACTCTTCATTTATATGAAGCTAGCCCAATATTCATTTAAAAAGCCCGTTTGCAATACTAAACTATAACTATCGAGAACATTTTATATCCCAGCATGAAAAAATGGCACTGTCGCGACAGTAAATGTGGCATGACAACCTGTAATGATATTTAGAGCATTCAGCACGAGATTAAGTATTTTTAAATTATCTCTTCAATTGTTTGAAAACCTAGACAGCCCAAACCTAACCTGAAAACGATAATGCGGAAACTTAATTAGCATTAAGTGATTGACCACTATGAGTCGAGCAAGAACTTTCGAGTCCAAAATTTAAAATTGAAGATTATGGATATAATCGTTTGAATATTCCTCCAGATTCGTTGAAATTTTGACTACAAACGCGAATATTTACAGAAAAATTGTGTATGGATTTATCTGGATATAGTCGTTTGAATCTCGACTCACAGGCGATTCACTTAGCATATACCGCTGGATTCGTTGAAGTTTTAACTACAAACGCGATGATTTATAGAAAAATTCTATATGGGATTATCTCGATATAGTCGGTTGAATCTCGACTCACAGGAAATTCTCGAGCACTTGGCATATACCGCCGGATTCGTTGAAGTATTGACTACAGACAAGGAGGCTTGTAGAAAAATTCTATCTAGAATTTTCTGGATATAGTTGTTTAAAACTCGTGTTACAGGCGATTCACCAGCACTTGGCATATAACACCGGATTCGTTGAAGTTTTAACTACAAACGCGGTGATTTACAGAAAAATTCTGTCTGGAATTATCTCGATATTGTCGATTGAATCTCGTGTTACAGGCGATTCGCGAGCACTTGGCATGTATCACCGGATTCGTTGGGCTGAAAATTCGGGCTAGCTTCATGGAGGTCTATCAGACGGGGGATGGCAACGAATTTATTGCTGGGTTAGCTCAATCAACCTTCTCCAAAATTCTAAATGAAGAATTTGTCCGCAATTTATTCAATTTCCTACAACCTATGCGCAAAAGGAAACAAATAAAACTTGGATTCTTTGAAAAATATGGGTTTCCTGGAGTAATTGGACGTGTCGATGGCACGCAAATAATAAGATATTTTTAACATCGTCGGCCACATTAATTAAACTGGCTGTGTTCAACATCGGCGGCCATATCTATTATTAAACGGCCGTTTTAAACACATCATCGAAGAGTGACTCCTTAATTAACGTGTCTCTGCATCGGCTGATCATTGAAAAAATAAATAAACAAACTGTAAGTACCCAATTAATTATTTAAAGTGCTAGTTCTATTTATAATTAAAATGTGTTACGTTTTTTCCGTATTTGTGTTTTCGGTATTTTTCCTCATTTTTGCATTTTTGTTTCGGCGCATTGTGCACGGTTTGAACGATCCACCAATTACTCTAGCATCGACCAACAAAGATTTTCCATAACATTGGAAAGAGTCCAATGTTACGCTAACGACCACTCAGCTGGCCGGGCTCATCAACGATGCTGTTGCCAAGCCTGTCTCACGGATAACCGTAAATTCAAATGAAGTACCAGAGACATCTCGAGCAATCACTAATTTGTCTGCCAGTACTGAATTGATTGCTCGAGTAGCTTTCAAGCCTCAACAGCCACTTTAATTACAAAATCCTAATGTGTGGATTGAGATACTCGAGCAGCAATCCGTATTGGTAGCGCTGGACGCACGCCTTTCCGACACCTTTGCGAAGTTGAATGCTGGTAATAATTTAAACGAAGCAACACTTCGTCAATTTTGTATGAAGAGGTTGCACCAGTCAGTTCAAACGGTGCTCACACCATTTGAAAACAACGTATCTTTGTCAGTCCCGGGAGAACGGGCTGACAACGTGCATGAAACTCTGGCTCAAGTTCAAATAAATTCTATCGATGCTTATGTATCCTGCTCTGCTAACCCAAATTCATCTCTTTCGTTGGATAAAAAACTTTCGGAATTCAAAAAACCATTATTATCGAACATTGCGGAAATCTTTAATCAAAATTTTAGATCACGATATAATTCAAATTTACGAAATCGTAACAAGTTTTGATGAAACTCTGAAACTCGCAATTTACGAAAGAACTCGCCAAATTCTCGAAATTCCTTCATTCCATTTTATGGCGAACCTTATCAGCCGAAAATAATTTCTTTCACAGTCGATACATGATGGGTGTGTCAATCCATAAGTTCGGCTAGAGAGTGGACTAATCTTTTCAAAAATTAACAGGCTGATAACGTTTTCCTTCAGAGACGAAAACACGTACACGTTATTTGGCTCGCTGCCAGTGGCCGATATTGCTTTTTCATTATGAGCTAACTATTTCTTAATTTCGTTTTTAAAATCGTTCCACACCTGGAATATTTTTATATGTACAAATTAATTTGATAATATTGTTTATGAAAAAATCCTCTGCCATCTAGCACCTTGTCTTAGTGGAGGCCCAAGCTTTTCAATTTCTTAGCGAAACCATCCCAAAGCGTGTTAAACTCAATCGACCTTTACTTTTATGTTTTTCTATTATTGGGTGATCTGAGTTGCACTCCAAGTGTGTGTATCTAACTTCTAAGAATTTATAATCAAGTTTAGGTATATGCGAAGAAGAATGCAATGATATTCAAAACATTGAATCACTATAAATGTTTATGAAGTCGTTAAATTCATTCGTTGGTAATTCTTTTATATGAATAAATGAATAAATGCCACATGTGATTTACTAAATTATTTGATAAACGATCATGTACTGTGCACAAATTATGAAATTCAAAAAATGAATTCAAATATTTCAATTGAGTTAAAAGCATTTTTGTAAATGGGTGTCTTTTAATTTATCCGAACCGCCTGCAAGCAGCTCGCTGTATAAATGTGTAAAAGATAGGGTTAGATGCCTTAAATTTTAACACCGGCACGTGACACATACGTAACAAGCAGGTTGAGAAGCAGGCTAACAAGCTTCTCTTATAAAAACAACAAAGTTACGAATCCTAAGGAAAGGCATCGGATTACCATACCGGAATACATGGATACAATCCATGTACGCTTTAAAAATGGGTACGTGGAAAGTGGTAAGCCTCTTAAGACCTGGAGATCTCTGATCTAGAACTTAGATTGTCTGGAAAAGGGACTCATGATACCACCAATGATTACACAATCCATCACAACATGAAATAGCATATCAGTTAATTACACCCTATTAGCATGCGGATATGCAAGGTCAGATTCTGTTCTACCGTAAAATGGGGTGATATTGATCAGACGGAGTGACATTGATTGCTGTGCTACATACTTTTTTAAAATAAAATAAAGTAAAAATCTCATAATTATGGAAACCCCCTTTATAATTTTGTTATTCTATATGACTTACTGCATTGTTTCACGCAGTTTTAGTTTATCCTTTGTGGTGTGTGGATATGTTGTATTAGGCGTAAAAAAAATTAATTTTTATTTGTTTTAATACAAAAAAAATTTTGCTGTCGAAAAGTTTCTATTAGTGTTGAAGAATTTTGGCGAATTAAAACCGTAAGTATGATCTATGTAATGAATATTAGTGCGATAATTTAAACAATTGGCTTACTTAGTTTCCCGTTATTTGAAAATTATTTTCGGAGGTTACTTTGATCAATTACTTGGGTCGAAATTGATTGCCTTATCAATGACACCCCAAAGTTCAATCTCACCCCAGAGATGCAATATCTACATATATATTTGCATAATTATTTTTTATATTTCAGTTTATTGTTGTAAAATGCCACGCAACCATGTACGAAAGTTAGGTGCACGAAAATATCGTGATTACACAATGGACCAATTAGATTTAGCGGTAGAAAAAATACTAGCTAAAGAAATATCAATTCGACAAGCGTCCATTTACTATAAAATAGCTTTCGGGACACTTCATAATAAAATTAAAGAAAAAACACCCTACCAATTGGAGGCCAAACTGCTCTTCGAAAAGAAGAAGAGATTGGTATAATAAGAAACGTTGTAACCTGCGCAGAATAGGGATTTTCCTTAAACATACTAGATTTAAGGATGTTCACAAAAATATTTTTGGATTCCGCTGGGCGCAATATTATCAAATTTAACAATAATCTGCCGGGCTAAGAATGGGCATATTCACTTTTAAAGCGTCACAGATCTCTTAGCGGGCAGTGAATGTCAACGAATATTTCTCGAGCCAGAGCTGAAGTATCGCCACAGGTCATCACAGACTTCTTTTGTAATTTAGAAAAAATACTTATAGGTAATGTTTGACGTTCATATTTCTTATTCTTAACATTATTTAAAATATAACATATCGATAGGTGTTCCCCCATCGCATATTTTCAATTACGATGAGACGAACGTAGCGGATGACCCGGGAAAGAAATTACTATTATATAGACGGGGAACTAAATATCCTGGGAAAATAATGAACCATAGTAAATCGGCCACAACAATTATGGTATGTGGTTCAGCATCTGGTGTGTTGCTTCCATCGTATGTAATATATAGAAGCGAGAATATGTGGGATACCTTGACCATGAATGATATTGTGCTCAAGGAATACGGTATAACAGAACATCACATGGTTGGATGGAAGTTTCTTGCTTCACAGATTGGTTCGAAAGTCAATTTTTGTCACACGCAAAAATGTTGGAAGGTAGAAAAGTAATAATTGGAGACAACCTTGCATCCCATTTCACAAACAGAATGCTACAACTTTGTAAATAACACAACATTGCGTTCGTATGTCTGCCACCAAACTCTACGCACATTTGCCACCAAACTCTACGCTCATTTGCCACCAAACTCTACGCACATTTGCCAACCGTTAGATGTAGCTTTCAGACCGTTTAAAAATGCATGGCGAACAGTATGGACTGATTGGAAATTAAATAATGGAAGATCAACAACATTTCAGAAAGATGTGTTTGTGAAGAAAGATATGAAAGAATGAAAGATGTTCAGAGATACTGAATAATAAAGTAATGCTTGACAATGAAGAAGGGTCCATCTCTAAAAATTTGAAAAGCGGATTTTGTGCCACTGGAGTATATCCTTTTAATGCTCAAAAAGTATTGGATAAAATTCCAGGTGGTTCGTCGGTTAACCCTGACCCTGTTCTCGAAACATCATTGGTGTCATTTCTAAAAACACAACGATTTACATCAAACCCCCGCACTGCAACCAGGAAAAAGAAAATGAATGTTATTCCAGGCAAAAGTGTTACCAGTTTAACCAGTGAATCAGAACGGACGTGTCAGCAGGAGTAGAATCTGAAATAGATCCCGAATATATTGAAGCGGTAGCTGAAAATGTTATGATTGGTACTTTCGTTTTGGCCAAATTTATGTAAGGAAGTCGAAAATCTGTTCAGTAAAATTATATTTGTGTAGTCAAAGATATTATTGATACTAACCAATATGAAGTACTTGGTTTAAAATCTTGCTCTGGAAATAAAACAGTTTTCAAAACCGTGAAATTCGACATATCGACAGTCGAAATTGATGATATTATTGCAGTGCTACCAATGCCAGAAATAATACAAGAGGATGGGCAATTCTTGTACAAATTCAAGTTTGTTGTAGACTTGAAGGAGATATAGAAGTATTACTTCTTTTTAGTTTATCTTTTACTTGAACTTTAATGTTTTTTTTAAATTACTGATTATACACATGAAAGATGTATACCTATACGAGTACAAATTGAATTTAATAAATCTTCTATGTTCCAAAATATGTTTACATTGTTTTCTTAAATAATTATCTTCTTTCCTGCTTATATTTATAAATTTTACCTAAATTACTGTGGTTACTTCCTTTAAAATGGGCGATCAAAGACACCTCTACCAAAAGACTATGGAATATTTCAGAAGTCTGTTGATTGATTTCAAAATCCGTTCGACATTGATATAGCTTAGAACGCAAAGAACATTTATATGATAAAACATTGGGGTGATCAAAGATGCCCCAAATAATGTTTGAATTTGTTCACCACCTAAACAAAAGTTAGTAAATCTACTGATCTGTTTTCTTGACTCCAAACACGTTAAAATTCATCTTTGACATAGTTTCGTAATTTTTAATTCATTAAAAGTGTATTATTATAACACGTTAGAAAATCATATCAAATTAAATGTTTTTTTCTATTAATCCCACCCCATTTTACGGTACTCTTTGTTGATTGGATAAAATGGTCAATAACATCCCGCACCACGATACGTCAATGTGAGTGGCTTTAATGCAAAAATCGGTAGGAGTGCAGAAAATATATCGCAAATCGGTCCTAACAGCTTGCATTTTAATTTATTATCATTACGGTGCAAGTTGAGGACCGATTTGCGATATATTTTATATATAACGGCCAACACGTCACTGACCTGGTAATATTGTGCAACTTAGTTGCATCAAGGACGTTTGTCCCACATAAGAGTATCGACAAAGTAAGATGGAGTTCGAATGGTGGAAGAATGGAAATTAAAATCGATCACGTCATGGCCAAAGATACCAATCAACAGTCACTGGCCATCTAGGCTGGCACAGTAACATCAAATAAATTACTATTACCATCCACATCCACCGCACAGCGC
This sequence comes from Nephrotoma guestfalica, assembly GCA_963691935.1. Taxonomy (NCBI): domain Eukaryota; kingdom Metazoa; phylum Arthropoda; class Insecta; order Diptera; family Tipulidae; genus Nephrotoma; species Nephrotoma guestfalica. The sequence goes on from OY829915.1 coordinate 34,745,144, forward strand.
AAAATTTTACCAAAAAGAGATCTCCGAGATCCCGCAATAATTGGTTAGGTGATCAGTGCTGATTGTTCAAATAAACAAAAACTTAGACCAGAAATAAGTTTTCAAAATCGCTTGCATAAAGAATAGAAAACTCTGCTGCTCAGGGTAAATCGGCATAACCAAGGCCTAACTGACAACATACGCCGCCACTTGGATTAATCTCTAGAATTGGCAGATGGCACCAGAGAAATTAAAGTCTACCTGGTAAAATCACAAAATCGCTTACAAAAAAAATAATACAAAACTGTCTTCTATTCATTGTATAGACCAACTGTGCAACGAAACATTACCATATTGTATTTTAGATTCGACAAAAACTATAAAATTACATTCCTACTGTAATGTTACTTTTACATTATAATACTAAAATAATGATAATAATATGCTGGCAATACAAATAAACAAAAAATTACATTTTTACCTAAAGTGTACGCCAACACTATGCATAATATATTTTTCGGGGTGAGGCTACACTTTTTCTATACTTACATTTTTTCGGGATGGCTACACTTTAGCGAAGAAACAAAACAAAAATTTCGGGCTGATATTTCAGGTCAACTTTAGCAACTTGAACAAACGTGGCTGATGTTCTTTCATTATGGAAACCTAATTCCAAAATCTATTAGATCGGAATGACAAAGTGATAATGAATAGCGCTTTGTCGAATTTCCAAATCTATCTATTGAAAGACCGCGCTCATACATATGTCAACTGCACATAAAAGGCGACCGATATAGCCGTTCTAGCAAAATTCTGACCAATTCTGAAGGAGAACTAAATTGTTTTTGAAATGCACAGTTTGGCGCAATTAAACTAGAGTATATGGATCGGCGAGTAACTTATGGATCGGCGATTAAACGAATCTATGCGATTTCTGGTGTGATAATCACGCCAGAAATCCCCCATTATTTCCCAACAATAAATGACGAATTAAATGTCAATGCAATAATTTTCTTATCCAAACACTAAAATTACTTGATCGTATATACCGGCAGACTAAGCCATAAAATATCCAATAATTTAATAATAATTTAATATAACTTATCACATATAAGTCAGCTGTTATAATAACCAAAATATAATAACAAATTCTCATTAATAAATATCGAATACAAATACAACAAAATAAATGACGCGCAATAGAAAAAAAACTACATAATACAACGCATTCATTAATAAAAGTGTAATATACGCGTAACAAATACATGCATATAAATTAAATGCCTAAAAACGTCATCTAAATACAACAACACAAATAAAAACAACAATGGAAAATAAAAATAAAAATTGTTACGGTCATTGACCTCATCGAAAACAAAACAAAATAAAAATTCGTCAGTCGTCGGAATCAACGAATTTGGTTTTATTTTGTTTTGATTTCGATGAGGTCAATGACCGTAACAATTTTTATTTTTATTTTCCATTGTTGTATTTATTTGTGTTGTTGTATTTAGATGACGTTTTTAGGCATTTAATTTATTTGCATGATTTGTTACGCGTATATTACACTTTTATTAATGAATGCGTTGTATTATGTAGTTTTTTTTCTCTTGCGCGTCATTTATTTTGTTGTATTTGTACTCGATATTTATTAATGAGTGTTTGTTATTACATTTTAGTTATTACAACAGCTGTTATTTTATGTATTATGTGGCCTATAATACGAGTCGTGATCGAGTCGGACTAAAGTCGTAGCGTGTGTGGGCCACTCTGCAGACTCATTTGACAGTCTGCAAAATAATTTTGATTTTTGGAAGCAGAGTGTCTATAGTCTGTAACGGAATTCTATCCAATTCCATTACCAACCCAAATCTAAATATTTAAAAATTACCTATTGGCATAACCTTCGAGGTAACACCCCAACATTATATCATGAACATCTACCATGCCGATTTTTCGCGAATGAACGTATATTTTAGGTTAATGTAACACGATCGCTTTGTTTTGATTACGCAAAGGCAAATGTTTTTGAGTTAAATGGCATGAGCAATGAATTCTGCTATTGAAAGTAATCAAAAATTGCAAGCATCGTGCAATCTATTTATTTGGTAAAAAAATGGGTTTCGCGTGGATCAATTTTGCAAAATTAATGTCACGTTTTTGGACATACATTTTTGTGACGAAAGCGCAAAAATCGTCTATCGAATTTGTATAAAGAGTGAATGAATTGGTTGGGAAGGGAAGTTTGTTTGCAGACAGTAAGACAGTAAGCCGTGGGGCACTATTTTTAGAGTTAAGGGAGTTTTTTTTATTAAACAGTGAGCAGTGTGGCTGTGTTTTTTTTGCGTTCTAGTGGTAATTAAATGCGGGCATTTAATGAGCCACTATTTCAATTGATGTCAATACGTTAAAACTCAATTTCGGTAGTTGCTAAATTCAACACCAAACATTTCTCAAAAATTAATTTCCTAGTGGCATACAGTTTTGCAATTTTACACTGGCAAGGGTGAGTGATGCGATCCCTGAATAATGAGCATATCCCTTTCCTGCCAAGCGACGATCTTGGGTGGTATAAAGGGCTGCTCATTCTCAGGCAAGTTGACACATCATTCTGCATCCCAGCTGAAATTGTAAAATTGAACCCCTAACCATCCTCCGTTTAGTGGAAACAATTTGGTTTGTGGCTAAAATTTACCACAGGTTAAGTTTTGTAATTTTTAAAATTAGATAAAAATGGAATTTCCAATCTATAACTTTATATTTAAGAGTCGCATTTTTTCACTTCTGTTTTTAAAATCTTAAATTATCATCCTTCGGGATGGGGTCGCCAGTCTACTCGTTTAGATATTAGTTGCATCGAATACAACTTGGCCATAAACCAGTCGAGTTAGTGTCGCAAAGTTATGGAAATTCGCAACAGCTACCGGCATGTTGTTGTTCCTATTTGAGTGATCGATTCGGCCTGCCACGCACACAGTCATACTCATCCAAGGGGATTTTGAATGATGACTGTGAAATAAGAGGGCAAGAAGATTGTTTCAGTCATCTAGGTAAATTAATGAAATACCAAATGGCTTCACCAAGGCAATGTGTCTCAAGTGGATGGAATTGATATCTCATGGGAAGGGCATATCATACGTGATTGTTTATATTTTGAATCGTCGTTAGTTTTCATATTTATTATTATCATTTTTTTTCTCAGGGTTTTGTTTTCATTGAATTAAATTAGTTATAGTGTAGAACTCTGTCTCAGAATGGAGTTCAACATAGACAAACTGAGTGAAGAGGACTTGCTCATAAAACTTGAGGTGAGCAACCTAGTAGACAAGGCTGACTAGGAAGTAACCCAAACATTAAAAGAAGCGTTGGTGCGCAAGTTAGAGGAAGAATGCGAGGATTCGTTTCTAGTGCCGAATACGGCTCACGTAGCCACACAGAAACAACCACAGCGGCTGTAAGTGATACCAGCTCACCATTAGACAGACTACGAGCCCGTGGGCACGGCGGATAGTCAGTGTAATTGTGAGGTGAAGGTATGGCGTGCGGGAAGGCACCAGTTATAGATTACTTTACGTATTAGGTATAGGATAGGAGACTTAGGTAGTAACGAGAGGGTATAAATACGGCATAGAATTAAGTAACGTTAGTTAGGATGAACTAAAGATTATCTAGGTTGTTAGGGTTAGGGGAATGGATTAAATATTAATAATAATAATATATGTTGTGTTATTTTTATTTAATACTCAAACATGTTTTGCTAGACATACAACCAAGGAAAAATAAAGAGAAAGAGATGCAGAGGTCATCCTGGGCGCTATTGTTGTGTTTGGGTGTGATAAAAGGAAACATTGAATTTTCCAAAGCCAAAGCCGGAACGACGAGCACTCCTCGAGTTTGTGGAAACTTTTATGGGTGACATGTTTGGGATGTTAGACCAACGCGCAGCAGTACAATACGAAATAGCTATCAAAGATCTGTCACGAGGGTTGTTACATATGAATGATCTCACAAGGCAGCAGACACACATAGTGAACATGACTGCCAACCTGGTACGGCAGCAGCAAGAACAAATAAGAGCACAGTACCACCAGTTGCACGGGGGGATTACCTCATTGAGTAGCCGATCTGAGGTCGTGGAATAGTACTGCAAGTGTCCACCCAGATCACCATCTTCAAAGAGATGCAGGAAGCGATGATAGATGTAATGGTTGACCTACACCAGTTGCGAGATCAACTAGACAAGCAAAAATTGTGGATACCCAGGCACGTCTGCCTCCCAGACTATGAACAACACTGGGTGCAAATATATAAAAACTTATAAGGGCGACAGCTAGATTAGTAAACCAGCATCTAATGTTTGCATTAAGGATACCTTTGTTGAACCAGGAGGAGTACCAAGCCTTCAAGGCTTATCCAGTGCCAACCATCGAAGAAGGTCGAATGCTTTTACTGTAACTGACCTCGGTAATCACTTTGATGAACATACAGAAAACCTGGTACTAATGTAACACGATCACTTTATTTTGATTACACTTTGCAAATGTTTTTGAGGTAAATGGCATGAGCAATGGACTCTGCTATTGAACGTAATCAAAAATTGCAAGCATCGTGCAATCTATTTATTTGGTAAAAAAAAGGTTCTCGCGGGGATCAATTTTGCAAATTTGCCTTTATATATTTTTGTGACGAAAGCGCAAAAATCGTCTATCGAATACGTATAAAGACTGAATGAATTGGTTGGGAAGGGGAGTTTGTTTTCAGACAGTAAGCCGTGTGGCTGTGTCTTTTTAGAGTTAAGGGAGTTTTTTTATTAGACAGTGAGCGTGTGTTTTTTTTGGAGTTAAAGTTAAAAGTTTTAGTGGTGTTTTTTTGTTGTGTTTGTTAAAATAAATTTATTTTCTTTGTGGTGTTATAAAAAAAGAAAAATTAACTGTGTTTTTTGTTGTTGTTGGGTGACTATACAGCGGTAAGTATAGGAATGTGGTAGGCTTGCGACATTGAAATCAATCAGTGGCGAGATTCCTTGGTTGCTCCAAGCAATAGCTAAGAGCGGGAGCTTCGAAAGTAACCCTGCCCATAGGCGGGATACTCCCTTTCTGCCAAGGTCCTCCTCCAACTAGATTGATACGCAGGGTCTGCGCTGCGTTGGGTGTAATCAAACTGTGTTTTATTTTTATTTTAACATAGTAGGTCTTTAGGGATTATGACACCTAAAACAACCTAAATAAACAACTACGGGTGTAAGCCCATTTCTTATAAGGGTTTCAAACCGCCAATTTTGGGTCCGATATCCCACTCAACCCTTTTTCCGTTTCTTTCGTTTTGTGGTTAGATTTTTATTCCTCGCGGTAAACTAGGCCGTTATCTGAGTACCCCAAAACCCACGACCGTTTCCCTCTACCAGACTGAGCTGCGGGAACCAATGCCGCACGGGGTACCACGCAGATAATGACAATTCTGTGAAACTTTGTTTGCTCTAGCGGTAGCTAAAGTTTAATCAACCCGTTTGAAGTCGTATAAACTAGTCGCTGCGTGTGTGGAACAGTCTGACAGACTTCAATATTATTGTTTGAGAAAATTTAATGAAAAAATGAAAATTTATGTGATTTTGAAAATGCATTAAATATATTTTTTTATTTTTGGTTTTTTGAGAAAAATATCACACAACGAAACAGAGGTTATGTCATCTGTCGAGTCGAGTCTGTGCAATCAGTTAACATTTTTAGTGTATAGTTGTAGCACGAACATTTTTAAAACTTTTGAAATTAGGTTAAGTATCGATCGAAATGTAAAAAATCAGTGGAGTGGTCAACGTTTTAGGCACTGAAAACTGGCGCACCTTTTTCTGATTATATAAAAGTTTACCGATTTTGTAGCAATCATCTAATGAATTAATTATTGTTACAATACCACGAAGTTGTGACGTATGTAAAGTTATCCCAGAATTCTATCCCAGAAAATAAAAAATATTTAATCAGGCAACACTAACATATCAATAACAAATTTGCTCTTGTGTGAAGTTATCCCACTCGATAAATCTAAAATTATTTCGCCAAAACTAAAAATGTCTCGGATCGGGGCTGCATAATTTTGAAATGTATACACTAGTAGCAAATTTTTAGCTGAATTAGAAGAAAATCGTTTTGTGGCAAATTCCCGAAAATGAACTCTGGGTTGGGAAGTTCATTGATTGAATCAATTGAAAGATTCCTTTATAGAGTGGAGCGTTTAGCAAGTACTTATCGGGTTCCTGACAATACTATGAAAGATCAATTTGGTGTTCTCCTAAAAGAAATTTCTTCTAATTGGTACTGGTGTTAAGTTGAACGAAATCCTAATGCAACTGGGTTCCAACTTAAAGCTGCAATTATTGAACGATTCCAAGATCGTCGCACGGATAACGAAATTCGTCGGTTGATTGATTCTCAAAAACAAAAGACATGTGAATCATTTATCGAATTTTACAAGAACATTCTTGCGCTAACTCTCCGATTTCGCAATCCTATTCCTTATTCGGACATTTTGCGGATTCTACGGTGTAATATTAATATTGGCCTTCAAAACCATCTTGCTGATCAGGAGATAGATTCAACCAATACTTTAGTTAGAAGGTTTGTTGCGATTGAGGATATGTGAAAACGACATAACTTTGTACCGGAGAAATTCTGCAACATCCAAAATGTCAGTGAAGTTTCTGGTTCTGTTGAGGTTCAATATAAACCCTAATTCGCATCAATTTAATAATTTAATTTCATCTAATCAAATTGACGCTTTTAATGAAAAATTATAATTCAAACCAACCAAATTATTTTTGAATTGCCCAGCGCCACGTAAATTATTTCGCATTGGGTGTGGTACAGAAGGATTTTCCAAAATTATTGTCCAAAGTGTAGTCATAGGGGAAACGTAAATTCGAGGAATCAAACAGCTGCATTGAACACTCCTCGAACCGACCAGCAGCCACGAACCACACAATCGACTACAATTCTCAGGATCAATTCTCAACAAAATCAAATTTAAGAATTTCAGATAAAACTGTTGCAATAAACCCTAATTATTCAAAATTCAAAATCAAAACAAAAATTTCTAATTCAGCTAAATCCCGTGTTCGTAGATATTGTCATTGACAAATGATACAGATGATCGACCATACGCCTTGGTAGAAATAAATGGAGCAATTTACAGCGGTCTATTGGATAGTGGTGCTTCCATAACTGCTCTTGGTTCTGGATGTCAAGAGTATTTAACAGATTCCAGTCTCAAATAAATGAATCTCATATTTAAATAGAGCCGATTCTGATTTTCATTCTCTTTCTACTGAACAATTTCCTTCGTTCAATAGACATGGTCTAGGAAAAACTTCGCTAATCTCTCACCAACTTAAAGTCCAAGATGCTACGCCCATCAAACAACGACACTATTATATATCACCTGCAGTTCGAGCTGCTTGAGAGTAATTGAAGAATCACACAGTTCATGGAGTGTGACATTGGTTCGGAAACCAAATGGTAAAGTTCGTCTTTGCTTAGTTGCAGGTCAGAGATGCGTATCCACTGCCTATAATCGACGGATTGCTAATCCGATTGGGAGATACAAAATGTCTTTCAAGTCTTGACTTGAAGGATGCATTTTGGCAGATTCCATTGGCCGTTGAGTCCTGAGATAAAACAGCGTTTATCATTTCTGGTCAGCCTCTGTGCCAATTCACAGTTGTGCCATTTGGTTTCTGTAACGCGCCTCAAACTATGTGCTGATTAATGGATCAGGTGATACCCCATGAACTCCATGATCGAGCATTTGAAGAACATCTCGAATTGTTGTCACTTGTAGCTAAGAAACTGTGCGATGCTGGTCTAACGGTAAACTTGGAGAAAAGCCACTTCCTCCTCAAACGCATTAACTATCTTGGTCTTGTTGCTGGGTGTGAAATCCTTTCAACAAATCCACATAAGGTACAAGTCATAACCGATTTCCCAACACTTCGTCATTTCTTAGGCTGGATAGAATAGGCGCTTTTCTCATGCTTCGCATCTTTGGTAGCACCTGTAATGGATCTCACCAAAAAGCACTCGAAATTTATTTGGTCTGGAAAAGCCCAACAAGCGTTTGATGATGTCAAATTGACATTAACAAATGCTCCAGTATTGGTACACCATGCGATGCTAGTACAACTGGTGTCGGAAGCGTGTTGTTGCAGGAAAGTGACAATGGTGAGGAACATACCATCGCATATATGTCTCAGAAGCTGAACACAGCACAGCGCAACTACTCGATTACCTAGTTAGAGTGTTTAGCTGCTGTGTTGAGCATAAAGAAGTTTGCATATATGCAGGGATGCATATATCGAGGGATGTTATTTCACCATTGTCACAAGCAAGTGTTAAATGGTTTATGAGCCAAAAAGAGATCACAGGCAGACTAGTGTCCATGTCTTTATGGATGAGATTTTTCTGCATGATAGTGGCACATGGAGGTGTGCTGTATTGTTTTATTATATTGGATGTTGGATCAACTGTTCTACGATATCAACAAAATAATTTGGAACTGCAGCACCAGTATTGTAAATATTGGTTATTCTTAGGTATTATTGTTGCTTTAAGGTAGTGTCTAAAAAATCCGCGCACTAGACACCTCACCGAACTGAGCTACCGGTGTCATACACACTATGAAGGTAACACACGATAGTTTAAAACTTTCACAACAATCAACATTTTCGGAGTTGATAGTGAAAATTTATTGTAAGTAATTTTTTTAGGGGTTTGTGATATAGTCCATAGAAGTCAAGAACTATTCGTTGGCCCAACTTTGATAGGTAAATGGTTAAAGAGCAAGCACGATTTTTTTTTGTATTTTTCTATGTCTAGGAGTTCAGATATAGTCCATAGAAGTAAGGTACTATTCGTTGGCCCAACTAGCGGTGTAGTTAGTTCCTGACTTTTATGGACTATGTCTCAACTATTAGATATAGAAAAATTGTAAAAATTTGTGCGTGCTTCTGATTTATTTAATTCGTTTTGTGATTTTAAATTTATAAATCAAAATTGTCAATGAAGACTAAAATTTGTAATTTACCACTTACCTTATGCACTTACCAAAAATTTGATTATTCCAAATGTGATTTGGGTTGATTAAAAGTTTTATGCTAATGACGGATGCATCCGAATACGCTTAAGGTGCTGTTTTTTTGCAGGTACATGATAAACTGGAAAGACCAATAGCATTTGCATCTAGAACGCTAAATGACACTGAGATCAGATATGCGACGAACGAAAAAGAGGCGCTTGCGATAATTTGGGTAATAAAAAATACCAGCCCTACCTCTACGGTAGCAAGTTTACCTTAGTGGCAGACCATAAACCCCTAACGTTTATTAAAACTTCTGAAAAAAACTCGAAACTCCTTAGATGGCGTTTGAAACTGGAGAATTTCGATTACGAAGTGACTAGACTTCCAAAAGATGAAACTAAATTAAATGAAAACAAAGAAATCAGCTTTCACAATCTAATACACCAAATAGTGACTAAGACGTGGACACGGTACATTCCGAACTAAAAGCTGCAAAAACTGAATTTCAGTTTATGACAGACATCGGAATTTGCCGCCCCTCATCATCACCAGTCTCCTCACCATTACATATGGTACAAAAGAAAGACAAGGACTGGCGCCCTTGTGGAGACTATCGACAGTTAAACAGTGTCACTGTCCCAGATAGATATCCTATCCCCCACATCCACAGTTTTTCGTTGAAACTCGCCGGCGCCACTATTTTCTCGAAAATAGATTTGGTTAGGGCATATCATCAAATCCCCATGGCTCTCGAGGATATTCACAAAACCGCGATTACTACTCCTTTTGGGTTGTTTGAGTTTACCCGAATGCCATATGGACTTCGTTACTCAGCCCAGACATTCCAGCGATTCCTTAACGAAGTGTTAAAAGGGCTGAACTTCGTCTACTCTTACATCGACGATATCCTCATTGCGAGTCGGTCCGAGATGGAACACAGTGAACATTTCGAGTCAGTATTTAAACGTCTCTCTGCATTTGGAATTAATATTAAAGCTTCGAAATGCATTTTCGGCGTGAAGTCACTCGACTTCTTGAGCCACACAATTTCAAAAGATGGCATCCTCCGCATTTCAAATTTTCCAGAACCAACATCAATCCGCCAAATACAGCAGTTCGTCGGTATGGTGAACTATTACCACCGCTTTATACCACGTTTAGCCGAACTGTTATCGCCCATTCACAGGCATTTGGCCACTTTACTTAAGAAAGGCAAAAACAGAAGAAACATCTCTTGGCCCGAAGATTGCACAGAATCTTTCGATAACGTCAAGCGCTCTCTTGCCGCTGTCACCCTATTGGCACACCCGTTGAACGACGCGCAGTTCAACATAAGCACCGACGCTTCCAATGTAGTAGTTGGAGCTGTTGGCAACCATTAGCGTTCTTTTCAAAGAAGCTCTCTCCCGCGGAAATTAAATGCTCTACTTTCGATAGAGAACTCCTTGCTATGGTCGAAGGACGTAATTTTTCTATCTTCACCAACCACAAACCACTTACAACAGCTATTGCGTCAAAATCAGAACGTAGTGCCCGGCAATTACGACATCTCGTAAACACAATGTGGTGAGCGACTGTTTGTCTCGTTCTGGTGAAACACTTCTCACAGAACTCACCGTTTTCTTCTTCGACACGAAGGAACTACTTGAACAACAACAACGCGACGACGAATTACAGAAATTGATTTCAGCACGAACACCGAAATCAAGCGTAAATCTGCAACGGATCGACTTACCAGACAAGCAGCAAATTTGGTGTGAGACATCTACAGGTAAAAATCGACCCTACGTTCCCCTCAACATGCGACGGACAATCTTCGATAGCCTACATGGTTTATCACATCCCGGCATCCGTGCTACGCGAAAACTTATAGCTTCAAATTACTTCTGGCCAAGTATGAATACTGATACAAGCAATTGGGCGAAATCTTGTATCCCATGCCAAAAGTCCAAAGTTCACCGCCACACGAAATCAGAACTTGGTAAATTCGAGCTACCAAGTGGCAGGTTCGAACATATCCACATGGACCTGGTTAGTCCACTGCCCCAATCGAATGGCCATCATTATATTTTAACGATAGTCGACCGATTTACCCGTTGGCCAGAAGCTTATCCAATCCGAGAAATGACCGCAAAAACCGTAAGCAAGATCTTCTACAATGAGTATATCTGTAGATATGGAGTCCCACTGTTCATCACGACAGACCAAGGAACACAATTTGACTCAACGTTGTTCACCGAGCTCACGAAGCTCCTAGGTTCCCATCGCATTCGGACAACTGCAAAACAACCCGAAAGCGAATGGTCTTGTCGAACGGTTTCACAGGCAACTAAAAGCCGCGTTAACAGCTCGATGTAATACATCCCATTGGAGTTCAGAACTTCCTACGATCCTATTGGGTATTCGAACCTCCGTCAAGGAAGACCTAGACTGCACACCAGCAGAGCTAGTATATGGTCAAAATATCAAGGTTCCCGGTGAATTCTTCATCAAAGATCAAAATTCGAACCCAAACACAAATACTTCGGATTTCGTGAAGCAGCTTCGTACTACCATGAGAGCCTTAGTTCCTACGGACAGAAGACATCCAACCAAACAGGCAACGTACATCCCCAAAAATCTGGAGACCTGTTCACACGTATTCGTACGTGTGGATAGAGTCAGAAGTCCCTTGAGTACACCCTACTCTGGACCGTATCTAGTGACCCGCAAATTGCGAAAATTCTTTGTTGTGGATGTAGATGGAAAATCCACAACAATTGGCATCGACAGGCTTAAGCCAGCATACGGAATTCTCGTGGTAAACCGCGTCGAAAAACGTAGTGTTCCAAAAACAGTATCATTCAATTTAAAACACTACGGTTTTCGATCCAGGAGGGGAGTGATGTAGCGGCTCAAAAAGTAAAAATCTTTTTCACTTCGTGGCACTCCTCGTAGCAAAACTATTTATACTCCGCGCCGTTTAATTACGAGGCATAGCTCATTTTACTGAATATAGCAATTTCGCCATCTACATTCGAGAATATCGATATTTATCGTTATACGATAAATATCGAGAACTGATGCAATTACGAAAAACGAAAAACGCAAACAGCGAGTCGGGTTTTGAAAAGTGAAGAGACACGGTCTCATAAATAAAAAATAAAAAAGGTGCAGTGCCGCGAACAATCGTTCACACCCAGTCATTTTGTGAACTAACATAAGAAAATAATATTTAATATCTGAATAAATAATTAATAAATAATTTATGTATATAATAAAATATAGTGAGTGTTAATTAATCGAAACCAAAATAAAACCTCATAACACCGCTATACCCTCGACAGACACAAACTGGCTAATTGCGAATTCGAGTTTACGTAACTATTTTTTCACAATTTCTAGTAAACTTTTGCTGTTGCACCTTCTAAATACTGTGACAGATTTCAAATAAATGAAACCAGGCAGATTGCACATGTTATGTCGAATGTAGTATGGTGAAATGTGTAAATCGCGATATTTGAAGATCGCGATCGCAAAAATTAAAACTGTTCAGTGATTATCGCGATTGTGTATGTCGAAGGTATTGGACTGAAGTTCCGATTATTTTAGTAAAATAAAATAGTTTGGATGTGTAATATAGGAAGGATAGTCCATCCATCATCATTATTAGACTAATTATGCATATTCAGCTTATATCATAAATTATTTTTGCATATAACATAAAATCTGTAAAATCTTTATCGTATTCACATTTAAAATATTAAAAATGATGCTTTCATAACATGAAGCATATATATGTATGAAATGTATGCTTGCCTTAAATACTCGTACATTCATAAGAAATTCTTGTTTATACAAAACGAGCGTACACATAGCCTATAGGAATACGATAAATTTTATGGAAACATTTATATTGATGAAACTTATCTGATTATGTCCTCCTGTATGTATGCATGTATGAATATAACATTCACCAAGCAAGAAAAAAAGGAAACAGGAAACTCTCTAACATTTTCTTGCAGCACCGTATAAAAACGTATTATGAAAATTGGAAAATTTTATGCCCATGTTATTTTGATTTTTAAGCGTTTTATTTACGCAGAAACAACATTTCATTACTCGAGTAATATAAATAAACCCATTCTGCAAATATTTGCCCTATATGCAAAATGTTAAATGCATATATATCATATTTGATATGGTCACGTTAAAATATTTTTAATTGTTTGATAACGAAAATAAAATTAAATTGGTCAATTGGTGATAATCCTGAAATAAATTGAAATTACTATGGGAAGCTAATCCTGTTTCGCAATGAATTATACAAATTATTTTAATTGGCGTTCTGCATAACAAAACGATTTGAAGTCACGTGGACATTTACAAATTGGATTTGCTCTATAATGAGGTTTAGACCAGTAGTCGTAATACCCGTAACAAATTATTATGACATGATTTGTACGAATTTTATTTTTAAAACCGAAAATTGAAGCTTTTATGTATTTTGCATTCAAGTACATGGGGGAAAAACCAACCTTGTGACATTGCATACTCCTCAGAATAAAAACTTTACACTTTCAAATTTAAATGTCGTAATATTGTACTAGTTTGAACAAGTCATTGACAGATGTCATGATTTTTTAAAAAGGAAAGCATTTTTCTGTATTAAACCGAAAGAGTTAAAAAAAAATTCAATTAGAAAATACCGGCCAGATGAGGGGCTCACTATAAGAAACGCTCAGTTTCTTGCGATGTATCTGGATAGCTGAAACTCTCCGCATCAAACAGCCTTATCTAAGTTCTTCATATCTCTGCACAGATGGACATTTCCTATGCGCTACTAGTAAGGCAAAACATGGATAAAACTTCTAATTCAGAAGATAAAAGCCTGACGCTCTTAAAGACCTGAAAAATAATGCCGGTAGGTTTTTGGTCTTTAGACCTGAGATCTAAGGCAAAGGTTACCAACATAGGGCTATGACCAACAAGCAAAAACTGTTCCATTGTATCAAAATGCAAGCCTAGGAAAAGAGCCTGGAGTACTATAGAATAGTTCACTAAGATTCCGTGAAGACGAATAAATATACATGGTGGCTGATAAAAGCTGCTATCAAAAAAAAATTTATAACTTTTGTTCTATGTAATTAATCTGTTCTGTCCGCCGCTATCACGCATTGGAGTCCGTAGTTTTGGTACAAAAATAATATAGGCGCACGTTTAGCGGCACTCCTCCTAGCAGATGGACTATAATGAGACTCGTAAACAATTTTGCTAAGCATGAAATCCTTATCTGCTGCTGCCATACAAGACAACCCAGAGTTTCGACAAGAAGCTTATCTGCTCAAATGGGTATCAGCAGACAGTCACTGCAGACAATTAAGCACAAAGATTTGAACTTATTCCCGTTAAAAATTCAAATAACAAACAAATTCAACGCAGCAGACTTGCCGATTCGCTTGGAATTTTGCCAGAAGATGCTTCAAATGGTGGAAGAGGACGAACACGTCTTAAACTGTCTTTTTATGTCTGACAAGGCCTAGTTTGATCTAAACGTCAATGTTAATAAACAAAATTTCGAATATGAAGTGATTGTAACCCACAGATACTCCATGAGGCGGAATTACATCCACTTCGCGTAAGAGTGTGGTGTGCAGTTTCATCAAAGTGCATTGTCGTGCCTTACTTTTTCGAAGAGAACGGTGTTACTATTACGGTCACTGCAGACCGTAAAGAGTTTTTATCCAGAACTACGCCGATAGATAATTGCTTTTAACTCTGTGTGGTTTCAACAAGATGGTGCAACTCCTCACATAGCCCGGCCAGTTATGACAGAATTGCAGTAAAAATTCCCCAATAAGCTGATTTCAAGAAACTCAGTAATGAATCATCAGTAATGAATAATTTTTTGCTGAAATGTCGCACATGCGTCAACGTGCGTGGTGGCCATTTAAATTCCATTATTTTTAAAACCAATTAAGTAAACTTAATAAAAGTGAATTATCTTTCAAATGAATCAAGAAAAAATAAATTACGTGAACTAATCAAAAAGTTATTTGAGTTTCTTAATGCAGCAATATTCATCAGCCACCCTGTATATCGATCAGCAATTGAAGAAGGAATAAAAAGAAGCGGCTTATCTTTTTTTTTAAATTATGAGTAAAAACCCAGAACCCAATGCAGCTTACCGGGACGGAGGGTGGGTACTGGAATCATGTCAAGTTGACATCTTGTGCCAGCTAACGGTAATTAACCCTGCACAATCAAACTGAAGAGCCCAGATTTTAGCGGAAACCAGCGACCCAAAACAAATTCTAGAATTGCTACAAGCCGACTGTAGAGAGGCCAAGTTGGAAAAACGAATAGTTGATTAGAGCCGCTCTGCCGAGAACTACTCGTATAGGTTTAATTAGGTGTTGTTTCAGCGCAGTCACCCTCAATATTTTTAAGAACAATAAGGGTGGCATATTGATACACTAAGAGCGCCGACACTGAGTGAAGAGGTAGAAGCACTCTCTATAGTCATGGATATGTCCACTTTAATAGAATTACTTTGTGTATTCCTGGAGGAATCTCAATTATATAAGTATTGTGATGCAAGTGCGGTGAAACTTGACGTAAGGGCAGTTCCTTCTGAACTCAAGTTCAAACTAAGGGCAAACGAGACACACATTGTCCTAGTGCAAGAACCATAGATCAATAGTTCCCGAGTACTTGGACTTATGGCTTCTAAATATATATAAACTGCTATATGCGAAGAAGGTAGGTAAAATTCGCCCCGTATTCTTGGTAAAAATAATCGAAAAATTTTCCTGTTATGAAATTAGAGTAATTTAGATGTAGTTACAACAAGCATTGCGATGGATTTCACAAATCCTACCTTTCATTTTAAGAAGCTCATTGAAGGACGATCTAAAACAAAAAATTAAATTCATTCTTGGAAGTGATGCAAATTTGCTTCACACAATTTAGAGAAGAACTGATACGATTGAAATAGGTTCGTTGCTCCTAGATTTGGTTCTTAGTACTGACCTTTTTGTGTGTAATAAGGCTGTACGCCCACGTTTATAACTACACAGAAATAAACAAGTAAGTATTAGACATTTCACTTGTCTCAAATACCTATATGGATAGTTTAGTTAATTAGAAGGTGTCAAAGAATCATTGTTATCTCCAATTTGAAATGGGGACTAAGCTCATGAAAAAACTGGAAAAACCAACTGGAATATTTTTAAGCACAATTCTAAGTAATTCATTACCGGTACCGGTTCAAAACCTCCTTGAATTAGCACAATATCTTGATGTTTTAGTGGATCAGCTATCCGACCCCTTTAAGGTCAAATTAGGTGCGTGTCCTCCTAGTAGATCTTTCACCGTGGTAGTTAAAAGATAAGGAACACTGTAACAACAAGGAACAAGGAACACTTCAAAACATGCAAATACTAATTAAGAAATGCTATAGAATAAAAGCGTGTAGGCGATACTGTAGTAAAATACTGGAGTCCTCTGAGGAATTTAGGCTGTGTTACGTAATATATTAAAATCCCACCAACCCTAGTTTTCTCTAACAACCGGTTGGTTTTTGGGCCGTTACTCGTTCAAAATCCTTGGAGATACTACTGGAAACTCATTTTCCGGGTAGCTCCGAGTATCTATAAGCCATTGCAAGCCTCGGTAGGATACTATGGCGTTATACCGGTGGATGTACAACAAATGACTGATTTGACCTTACTCTGGCTAGAAGTTATCTTCGAAAGCAGATTTGAACTCTATCACATACCTAGTAAATGGACTTGAGTGTATGTAATAGTTATACCTAAATGTAATATTTATACCTATAAGTTCAGCCTCTTCCCTACTAAAATTATTGGAAAAATGGATCGAAGCGCTTAGGAGATCGATGGGGCCAAATAGAGTATCGAGATCCTAACATACATATAGCAAGAGAACATTTCTTCCAACTGGTCTCAACTCCGTTGTTACTCTTGTTGCAATATCTCATGAGCATAAGGAATACTGAGGCGATCACGCAGATACTCTCATCTCTAGCGCACTCGCAAAGTAGGGTATTATTCTCACTTCTTTGCAATTTTTTCGAAAATGGCCTTTTATTAAACCTGAAAGGGCTCAGCTTTAAAATGCGCCTTAAGAAACGCATGCAAAGTGCTCATGGCATTGTCTCCAATCCAACTCAGTTTTGTTTGGATTCACGTTCAAGTCAATAGTGTTAGCCCAATTGGAGAGAATACCAAGCGCACTTTGCTTGAGTTTTTTTAAGGAAATACAAACTTTTTCAGATCGCTTCCTTCTTACATGATATTTGGTTGAGTTTCACTGATAAAGAGAAGCATCTAGGTATGATTACTGCTCAGCAACCTGAGCTGGACACTTAATACGAGTATACGAATAACGCCTTTCTTATTATACGGGGTTACTGTATGGGGTCCAGTTTTAAATATTATGATCAACCTAAATTCTCTGGGGAAGCCACAGCGAGCAGCTGCTGTGTATCTGTGGGGCTCTTAGCAGCACATCTACTAAAGCACTGGAGATTCTCTTTCATCTCACACCCCTAGATATTCTAGGCAACAAAATGGTCAAAATGGCAGTGAGTTCAGTTCCCGGGTTCATCTCCGTCTTCATGTGAACTGCAACAATACTTGGCTAACATATAGGTTCTTACCTGGAGTTGAAAAAACCCTTGCATCAATGTATGTGCATCTTGAAAATATGTGCAAAATCAGTAATCCAAAATGAATTTTCACTAGCCCACGCAATGCAATGATGCTCTCGAGAAAGCTTGAATTGCAATTTAATTTGGCTCTAATTCAAAGACGAATGAATATTTTCAAAGCCGTTTATTTTATTAGAAAAAAAATAAATTACTATTAATTATGGAGCACATTTTCATTCAAATGACTTCCATGGTTGGATTTATAGTACCCCATTAAGTTAACCCAGTTTTAAGGACATTCGATTGTCTGGGCTTCTATCTCATCAATGGCAACTTCGATTTGATCGTTTAAAATTTGGATAGTCTCTGGAAGGTTAGCGTAACACTTATCGACTCAATGGAGTCAGTCCAAATGTCGTGTGTGTCTTCCTCTTTAATTCTGAGTGAGAAAAGGTCGTTCATCATTGCTCGGTAACGCTCCCTATTGACTCCCTATAAAATTAACCATTGATGCCGCCGGTCTAAAATCCACACCAAACTCTCTGAGCCCCAATTGCGACAATTGCGAAAATTGCTTGTTTTTTGGTAAAATGCTCATTTTTTTCAAGCGTTCCACAGCCTAATCAGCGAGTCAAATACGTTGTGAATGATCATTTACCTTCAGCTCTAGCGCTAATTGAACTTTGTTTGCCTTAATATCATATATGCAAAATTCTCATCACAGAACCGCGTGAAATGTTCAATTCCTGAGAAGGATGGTGAGTTGATGATGATGGATGCTCAGATACATTGTGATCAACAGCTGCAATGTTCTCGGCTGTACGCGCTGTAAATGCACGTGCTCGTGTTGGTTTATAGCTATCCAGTTTCACGAACTCGTTTCACAAATGGATCAAAAATTGTCCTGTAGGCATTTAATTTCTACTGAATTTTTTACATAAATTTCTTACATTTGGGTAGAACCCTCATCACTTTGAAAGTAATTTTTCAATATTTCCCAATTTTGTTCAGGCGTAAAGTAACCCATTTCGTAACAGGAATGCCGTAAGTGTTGCCACACTCGAAATAACCGTTAATTGAAATTGAGAATGCTAGATGGGCCACCCGAGATGTTGCTATTGATTCTGTTCTTGAATAATATAATCAAGAAAACCAATTTTAAGAACCTCTTAAGTTTTATTGTTCGAACTTTAACCAGCTGAAACCCGATATGCCGCTTTTCACAAGGAACTTTTTTCGATTCAATCACTTTCGACATTATGTCGAAGGAAAAAACATTTCTGTGTTCACACATTGTAAACCATTGATTTCAGCGATAATATCTGAATCAGACTGACGTCAAAAGAGACACCTGTGGTACATTTCTCAGTTTACAATTGATATGAGATATATTTAAGAACGTGATAACTTGGTTGCTGGCTCTTCATTTCGACCAGTGGAATGTTCTAAAATGAATTACTATATGGAATCGATGTTGGTCATCTTACTTAATCTGAAGTTGGTGGCTAACAATTAGAGTCATTGGTAAATCAGTCCACAAAGTTAAAATTGGAAGTTCATCAATCATCAATTGATAATATTCCTGCATGAATCCAGATAAAAGTGCCACCTGAACATTGATAACATCGCGCTTTTTGGGCCAAAATGAATTAATTCCGCATTCCACAACAAAGTTTTAATTATATCCACAAGGATATCTTCCTCGATGTCAGGGTTACAATTATCTGTTCACAATCGAGAAAGAAGACCTGGGTAACTGTAAAATAAATTTGTATCTCCAGGTACGTATCTCGTTTTGGTTGTCAATTTGGTTTGTCATTTTGTTTTGTACATTTAGATGATATTTTGGTTCCATCTAAATCTAGAGAGGAACATCTGCTACATTTAGAAGAAGTGTTCAATCGCTTAAGAACTTTTGGATTAGTGATTAATCAAGAGAAATATGTGTGGGCGCAAGCAGAAGTACATTTTTTAGGACACCTGATTACTGCTAAGGAAATTTTACCGAATCCGGATCGAGTCAAAGTTATAACGGATTTTCCCTTACCTTTAAACGTGCAGCAGTTAAAAAGATTCTTAGGAATGATAAACTTTTATAGGAGATTTATATCAGGTGCGGCTGGTGATCAGATTATTTTAAAGAATTACTTAACAGGTTATATGAGTAATGGTAAAATGCCAGTGAAATGGACGGAGGATGCAATTCAGGCTTTCGAGAGAAGTAAAGTAAAATTGTGCGAAGCGTCTATTTTAGTGCACCCAAGTTTATCCGCATCAATATCCATTGTGGTAGACGCATCTGATTTTGCAGCTGGCGCGGTTTTGCAACAGCAAGTTGATGATGTATGACAACCACTCGGTTTTTTCTCCGTACGTTTTACGGATACTCAAACTAAATACAGCACGTATGATCGGGAATTGTTAGCCACATATTTAGGCATTACACATTTTAAGTTTTATTTGGAAGGGCGGAATTTTGTGGTCTTAACGGATCATAAGCCATTAATATTGGCATTTCGTCAAAATTTGAATAAGGCACCGCCACGTCAGAGAAGACAGTTAGATTTTATAGCACAGTTTACCACTGATATTCGACATATAGCAGGGACTGAAAATAGTGTAGCTGATGCCTTATCACGAATTGAACCTATTGTCATTGGGGAGAATACTGATTATAGCCAAAT
This sequence comes from Nephrotoma guestfalica, assembly GCA_963691935.1. NCBI lineage: Eukaryota > Metazoa > Arthropoda > Insecta > Diptera > Tipulidae > Nephrotoma > Nephrotoma guestfalica. The sequence continues at coordinate 34,765,526 of OY829915.1, forward strand.
AGCTGTGTCACAAAATTTAGATGAAGAGTTGTCGAATTTAATTGATATGTCACATTCTAAATTGGAATTGGAACAAGTTCCAGTAGCGTTTGGTTCAAATATTAACATTTATTGTGATCAATCGCTGGGCAAATCTAGACCATTTATTCCGTTAAATTTTCACAACATGTCACATCCAGGTATTAAAGCATCAATGAGGTTGCTAACAAGCTAGGTGATTTGGTCTTCTATTAAAAGATATTGGTTTTCAGCAGATCGCGAGATGAACATAAAAATCGTTTACATATTAGTTTTAAAAGGCTTGTCGAATGTGATATTAAAGTTAAAATTTAAATTGCAAATTTGGAGAATCAACGCTCAATTTTATTTCTCACTAAATTTGAGAAAATGGAATCTCCCCTGCTCCTGAACGGGTTCAAGAAATTATTTCACTAGAAGTACCAAAATCAATCAAGCAAACTGAATTTTTTAGGCATGGTGTACTACTATCATATTTCTACTTTCGCAGAAGCTTAGCGACGTTTACATTAGAGAAATCCTCGTCAAACGAGACATTTTTCAGTTTCTGGATGCAATAGTGTAATGTTCTGAAATTAAGTACTAGTGAGGAAGAATTAAAGTCGTTGATAAATCAGTCCGCAAAGTCAAAATTTGTATTACGTCAGACAACAATTGATCACAGAAATGAAAAACTTTGGTGCGAGATATCAACAAATAAAATTCGCCCATATATATACCGCTGTAGAATTGTGGCACGTAACTTTTGTAAATTTGCATAGACTTTCACATCTAGGTATACCTGCTGCCCGAACATTGATAATATTGAGTTATTTTTGGCCTAAAATGAACATAAATACTGGTAGTTTGACCAAAGCTTGCATTAACTGTTTAAAAAAAGTTGTACGACATACTAAGTGTCCAATAGATTTATTTGACAGTAAGATTTAATCAAATTTCTCAACAAGCGAGAGATATGTAGCCATGATTTTCGTCCCCCAACACGTATCTCGTTTTGGATGCGCAATCACAAAAATCGGCAAATGGGGTACGACACACTTGAAAAAAAATTGATATGAAACGCAAATAATTACGTATAGTATATGATTCTAGCACAAAAGTTCATCGTTTTTAGAAGCTGTAGCTGTAGTTGAGTTGTAAGATTCAAATTTGTTTTGAAAAATAATCGAACAGTTTTTTTTTGTTTCAAGCAAATTTATAGGTTTTTGTCCCAATTAAAATCTTGGTATTATAATACAACGTATCGTTATATTTTATACTTTACCATAATTTAAAATCTCTAATAAAAAATTAGATGTATCACCTAACTGCACTGCTGACCATACACCATACTACAAATCTACGGAAAATATTGTGATCTTTTATACAAAGTATCAACACATTATCTTAGCGAATTATTTTAAATTCGCTAAACAATAGTTAACCTTGGATTATATTGAAATTTTCTTTTGCTGAAATTATTGCACTAGTTTTAGACTTAACTGCATCGCAAATATATTCGATGCAAGTTTTGTACCAAAATATGATACACGATTCCATCGTCTGAGCCAAGATGTAAAGGTTACATCGAAAAACACCGCAAAATTTCTGAGTGTGATAGTTGAATCACGATTATTCGAAGAAATATTAAAATTGTTGTGCGAGGCAGTGGGATGATTGCAAGTTTTAGAAATTTAGATGGATGAAAACTTATGTATTTTGTACAGCCTGCGACATAAATATTTGATCACCGCTTAAATATGCGCAATATTTTTAATTCATTAAGGAATTGTACTTATTTCCAATGTCTGTCAATTATATGAAATTGGATTATCGGAATAGTCTTTTCAGCGCAATATTATTATCATAACGGTAATAAAGTATCTGTCACTACTCATAAACATTTTTTTTGTTTAACTTTAAAATTTCCACCTTGGATCGAGTACTATCCAGTACCATACAGTAGTTCCTAGAGAAAATAAATATTTCAAAAGTTTTAAGTTATTTTTTATGTATTTTTTTCCGCCCGTTCACCCCCCGTTTAACCATAAAACATACAGTATATTATATTTTAATAAGATTTTGTGGTTTTGTGCCTACATAAATTCCAATTTACGTACCTCGAAAATATTCTAAAAAAAATCTATCTTATACCTGGTTCAATATAAGATACGAGAGTATATTATGAGACTGCTAGAGACGAGATAATAACACTTGGGTTTAATATTTGTTGTTGGTTTTTTCTGCTGATTATATTAACATATTTGGGCATATATTTTACAATCAAATATATTTATTTAGGATCTCTTCTTGTGTGTGCTTACACATAACATTTTACCTATATATAGATAAATATATACTTAGATAACAATAACAGTCTATTGTTGAGGTTGCACAAATCAATAAATCACACATAGAAGTAAAGTATATAGCGAGATATATGTAGGAGATGAAATATGGTTTCGAATAGACAAACAAAGTTGTACTTGAAAGAGGACATAAGTATGTATGAGATGCCGATTCAAATCTACACCGAAAGGCCGGAATAACAATCTCACAATAATGTATACAACAACAGTTTGCAGTGAACAGCTAAATAATCAAAACTTTTCAATAACAAAATTCAATCTGTATAGAGATAGAATGTGGTATCCGTCATTCCACCGCTCGACAACCGGCTTATATACAGATTCCGTAAATAGGTTGAAAGTGTCCCTTATTTTTTTTAAATTTTTTATATTTTTTTTTTTATTAAATAGACTCTTCAAATTGACTGTATATATAGACTTACAAGAGTATCTTTGTTCTACTCAAACTACTTACTCTGTACTCAGGTCTTTGTGTTATCATCCTTACATCTTTCATGCGATGATAGCAAAATCGAACGAATTCTACATGAAAAAATATTCACTGTGGAATTTCATTTTTTGTGCTCGACTCTATATTTCGTAGTATCTCTAGCTGAGATCTATATACACATAGTTTGGTAATACAAATACATAATGGAGATTCGGAATAAATAACAATTGAAATGTATAATAATATATAGTTATGGGTTTATGAGATATTTGGAGTCTGGGAATTATAGTGGATTTCTTTGGGATAATGAGTAGTCAAGGATTGGATGGTGAACGTACCTCGATTATTGAACTCAGCACTTAAAATTCCTTTATCAACTTTGAACTTACTTTTGTCTTAACTCGTATCGTTATTTGTTGTTATACAACAGCAAGTGAACTATTATGGATCAATTTGCCTATAACTTTTCTAGGTAAGGTTGACAACTTATCTGCCCTTTATAATCTAGAAGGGCTCTCATCACTAAATTAACAATTCTAATTTTAGTAACTATAGAGGATGTTAAAAGGGCAAATCTGATCAAAAATAAGAGCCAAGGGTGGATATTCCGTGAGAGAACTGGTACGCTGCCCTGTCAACCGAGTAAAATACGGCGTTGGTCAAATTAAATAAAAAATGAAAACAAGTTTTGACATCGCAGTTTCGGCATCTTCGGCGAAAAGACAGAAAAATCAAAGAAAATAGTTTGGGGCTAAAGGAGATGTATACGCCAAATAAATGGTGGCCCCTACGTCTAAATGAATTAAAAATCTCCAAGTAAAAATTCCACGTGTTCGTCACATAAATTATTTATTACCACGTAAATTTAAGTTACCGTAAAATGGTTGGGGGAAACGATAACAAGAACGATTAGGAAAAAGAGAAGCGTTTCGGATTACAGTACTGCACCAAGTGAACAATTAATATATTCCGGAGTAACACATGTTGTGGTAAGAATTCCGCCATTTTGGAAGGCGAATCCGCCACTCTGCTTTTGCCAATAGCGGCGATCGAAAGAAATATTCTTTCTCTGGTGGATGAAGTAGTATTAAATCCGCCAAAAAGAAACAAATATTTAACCGGTTGAACGAGTACTTTACGGAATCGGAAGAAAGCCGCTTAAAAAGTTATTACACGACAAATATTTGGGAGATCAACGACCGTCGCATTTCTTGAGAGAAATGCGGCAGCTTGCAGGACCAAAAATCGGTAGCGAGTTCCTTAAATCACTTTTGAATCAGCGATTACCTACACAAATGCAGGCCATTTTTTCAGTTAGCGGCGACGATTTTTTTACAAGCTAGCTACGATGGCAGACCGTACTATGGAAGTTACAAAAAGGGGTCGGAGGTGAATATATTCAGTAAGATAAATGAATCCGGATCAAATTCCGAAAACTCTATTATATCATCGTTGGAAGCAAAAAACGACGTGCTGACTAGGAAAATGACTGAAATGGGGCTTGTGAAGTCGCAAATTACTCGGAAAATTAGAGATACGATCGCTCATGGCGACTAGCGATCGGGATTTATTAAATAGTTGCCTTATTTTGTTTGACAACTCCAAAAATTGTCATTTTTTAATTGATACGGGAGCCAACGTTGAAAAAATTAAAAACGTTCCCGATAGAATTATACGCAGCTAACCAAACAAAAATTAACGTTTTCGGGAACAAGACAACCACAGTCGATTTGGGTCTGCGGCGAAGTTTTACTAGGATTAAAAACGGAAAAATCCAATTGACAGCACAACCAATCTTAGTTTAATCGGAAGAGTAGCAAATGACCAAACAACGAGTATAACTACACTATGGGCGATTGATGCTCCATACTCTGAATTACTCACGAATTATAAGGACCTGACGCGCCCAAATGGATCCGATGAAACACAACGTAACCCACATTATTGAAACAATGTGTGCTTCATTATATCCTAAGTATTTCATCCCATAGAATTAATTTTGCCTTTTTAATTAATTCTACGTCAAAAGATGTCATTTGCATAGAGGACGTTGAGGTTACTACGATTAGCACAGGTTTTTTATACTGGGAGTGATATGTTCTGCCTCCGTCAAGAAGGTTGGCAGCTATTCCTGTAGCAACGGCAAGCACAATGTTTGATTCACCTCGAATCATGCTAAGCAGTGTTTTGTACAGATACGTTTTACCGGAACCTCCTGGACCATCTATGAAAAATAATCGGTGTGGATGATCATTGTGTTTTACAGCTGTCATTATGGTTTGGAAAGTTATTTTTTGTTCTTGATTTCATGTACGTTGCATAGCATCTCCGATTTCTTTCTGGATATGTGCATCGTAATATTGTATCGGCTCTCCCAAATTAGTAGGGGGATTTGGTTGTTCAAGGTCAGTATATTGTTTGCAATGTAATTTTAGAGTTCCATGAATATCTCTTAAAGCAAACATCTCATCAGTATAATCTCTATGGTGGTGAACGTAATCATCACATAGCTCCTTTCTAAACTTTGTAAACAAATTTAAATCATTTGACGGGGATGCAAAAACACAAATACATGCATATAGATCTTGCAACTGATCTTGCAAATACATAATGGTTTGGGATGTCGGGATATAAATATCGTCGAGCACTTTCGTCGATTTGATTTAGTTTAAAAAATCCTGTAAGCATTGGGTTTTTGTTGGCAGCTCGATTAACACTTTCTTCGATGGTTTGTTCGGTAAATAAGACAGTTTGATCCTCTGGAAGATGGATTGGCAGTCTAATAATAACGTGTGACTGTTCGTGCATGTTGAAACTTAACAGGCGCCAAGCTGCCTCAGGCGCACTTACATACACAGGTTATATGGCGCAAACGTGTCTTTTATAGACATACTTAAATAAATATTCATACTTTGAATTGATGAACAACATTCGACATTAATATGACAGTTAAATTTGAGGCTTAATTGTGGATTGTACGGAACAATCCGTGAATTATCCACTGTCTTACCATTTATAATTGCACTGCCACAAGCACTTCGCTTGTATTTTGGATATCCGTTACAGTTAACTATCGATTCTTCTTGAAAACTTTTAGGGAGATTTTCCATTGACCATGCAAGGTGAATTGGGGTTTTGCTCTCCACAGGGGCCATGTATCATGTGTTTTGTAATGATAGCATGTAGCTTTGGATAATCGTCAATATCTGGAATTTCCGCAGCAATGAATTTATCAATGGTTTCTGAATCTTTTGGTTTATCTTCGTTTCCGACAATCAAGAGAATATGGGCACGAGGTAGTCCTCGTTTTTGAAACTCAATGACATGCACCTTCGCAACTGAAACACCGAAAACATGCTTTCTCGAAATGTCAACGAGCAATTCTTGGAGCTTTAATTTGAAGACCCTTACCACTAAATCGGGACGAAATTCCGGAGACTGACCTTTCATCAAATTGCTACTTATTTCACTCCATTTCGGATTACATGTTATTGTAATGAAATAGTCCGGCTTGCCATATTTACGGACAATCGCCATAGCGTCTTGATAGTTTTGGCCCATATTTCTTTGGCTTCCATGGAATGATGAAGGAAGTTATAGCTCTTCCAGGGACTAACCCTTGATTAATAGCTTCACTTTGAAGGTAATCCATAAGGCCACTGTATTTTTCCGGTCTGAGTTTTTTCTTGATTTTGCCGAACATAATATTGTTGTGCTAGTATCCCGCCGCATAAAAATAGATTAAATTCATCCCGAATAGAAAGTCGACAACCATAATACTGCATTTGAGTAACTCGAGTTCGTAGATTTACAGATTGGCGGTTTATTATATCACATTCAGTGTTGACGGTTGAAAAAGAGGCAAACCAACACCCCAACTTTGATAACCAAGTGGGAGAAACAATGGATATATCATTGGTTCTAGATTCATATCAAGTACACTGATTATCTCAGTTTTACATGGGTTTGCATCATTAAAATTTACGCGGCAATGAATTAACAGATCTCGATCAGGAGTGGAGGCTCTCTATTATCATTTTGAAAAATAAAATCAACTTCATTAGATCTCTGAGAATTATATCGTCGTGAATGGACTCTTGTTCTTTTTCATAAAGCATTTGAAATGCTAGTGCGAATGGATTTATGGTGGCCATTAACGAACTCAACTCTTGCATTTGTTGCGGATAACACTTGGCATTTTCACCGGTTTCCTTGCGCTGCTCACATGCTTCGTTTGCTTCAAAAATGTATAATTGAGCAAATTTGCGTTGATCTCCATTTTCAAGGTGTAATGTCCCAACTCTATGGTAAATTTGTCTATTAATTCGTAGGCAATAAGAACCATATCCTGGAGGTGGCACTATGTTCGCACCCATCGATGTAAATGCCAACGATCTCGAACAAGTTTTTTGAATGTTCATGTTTCTTAGTCAGAAGATCCTGAAGTTTTGTTGAAATTAAAATAGGGTCTAGCACAACTTTTCCTTTTTGACAGCAGTGGGTAAAAAGTTTGTCTTGTGGTAATTCACTCGGAAAATGTTTTGCGTTACAGGCAATATACAATTATAGTTTTGCACAGGAAAACTCAGCTATGAATGGTTCTTCAAAACTCTCAGATCCACATTGGATATACTAAAAACTACGAACCATCAAAAGTTCTTCAGTTTGTCGACGTCTCGCGTTATTCAATAATTTTTCACCGTTAGTTTGATTTTGCCGCCGTAGTATTTGTTTTTCCATTTTTCGTTTCCTTGCATCAACGTGCTCTTCTTCTGATCGCCTTGGTGTTCATGTCATTGTGAACTGATCCATTGAAAACACATACAATAAAAATATAAATACCTAAGACTAACACATCTCCGAAATTGGTTTCCGTAAAAAGAGCCGTTATTTTTTACTGTCGTCAGTCCACTTTGATGATACAGTAGATGTAGTGAATCGACGATAAATCTGTATTATAAACTCTACGAACGAAGGTATTGATACGCTGGACCAGCTGTGTCACGCTTTTCTTTCAAAACGGAAATCTTACCAATGGCCACTGGACCAGTTTTTTAATTTATTTGATGTGACTGTGTAGCGGAAAAATTTATTTGGATTAATTTATATCCCGAGTAGAATGCAACCAAACCAAATATCCGCAGAAAAATATTTCCGTAATAATTGATTTATGAGTTGGTTGTGCCAAATATCCAAAGAATAAGTTCTTCGCGCCTCTCCAAATTTCCAAAATACGCGATAGTTCAGACTTTATCTACTTTCGGCTTGTCTCTACAGTTTTTGAAGCTGGGCAAAATACTCTAGAGGCAAAACAAGTGCCGTGTAACTAAGCGAGGCTTTGCAGCGACTGAAAAATAAATAATTAAAATAACGTAACCTGGCATTTTTCCGTAAAAAAAAATTTTGTCTGAGAGACTCATCGTATTCATTAATGTAAGTAAAATGAGCTATGTTGATTAGGCTTCATACCCCTTGTCATTCACGCACACACCACCCATTCACACAATTACAGTATACCACCTGAACATTGCAAGTTCTATGTCAACCTGTACATGGACGGTGGGTCGGCGATGAGTCACCGATCATAATCGATGACGAAAATTCTCGTTGCATCCAGCATCTGGTAGGAACCAAGTACCTCCCGGTCCAAGTGTCGCAGATTTAACCACTGCACCACTGATCCCGGTCATGTTGCCGACATTGTCTACGTGGTAAGCTACATATTGACAACCGCGTAGATTAAGTTGCTTAGCCTACCTCGCCCATCCCTGCGGGCTACTGAACTAGTAGACTTAAATTTGTCAACTAAATATTTAATATTGAGCTCAATGGGAAAAAATATCGCCAATTTTACGAAATGTCTTTCATTCAGATCCACCATTATAGTAATGGATTTAATTTATTTTAATACGATTTTCAATCGAATTTGAATTTTTTTTTACTGAATGACCAATCATCTGTTGCTAATTGGAAAAAACTAAACAAAGGAACTAAAATAAATTCTTATACTGTACTGAAAAGAAGGTCTTTTTGAAGACCTGTTAAAACTATAAATATAAAAATTTGATCCAAGACAGTTATTGAACCATTCTTTAGGGCAGCTCCACTTTAAACAACAAAAAATTTTAAAATATAAATAGCTAATTGGTCTACCGTTACTGCGTCCTATATTTGGCATTCATTTATAACTAAAATAGCGAGTATGTGCAAGAATGGTAAACGGCGTTATTAAATGCATCAACAATTTTTGAACTTTTACGCTAAGTGTTCGATTTGCAAAATCCATTACGAATTAAGAATTTGAATTGTACATGTCGTCGCGACATGTCATACAATCAGAAAGGAGCAATCTTTGGAAAACTACCGGTGTGAAGTTTTCAACATTTATAAAAAGTGTAGCTACACAAATTAACAAAAAACAAAAATGTAGCCACACAATTTAACAAAAAGTGTATAATTACATAAAAAATTGTGGCATGGTTAAATTTGTGATTTATCTCACTATATCTAATCTGATCTAATCCACGGCATATCACTGCGACCTTCGTGGATTTATTTTTGTTTAGCGTAAATGGAAATAATAATAAAAAAAGTGTAAACCAGGTCTTGTGGATGTTTAAGGGCCATTAACACTTAATTCTAGAGATGACACCTGAAATCTGAGCATACTGGCATTTCGGGGACACTCTCTTCAATTTTAAGTGACGTGCGGCATGTTTGTGCGACCTTTGGGATTTTTTTTGGTTTAGTATAAATGGAAATAATAAAGTGTAAACTGGGTCATACCGGTTCACTCAGATTTGTGGTGTCATCTGTAGAATTAAATGTTAATGGCCCTTGAACATTCACGAGACCTGGCTTACACTTTTTACATTGTCCATTTACACTAAACAAAAAAAATCCCTGAAGGTCGCAGTGATATGCCTCGTATTAGATTAGATTAGATATAGTGAGATAAATAACAAATTTAACCATGTCATAATTTTTTTACACTGCATTTTTTACTCTACACTTTTTGTTAAATTGTGTATCTACATGGAACGGTTGAAAAACTTCAATAGTTTCTACTAAAGCAAACGACGTGCAGAAAATCCAGTCGAAAAAGTCAACGCAGCAGGAAGGAAGAAATAGCGGATCAACTTATTCAAAAAAGACCATCGTTTGGCAACATAATTTGGCAAAGCCAAGTACGCGACTAGTGTTTAAGAATCTTTGAGCAGGGTTCCTCGAGGGTTCACTGTAGTGATGGAATAAAATTGAAGATAAAGATAAAAGGAAAATCTAAGACACGTCTGACATATTTTCAGCCACAGAAGAGACATTGTAGAACAGCATTCAGTTTAGGTAATGGAACTGTAATATAATTTTTTATACGTAACGATTGACGCTTTCACTTGAATGATACCTTTAGTGATTGCCCCACAACTGATGATAACAACTTTAGGAGCACTAGAAAGATTCATTGAATTGTAATCCTATGAACTTTGTCGGCTTGGTAAATGCCTCAAACAGATTTAAATGTTTCTTCTATTGCCAAGAAGAGAGTTGGTTATTGCAAAATTTTTTCTAAGGTATATCGGAGTCTTACTTCTGCATAACGCGTGCATCTAACTTCTAAATATATCTATTTTTATCTATACATCTAGGTTGGATCGATAGTCCACAAAGCAACGCTTTTAACATCCAATATTAAAAATGGAGCGCAAATGGGAATGCTGATACATTATCTTGTTATCCATTTCAAATTGATTTTTAAAACAGCGGTCGTATGAAGGACACTATCGGTGTACAAATAAAATAGCGTTCGATAGCGAGAACGGAGGAATTTTCCTAATATGAAAAAAAAATTTAGGCCAAGCATAATCAGTTGGTGGTGATCTGGTTCATATTATCGACTGGTACCGGCGAATGGTCTCATAATGTATCCTACCCGCACCTAAGAATCTGAAATTGTTGATCACATACTTAACAACAGGCGTAGTCGTTTATGAGTCTGCATATTCATCTGGGCCGAGGAATTAAATTTTCGCTATTCCTCTTAGATCCTAGATTTTGTATTATAGGAATATTTATTATTTCTGCGTCAAACTGACTTCCAGTCTTGTATGCATAGATTCCAATAAATTTTGTTGGCGTTTCAATTCACATATTTGAAATGGTAAACGTCAATAGATTTATTCTGATCTCCATATGTAGATGTCTATCGTTCACGTAACAGTAAGAACAAAAATCATATAAAATTTAATTATGAGAACTTTATCAGGTGTTGCATAAATTCTAATTGAAATTGTGTTTTTGTGCATTAAACATAAAAACATAACCTAACAAAATCGATAAAGCGAATGCAAGAGGTATACATACAAACTATTTTAAGAACATGGAATAGTTTATTTTGCATCATCATGTTAATTGTGTCCCCTGAATAATAATTAAAAATTGTGTTGTAATCCTCTACGAAAATACACTTTAGTCCTGTAAACTTTAATTAACTTTCGACACAGATGGGTTTTAAGGCAAAAAAAATGTATTGAACATATTTAATACAAAAAACTAGCGTTTATTGATTCGAAGGTGAATACCATTTTTCGGGTACAGTGTTAAATTAAGTGCCATAAACTCGAGTGGTTTACTCGTGTCCATTTCCACGTGATACGTAAATTTTGATAACAATTGTACCAAACCAATTTTCACCACTAATTTTGCCATACGCAGTCCAATGCAATTACGAGGTCCGTCACCAAATGGAAAATATGGTATAGTTGGATCGAAATTCTTTTTATCGGCAAAACGATATGGATCGTATTTTTCGGGATCCGGATAATATTTTTCATCACGGTGTAACGCAATTACCGGTATAATTACGGCAGTGCCTTTTTCAATCGATAAATCGGTATCCGGAAATTTATAGTCTGTGTTGCACTGTCGATTCAGCATCGGGAGTGATGGATACATCCGGAGCGTTTCTGTTTATTATATAAAAAAAATTTATATCAATTTCTGAGATTAGATAATTTTTTTTAAATGTACTGCTTACCATCTATACATTGTTCTAAAAATGTCATTTCTTGAAGGCACTCGTACGATAACGTGTTATCGTATTTAGCGAGTACTGTGTCAATTTCGTTGTGTGCCGTTTTTTGTAAATCCGGATTTTTTGCAATTTCGTAAATACTGTGGGAAAGTGCATTTGATGAGGTATCAAAACCCGCCACAAATATAATAATTCCTTGGGCCGCCAGCTCATTCATTGTAAATTGTTTTTGGTGTTCCGATTTTTGTAAATCGGTTAAAATTTGTAGAAAATCGTCCCGTTTAAAATCACCCTCCTCACGAATTTTTAGTGTTTTGTGGAATAAATCAAACAGAAAATCTTTTAACTTTGGATTAATAATCTGAAGTTTTGTTAATTTTGATATGGCTGGCAGCAGCCACTTGATTATTATTCGTAATGTGCTCTCCCGTGTTGGACCCAAAATCCCTTTACCAACTTGTTGAAATATTTTGTCCTTTTCGTTTTTAAAACAATCGATATCAAGGCCATATGTAATCGATATTATAAAATTGGTGGTATACTGTGCCGCAATCTCATGCATTTCGAGTACACTGCCCTCGGGACATTTCATTAAATGCGATTCCAGTAATTTACCGCAGTCCACGATTACACCGCACATACTTTTTAGTTTCGCCGAAGTGAATGCTGGTGTAAGTTTTTGTCGAATCGATTTCCATTTTATGGGGTCATCGATTACAAATAAATTTCCAGAAACCGGATCATACGACTCATCCACATGAAAACCGCGTGACACAAAATGATTAAAATCTTTTACTAAGACGGTACGTATTAAGGAGATATCACGTAATATTAAAACAGGGCGTAGAAGTATATAACTCCCAATATACGGATCACTAGTTTGGTTGTATAGTTCACCGGCTCGTACACCAATCGGTGTTTTTAGTAAAAATGTTGGTGCAAAATTTCCAAACATGAGCGAAGGCCATACAAATTTTACGCCATGACGCCACCAGTATGTTAATTTCCATACCATTAAAATTACGGCCACAAAAGCTACATATCCGATATTAAATAGAATCGACATTTCCGGTTAACGAGAGACACTTTCTAATCACACACTGTGTATGTTTAAAGTATAACGCACTACTAACTGAATGCATTGAGTTGAAAAAAATGTTCTGTGCTGATAAAATTAACCAAGGTCAGTTATCATTGGTAAGTTTAAAGTGTGCATGCAAACAGAAACACAAGACAACTAATTTTATGAGTTAATATACTAATCGGGCAGCTTTAAGACGCGTGTTTTATTTTCTATCTATCTATGCTCAATTAAAGATTATGTAATAGAGTCGGACAAAATTGTAAATGCAAGAAATATGCTAATCAGAATTTTAATATACACAACACGAACTATTTTTAAATCAACAAGGTTTGTATAACCTTGGCGGCGGAGTATTCTTAAATGTAGCGCGCATATTAGAATATCCAAATATGAACATTTCCAATTAAAATGCAATATTTGCAAAACAAGATAACCTTCTTATAAAAAAAGTTACCTGTACAGGTAAAACATATTTTATACATCAATTTATTTTATATGACACTATAAATCCTGTACCGAACATTAAGATTTACGGTCAACTTTTATAGATGAGACCCATATATCTAACTGGGCAGAAAGACTCTATATTTTATGTCGTGAGTTGCGGCATTTATTGTAATCCCGTATAATACTTTGTATGTTGTATATTTGTGATACACGTGTATAAACCAAAATTGGCAATATGGAATAAAAGTGGAATTAGTTACTTTGACATATTGACATAGATCAGTGCTTGGTATGCCATTTTATATAGCGGCCTTCAAACACGAAAACACAATTTGACTAGTTAACTGAACCCTTTAACATTTAACGTGTTAATACGTTCGGAAAAGATGGGAATATAACCTAAATCAATAATAGGGCGAGTAAAGGTTGCTTCTCACTATATCTTCCGGCTCCGTTTCATACCGGTTCCGTTCGGTTTACGTAAAATATGTTTGCCTTGTCGGATTCAATCAGTTCCTTTGCATATTGATGCAAACGTACTTTTGATAGACATTCCGGCACGTGACGGAAACGGTGTTGATCGTGAGAACAATACATAGTTGTTCTATATTACGTACAAGTGCACTCGGTTGAAAATTGTGTTTCAAATTTATATCTGAATATATGAAAGACGAGAAATTAGTTAAACTTGCTACAAAGAGTAAATCTGGTCGGCTATACATATTTTCATAAGTTATGTACACATGAAATGTAACTACTGATTAGCTTAAGACTAAACTGCATGTATTTGCCATTCAACAGCCATTTGCCAATTGGAGAGTTGAAACGAAGTAGCTGTTGCATTACCTCCTTGTTGTGGCATATTTTGTAAGGTAGAGTTGATAGGTAGCTAGGACAATTTTATCTGCATATTGTGTTGCAGATTTTAATATTATTTATAAAATTGAAACTTTTATTGAAGAGCAAACGCTTCCTAAATTTGAGTGCGTAAAAATACCGCCATCGCTGTTTTTCACCCAATATCAACGGTAAGAAAATTATATTCCGCATAGACCAGTGCTAGAAGAACTATCGAAAAGGTTTTTTTATAAATGAAAAATTGAGAGCTCGAATTAGCTGGAGCTTGTGTCACGATATGTTTTCCATTAAGAGCTCCTAAATTCCTTCCTAAATTCCAAATATTACAAAATTGATTAGCAATCCTTGTTCAAACATCATAAACATGTATAAAGTGAAATACAACAAAACCAATGAACATGTGTATCATTGTAGCCTCACCGTGTTTGGTTCGAAACTAGAATATTTCGCCAAACGTAAAAAAAAAATTGGACGAACTTTACAATGAATTTAAACAAAATCACCAACTCATCATGAGTCAACAATTTGCATCTAACAAGGACCATGAGTAACTTGGAATACAACACGCAAAATCGCAAAGGACATTTATAGCAGTCTAAAAAATAGTTTAAATGAGACTATCAAAAATTGGATACAAGTAGATGATTGCATGGTAACTCAGTTAGAATGCAAACTGGAAGACTTACATCAAGTCAGAGGAAAAGCGGTAAAATCAACTCCACAGATTTAAGAACCAAAATAGGAGATTCCTACACACAATGGAAATTATTTAAGTTGGGTAACATTTAGAGATATATTTACCCAGGTAGTGCACAATAATAAATACGCATTACTAAACAGACATGTAACAGACTAAGCAGCTGGTCTACTAAACTCCTTTAACATCACAGAGGACAACTAGAGAAACTCTACAATGGATCGCCAATCTAATTGTCAATGACACATCGTGGGATCCAAAATTAGGCAGTGGAACTCATACATTATATGAGCAAAAATTGAAAGATCCAAAAAAGTTGGCATCACTGGATAATTTCTTTGGATTCCTAGAAACTCGATTCCGCAGTCATTAGAAATGATCGAGAACAAGGAGGCTAAATAGAAGAGATTAAAAATGAAATGCTTCCCAAGGAATTTGCCTTGGGATTTCATTAACAATTAATCACAAATTGCATAAATTTTAAAAACCTTAGTCCAAAATTGAGACATGATTTTGCATTAAAAGCAGAATTGTGAAAAAGATGTTTAGTATATTTCATCCACAGACGAGATGATTCAAGAACACAATGTAATACCTGTCAGAGGCTAAGACTCAACAAACAAAACGCGAGTGTGGAAATATTCGGAATCGGCGGCAAAAGAGTGACATCAACCAAGCAAACATTTTAATGCCATAAATAATAAAGGACGAAACGGGGGCCAACAGCTCAACATACGAAATTGGGTTAGATTGTGTTTGGAGCTATAAACTCAGTCTCCAGTGAGCATCAGATACAAACTATGATTTCAACTATAGATGATGATCTACAACTTGAGCTTAGGACATATGGTTCCAGCAAACGACTCAACAAGGAGAAACAATCATTTACCACATAATGCAGTCATAAAGGAGACAAGCACAACAACTAAACTTCGAGTGGTTTTTGATGCTTCAATAAAAACAAATTCAGGTAGCTGCCTTAATGATGCACAACTAACTGGACCAACCATTAAGCAAAATTTTTTTTCAATCGTGCTAAAATGGCGAAGATACAAATATGTTTTCACTGCCGATATCGAGAAAATGTATCGGCAAATAAAGGTCCTCGAAGTACATCAGCATCTACAATCAATAGTCTGGCGGGATGATCCAAAAAAGCCATTGCAGGAGTACAAATTAACAACACTAACGTAAGAATATTACATTAGCTGGCATATGACGAAGAAACTCTATACCCCAAAGCAGCAAAAATCGTAAAAACAGATTTTTATGTCGATAATGTCTTGGCTGGGGCACGTTCACTAGACGAAATATTGATCCTGCAGAATGAGCTAGGTAAATTGTTGAAATATGGAGGCTTCAACCTTAGAAAATGGTGCAGCAATTCGAGGGAGGTACTACAAACAACGCCGGAGGAAAATCGAGAATTCACAAAATTTGAGATCACAGATGATCAAAATGTAAAAACATTAGGTATATACTCGGATCCTCAAAGAGACGAAATTAGCTTTAAGGTATCAGCCATCTTAACTACACAAAAGGTTGACTCCAAGCAAAATGTCCTATCAAAGATAGCTCCCATAACTACAACCGCAAAAATAACGATGCAAAAGCTTAGGGAAACCTAGTACATGGGTTGGGCGAAAAATTACCTGGTTACCTGTAAGGCCGTTGGATAAAATTTCAACAACAATTAGAGCTTGTAATCAAAATTAAAATTCCCAGATTCTGTGATGCTTCGGATGCGGCATACGTTGCTATCATATACAGCAGGGTGATTTTATCATCCGGTGATGTTAAAATTACGTTACTACGACTAGCATCAAAACAAGAGTAGCTCCAATAAAATAAAATAAAAACACCACGACCAGAACTACGCGGAGCAGTTTTGTTGTCAAAATTAATGAAAAGCGTGAAGCAGTCATTAGAGTCGCCAACATCAATATACGTTTATACGGATTCAACCTTTAAGCAAATGGAAGGTATTCGTAGGAAATTGTGTAGCTGAAATACAAAACGACATCAGTCCAGTATATTTATTTCACGTCAAATCAACGACCTCGTCAACAACCTGTGCTGGTCTGGACCCAAGTGGCTTGAAAGGATAAATCTGCCATAATCAAAACATCAAATTTTCAGCACTCAGGAAGAAATGGAGAAAATTATAATCACCACGCAACCAGCAATACGTTAATGTAACATTTGGGATAAATATTCATCATACACGAAATTGATAAGGATCATTACTTATATAAAAAGATTTATCAACAATGCCAGATGCAAGGATTACTTAAAAAGAACATCCGGTCCACTGGCGGCCGACGAACTAAATTGCGGTAATTATCCTTATGACAACAAAAGCAGTACATCTAGAAGTTGTTATAGTGATTTAACAACAAATGCCTTCAAAGCTGCCTTGAAACGATTTATGTCCCGTCGAGGACTATGCAGCCACATCTACAGCGATTGCGGTACAACATTTAAAGACACAAATAAACAATTGAAGACTGCCATAAAGGAGTTCAGCAAACCCTATATCTCAGAAATAATTAACATTTTATCAAATACAAGCCATAAAATCAGCTAAATACTACCTAAAAAGAGTTTTAGGTGAAAACATATTGAGATACGAAGAAATTTCAACTTTGTTAAGCCAAATAGAATCATGTCGTAATTATAGACCACTGCGTGTTCCACGTCTTCAGACAACGAAGACAAATTCATTTTAACCCCTGGACATTTTATTATCGGGGAATCATTAATCACTGCACCTGATCAAGATATTCGTGAAGGAGTCTGGACCTTAAGCAATCGTTGGAAGTTAACTCCGAAGCTGTACAAGATATCAGGAGAATATGGTCGTGCGAATATTTAACGTCATTACAACGCGTGTTAAAATGGAACGAAGAAAGGCCAAATATAGAAATTGGATACATTATCAAAGAACCGAATCGTCCGCCATCTTAGCGGGCTCTAGACAAACTTGAGGAACTACATCCGAGTACAGACGGCAAGGTCCGTGTGGTTGCGATTCGTTGCAAGGGAAATAACTTCCTAAAACGATCAATCCAAAAAATATGCAAATTAACACAGGCAGTTGAACAACTAACACCGTTGAATTGACCATTGTTAACTTGATCACTTTGCCATTCTGTCAAAACCGGGAGTATGTTTAAACATCATAAACATGCATAAAGTGAAATACAGCCAAACCAACGAACATGTGTAACATTCTAGCCTCAACGTGTTTGGTTGATAGGAAATGGCAGATCTTATTAAAGTAAAACGTGGCGATACGAAGAACAAATGGGGTTTTTAAAACCATTTTCGTGCCAACGAGAAACAATTGGGAATCTAGACGATATTGATACAGAAAATGAAGAAATAGAACTACAGGAAAATACAGATGCTACTGGGACCTAGGAAAACAATTTAGTGCCTAAGCGCATAATTTTTTTTCAGTAATTCTAGAAGATCTGTTGGAATTGTACACCCACACAAAATCAACTCGTCGAAAATCTGCTAATCTCCTACTCTGGTCGTGTTGCGCTACCAATTTATTTCTGGCATTCGTGCTGTTACTTTCCATTGATCTCCAAGTTATCATGTCCCTTTCTCTGCCTCGTCCTGTTGCAGCACACCTAATTCTTAACTCTAATTCACTTTTGCACAAGTCTCCGTTTTGGCCTTCTGGATCGTCCTACTGGACTCACCTTCAACTATCGTACTGGAATCTTCTATATAAGGTGTCTAGTAATAATCTTTGCTTCATTTGTTAAGCCAGTTCGCCCCTTATTTTCTCAGTCTGTGCGCATCCTCTTCTAACTGCCTTCCAATTTTATGTTTTAGAGCTAGCACTTGCCTCTGGACTTGGTTGCTTACAACCCCTCATGTAACGCTCGGGTTGTTTGTATCGGAAACATTGAAACTGGGAACGTGATTGTTTTCCTCCGTTACTTCGAAAAGCTAACCGTGGTATTCTTATCTCTTCATTAATAAGATCCTTTATTTGAGTGATATACTCTGAGTCCTGCTTGTCCAACTTTACTGTGCTATCGCAATACCTCACTCATGGTTTTACCTCTAGTATTGGTTCTTAAATGGAGTTTTAGATGGGACGTTACAACAATTGTGCTGCAACGCCACTTGGAAATGCACTTTAAAAATTCTCGAATTGAATTACGCCGTCGAATGTCGAAGGCTCTAAAATTCCCTGAATCCCTAATGTTTACCTTCTTCCTCGCATGCTCTACACTTTTCCCTCAACTGCTGTGATGTATAGACGTTGAGGTTTTTAACCATCGCTGGTATTTGCAAAATCGCACTTCTGACGCTAAATGTTATGATGTTTGGGCGTTCGCTACTAATTCTAACACTGGATTTTGCAAACAAAACACGCAGCGATTGAAATTACAAATTTTATTTTCCAATACCTTTAATTTTTGCAGCAATTCACTAATTTCACTCGTTTACTGTTCTCTACTTTTCGCTCTGTTTACTTCTTGATTTGCATTGTTGACTGCTTAAAATTAGAATTGCCCCTGCCTATTTACTTGCCTATCACTATTCAAAACATTATTCGTTGCATTGCATCTGGCGATGTACTTATAAATCTCTTGCTTGTAATTGTATTACAACTCCTAGCCGCTTACAATTGCTTTCGATACCTGCACATTTGCCTCCACTTGGAATGTCCTTTAAAATTCTATTTCTCATCAATAGTTGAAGCCTACTTGTTGCGGTAACTACGATGATGTTAGAAATAAAATATAATCTGGAAATGTGTTCGAACTCGCGACCTTTGGGTTTGCAGCACTAGATGGTGTAAACCTAAATGTTTCGCCCATCAAGTGATATATCTGTGTAGAGTAGAATTCGTTATCAAGGGTTCGAATAACGAACGATTTTCATGAAATTTCTTGAAAAGGGGTTTTCGAGTATCAGAAAGGGATTGCCATGGGTTAAAGCAAGTTAAGAAAAATTCGTTAGAGGCTCTTCCAATGGGGCCCGAATTATTTTTTTTGGTTTTTGTGAGCTCTAAAATGCATCATCGCCTTTTTTAATTTTTTTCGGCTCACACGATTTTTATAAAAATTGTTGCGTCAGCGATTTTAGGTTACTAATTTATTTAGGGGGTCATTTGGTGGGACTCGAGTTCCATTTATAAAAT
This sequence comes from Nephrotoma guestfalica, assembly GCA_963691935.1. Taxonomy (NCBI): domain Eukaryota; kingdom Metazoa; phylum Arthropoda; class Insecta; order Diptera; family Tipulidae; genus Nephrotoma; species Nephrotoma guestfalica. The sequence continues at coordinate 34,785,609 of OY829915.1, forward strand.
TTTTTTTGATCCGCAGAGTTTTTATAAAAATTGGTAAAAGGTGGTATTCAAGACATCGATTGCGATTGGTTTTGGGAAAATTCGTTTTGGGAAAATTCGTTCAGAGAGTCGATGTGTTCCGGGCTCCTTTCTCTTATTGTCTTTTCGGCTAGCACGATTTGTATTAAAATTAGTGAAAGGTGTTTTCGAGTGTCACAAGCCGATTGCGATTGTGATGTTTTTTGGTTTCTTGAAAATTAATCTAAGGTTAGTTGGGGAGCTGGGAACTTTTTTTTAACATTTCACTTGGCTTGGATGACATTGATAACATTTATCGGGACTGGCTTTTCTAATGTAAGGATACTTACATTAATTATAGTGTTTATAATGTTGCATCATTTTCCGCCGTGTTGTGGAAATTAAACTACGTAGTGGGGTGTTGCATAATGTTTCGTCATATTGCACCATGTAATGTGATGTTGAAGCCTTCGTTTAACAATTTTTTATCTTGAACGATTACGAAAAAAATTAGCGTGACTGAGTTTTTGAATGCAAGGAAACAATTATAAGGGCTTCTGATGTCTGTATAAATCATTTAGAAGTCCTCCGGATGAACCGTTGTTTTGCATCATGTTGCATATTATTTCAAAGTGGCACACCATGTTGCGTGGTGTTGCGCCATGTTGCAAGATGTTGCATCATGTTGTATAATGTTACGTTATATTGCTCCATGACACAATGTTGCTAATGTTGCTTGATGTGGCATCATGTTGCTTATTGATGGATCATGTTGTGGAATGTTGCATGGTATTTCACCTTATTGCATCATTTGTCTAATATTTTCTCGTTAATTAGATATTACGCGCTATGTTCACTATGATATGTTGGCGACGTTACTTGTGAAATTATATGGTTGCACTAATCGCTTCTTTGAAAAAAGTTGATTGTTGTGAGTAACAATATTTATTTGTAGCACTCGCTATATAATTAATGTTTTGTCTTGGGTCCTTTTTCACTTTTTTTCTGTCTTAAACGATTTTGATATCGTCTAGATATCGACTCGTGCTTATTTCGAGAAAATTCGCTTAGGGGGTCCTACGGGGGGCCAGGTTTACTCTTTTAAATTTTTTATGCTCCAACAATTTAAATAAAAATTGCAATAATAATGGTTTTCCAATGCCTGGCATGGATTGTGATGATTAATAAAATTTTAAGAAAACTTATTTATGGTTTTTCGAGTTGAATGATTTTAACAAAAATAGAGAAGATGAGCTTTCATGGGCAGGAAACCGATTGTGATGAGTTCTAAGTTCGGGTACTCAAATGCGATCCGGTTTTCTATTTAACAAAAATCAGCTCGAACGATTTTAATAAAAAACTTGAGAGTAGGATATTTTTGATCGTCAGAATATAACTGCAATGGATCATGACCTTGGGAAATTTGTATAGATGTGCTTCGGTTTAGAAGCTATGTTGCATCTTTCAGTCATGCCTCTGAAAATTTTTCAATTTAAATGAACCTAAGCCACATCTTAACCGATTGGGATACAGCTCTTTTTGTATGACAAACATAGAGCAAAATTCAAGAAATATCTCAAACATATAAAGAGCGCGTCCTTAAGGTAACGCCTCAAGGAAGTTTGTAAATTTATACGAATATTGAAGGGTAGGAATGAATTAAAAAACTACCCGCGGATCAAACGCAAAGACCAATGCAATGGACAACACGCTGAAAGGAAATATTACCCATGGTGGAAAATACAATTTTATTCGGAAAATTCCAGACAAGCGAGATAAAAAACAGTCTCGACCAATAAGTGTTATATTCCATAAGCTACTTCCATCCACTCAGGTAGAGGAAAAAAAGAAGACAAGTGGATTGATAAATCCATGGAATAGCGTCTTTTGTTTGTTTTGAAATTTTGTTCTGAGTTTGTAAAATTGTCTACGATCAGTTTATCATTGGTAAGTTTTTATATTTTATTGAGATAATTTACTAATCGAGCAGCGTCTTAAAGACGCGTGTTTTATTTTCAATCTATCTACACTCAATTAAAGATTATAAAATACAGTCGGACAGAATTCTAACTGCAACAAATACGCTAATTTCAATGTAAATATAGAACACACTAAATATTTGGTTTTGATAACCTTGGCGCATGTTAGAATATCCAAATATGATCATTTCCAATTAAACAGCAATATTTGCAAAACAAGATAACCTTCATATAAAATAGTTACCTGTACTTGTTTACTTTAGTTTCTTATACATCATTTTTTTATACGAAGCTATAAAAGCTGTACCGATGATTTACGGTCAAAACTGGGCAGAAATACTTGTGTTTGATATACTATTTTATGTAGTGGCCTTCAACTATGAAAACAGAATTTTACTAGTTTACTGAACTCTTAAACATTTAATCATTAATATGTAAATTTAGTTTTATATTGTACAGATAAAAAAATCGTTTGCATACATGTTAGATAAATTATTAGTGTCAAGACGTTGTGAACAGTTTGGAATGTAACATAAAACTAGATCAAGTTATAATCCTCCAATGCATCTCTATACAGAATATTTTGAACTTAGTTCATACCAGTTGGTTACAGAAGGCACAACATACCGCAAATTAGTTAAATAAAGCAGTTCCAAATGTGGAACTGGTGGCTTGAATAAATTCCACGATCGTCTTCTGGGCATTATTTCGTCGGCAACATGACTTTAGAAGATAATTTTGCTGATTGTGCTTCGATGGGGTTGAACCGGAAAAGCTAGAAGATCTGGATTTATGCTAGCACGGTTCAAAATGGTTAACACAAATGCGAAATAATTCGCTTACCTGTAAGGTATAGTAAGATAACCCATCAACTAGCATATATATTGCGATTCATCAATATAAAACTACATCAACATACAAATTCTTTATTTCATCTATCTAACTCTGAATAACTAAACCCTCAACGTTTGTTACACGGCCATGTACATTCTAAACATTTTGCAGCCGAAATCAACCTACTGAAATCCGGAAAAGACGTACCAATGTCGGAAATTGAAATCTCTCAAGCCAGTTGTCGATGACTCAGGACTTATGCGAGTTGGTGGTAGACTATCAAATACATTTATCACATACAACATAAGGGAACCGTGGATTCTGCAGCCAATAAAATATTTATCGAGGTAATTGTACACGAACATTACATTTCCTGCACGCTAGATCAAACCTTATGGTTAATTCTACGTACCAATTCTGGACGCAAATCGGTTCATGCTTGTTTGCGTAAAGTATGATGCAAAGGTAACTAACCAAGTCAAGGGTAACCTTCCCATTTAAAGATTAGAGCTTGTTCTACCTTCCTATAGAGTTGGTATAGATTATGCGGGTTTATTTCCAGTCCATTTCGCTTCCAAATCGGTGCATATTGAGTTCGCCTCTGATCTAACCACAGATGCGTATATTGCTGCGCTTAAAAGATTCATGGTCAGAGCAAATTTCATTGGAGCTCGCAATCACACAAACGATTTTTACAAATTGTTGTTGACAGATCAGCTATCATTTAAATTAATCCCACCAAGCTCACCACATTGAGGAGAAGGATCTGGAGGATTGTAGGCATTGTAAATGGAAGATTACTATTTTTTTTGTTTTGTTTATTATCCCTGCAATTTGTTCTGGGGCCAAGGCTTTCCCAACTCTATCGCGGTTTGCTTTTTCCGTCCTTACTTTTACGCCAGTGTTAGCCAATTCGTGGACGTACAGTTATAGGTCCAATTTTATCACCATCTTCACATTTCATATCTCCACGCCAGTCTATACTGGCATGGAAGATGGGTCGGCCCATGAGTTTTGTACTTGTCGGTGTCATAGATGTGTTTCATTTCATCATAGATCGTAATCTGTTGATGAAAATTTTCTGTGCATCGTGCCCCTATCGGGATTCGAACCCGCTTTAAACACTGGGCCATTTGGTGGGAAGATTACTATTTAGCTAGTTTTACACATTCACTGGTATATTTGTGATTCGATGATTTAAATAACGCTAGGTAGTTGTAGTTACATATTATGCAAATGAAATAAAATTTGCACGAATATCACATTTATTGTTACCTTATGTAAAATTTACTGCAGGAATGGAAAATCAAAAAACCAAACATTTTAGCTCTTGTTTGATAATTTATACTGTCCCAATTTGGTCCAATTTACAAATGGCAAGGTCGGCGAATAGTAGTACGAAATCCTAATGGCGTTTGTTTCTAAAACAATCATACATAAAATTTACAGAATATAAAGTATTTAGATAACACTACAAGAGGAGGAAACGCTATAATAGTTAACAAAACATTTACCATTACGAAGCGCAAGAATATGCAACAAAAAAAGTTTAATCAACCTGGAACAGCGTTAAGATGAAACAATTTTCGCTAACCGTTTCTGCAATTTATTTGTCCACCACCTGAAGGTAGATGATTTTGAGAACATACTCATTGGGGATCAAGACTAGTTTTCACTATAGGTAAAGAGCTTCTTAGGACAGGGACATTGGCACTCAACTAGAAAAACAACTATCTGGCCCGAAGATGTCAATGAAGTACCCGAGTTCTTATCACTCCTATATACTGCTCACTCTCAGCGGCAAAATAATAAGCAAACCAAGAAATATTACCCTGAAAATTGGGAAGGATTCAAAGAACAAAAACGCTACCGAATAAAGATGATTGTATCTCTTAAAAAGAAAGATCAATTGGATGAAGAAATTGACAATTATGTAATAGCCATACAACAGACAGCATGGAATAATACACGCGAAATCAAAAAGATATTAAAAGGTACAAATTACTGAAAAAAGTAGAGACCTAGTTGAAGAAAAACAAAAGATCAGGAAGAACGTCTACCTACGAAAATGCCCGCGGTTAAAAATATACAGAATAATTGAACCCATAGAGTATAAGGAGGGAAATAAAGAATATAAAAAATGAAGCAACGAACCCGTACCTATGATTATAACACATGAAAAAAGTGACTATTAATTGTAGAAGTCAACAAAACGAATAAATACACAATAACTCAGATTTCCTACCTCTATTCCTTATCTAACAACGAACAGTGGAAGTTAGGAAAGAAACAATGAACAAAAATCAGAAGCCTTTGTTACTCAAAACCAGGAAAACTTCTATTAAAACGAATGTAACCGGCAATTGAAAGTAAAGAACTCACGCCCTTACATAAACATGGGTTTCGAGATTTACATTCCACAATAGATCTAGTTCATAGTAATACGAACATCATAAAAAGAGAACTTGAATGACTCTGGTCCTTGATAGCGGTCTATTGATGAAACTTAGGAAAGTGTTACCAATCCAATTTTGTCATTTTCTTGAACCATACATTAAAGAGAAACGCTTTAAACATAAACAATCCACCCCACAAATTAAAGAGATCAAAGCTGGAGTACCTCAGGACCAGTACTAAATATTTTCTGTTCACAAGCGAAATGACGCTGCGACTAAACCAGTAGATGACGCCATAGAAGAAGCTGCTCACAAACTTCAAAGTGTAATAGGCAGAACGAAAGAAAATCCGTCCGTGTTTACTTCACCAACAGAAAACTAGATGATAATCTGCGACGGAAGATGGATGATCAAAAAAAATTAAAAAGCTCAGACTCACACATACTAAACGGCAACAGATATAAATGCCCACGTTTGGACGTATGGTATTCTGCTGTGGGGTTGTACTAAACCGAGTAACTTAAACTTCATCTAAAAATTCCGAAACTCAGTACTAAGAATATTTTAAATTTTTCTTGTTTCGTACGCCTTCGCAACCTCCATAGGGAACGTAAAAACAGCTAATGCCGGTCAGCAAAGCAGTACAGTTTAGAATCACTCAATCGTCGAAGTTAGTCATCTTTTCGATCAACGAGAAATAATAACTTTGTAGCTCACGCAATGCAGAACAACACATGTCATTTGGTTTGATGATGATAGAAATCTATTTGAAAATGTAAGTACTCCCAGTCGAACAACTTCGAACGAACTCCGGGCTTTTCCTTTTTTTTCCAAATGTGTTTTTTTAGAGGTTCACATAGTTTTAAATTAAGATAAAACAAAGAAAAACATTTCGAACACCAGTGAAACTAGCTTAATTGGATAAATAATTTTATGCCATTAATGCTCGATTATGATTTCGGCGTAATCTAGCTGTCCAATTTTCGATCACTCTTCGCAGCAATTGCGGCCGTATATCGCTAATCACTCGCCGAATGTTGTGTTTCAAGTGTTCAATAGTCTCTGGTTTATCGGCATAGACAAGGGACTTAACATATACCCAAATAAAATAATATAATGGAGTTAGATCACACGATCTCGGTGGCCAATTAACAGGACCAGTATGCGAAATTAGTCTTTCATCAATTGTTTCTTTCAGTAAATCAATTGTATCCCGCTCTGTGAGACATGTGGCTCCGTCCTGTTGAAACCACATTTCAGCAAGATTTTTGCCAGTCAATTGGAGTACAAAATAGTTTGAAATCATGTCTCTATACCGTTCATCATTACTTGTAACATTCCGCCCATGATTGTTTTGAAGACATGTGGAACAATGATTCCGCCGGCCTATAAAGCGCACCAAACAATGATTTTAACTGGATGTAATGATGTTTCGCCAAAAGCGTTCGCTTCACTCCAAATCCGACAATTCTGTTTATTAACGTTTTGCGGCGTGATGGTCGGATGGAAAAAATTAAACTTGTAGTCCTGCATGTAAACCAAGATCTTTAGATAAAATCTTCCATAAAGTGGATAGACTCATCTCCAGTTGCAAGGAACGACGTCGAATTGATTGGTTTGGGTCTTGCTGTTGCTTTGTCTTGTTAATCAAAACAGCGTTGCCAACTTAAAAATGTGAACCTCTAAAACAACACCCGTTACGTTTAATGATGATGCGGATATTCCTCTTGCCAGCGTCCAGATCCAGGTCTCTGGATTTACCTTTCTTAGATATGTATGTTCTCTTTACCTTCCATTCTTTATGTTTTCTTGACTGATTGCATCAATGCTTAGGTTGAAGATTAGTATACGCTTTGCTCCTCTTGCATTTCACATCTTATTTCAAATGAGTGCATTTTTTTTGTTAATTATTACCGCACAATTCCAGAAATTTATTAGAAAATTTTCCGTTATTTAACCCGCAATCTGAATTAATTTATTAATCTTAAAACACATGTAAATGGCCTTAGACCCGATATTTCCAACATCTCTTTGAAATTTTAGTTAATTCTGTAATAAACTTGCACGGAAATCGAACCCAGTGTGGAATAGATGAACGTTTGTAAGAATAAATTACGTTAGTTATCATTTAAATCCCTAAAGTTACTGATCCATGAGAGTTTTATTGTATGGAACACAAAGTGTATTTTGATCTCATCCACGTCAGTTCAAATTTCATGAAACAACGCTATGACGCTTACTAGATTTCATTTCAAACTTTGTGACCCAACACAAAATTTGGTCGAGTTTTCCATACAAAATTTCAACTGATGAATCAATGGGTGCCATGAAATACAGCTAATTTTCAGTTGCCATAGTACATGGCGTACATTTCTTATTTGAAAACACTAGCAAGAGTAATATATAGGCCTTAGAAACCGATATGGTCAAAACCGCTTTGAATTAATTAGTAAATTCAGTATCAAATTTGGAGAAAAAAGGTAAAATAAAAGATTAAGAACTCTCAAAGTTTCTAAATTAAATTTGCAATGAAAGTTGTAAATAGCATCTTTCAAAAATTTAAGCAGAAATTACGATTTTTGATGGTTTGGCTGGTTTTGAACAAAAATTCGGCCACAGTACAACCCATAAGGATTGATTGATCGGGAAGAAAGTTCATACTTAACCTTGTTTTATAAATTCGGAGATCCCAGTGATTTTTATAAATCAATCCACCAGAACTGGAAGCTTCCTTATAAGCTTTTTACTTTTGCAAATACTTTCAAAAGTATATTGTATGCAAAAAAAAACGACGAAGATGTTTAAAATCTCTAATTAAATTTGCAATAATTCCGGTTTAGATCAGTTTTCCAAAATAAAAGCGGAAGTTATAATTTTTAACAAACAATTATTTTTCAACTAAAATTCGATCCCGGCATTGCCTAGATGGATTTCTAAATCGGCCGGCCCCCCTTACCTAGGATTTTATGGGTTATATAAATTGAGAGCTTGCATTGGACATTTCTCGTTTTTTGCAAATATTTGGAAAAGTATTTATCATTTACGAAAAAATGTTCTTTTTTTAAATATTGCCATGTACCACGAGTTTCGATAAAAAAAATTTATTTCACACAAATTCGGCTTCTCTGCAGTACAGACGGATTTGCAATTGGAAATGAAACTCAAATCTAAAACTTTTTCTATTAATTAGGAGATCCTTGCGAAATTTCATGGAAATCGATGTTCCGGAAGAAGCAGTTTCCAATGGGAAGAATTTAGTTGGGAAAGTAAAAAATAAATTATTTACAGTTCGTGTTCCAAAGGTTCCGAAGCCTTAAGTTTAAGTAGCTCTTTCACCGTGTACATAATTTTATAGTGGATGAAATTTAGATTTTATTATCATGTCGAAAATCTTTTTATTGTTTTCATTGCTATGAGACATATTTCTTTAAGAAGTAAAATTTTATCTCATGAAATCACATCTCGTCGTGGTATACAGTATATAGTTACACTCATATCGGAATGTAATCATAATTTATTGATATTTTTTTTAGGTTATACGAGTATTTTGTGGCTCGAGACAGTAAGTATTTATTCAACAATGATGATGACACACATTTCATTCCTATATATTTTCAATTAACAAACTCAGCATGTCGTCTCTCCATTTTATTATTATTGTTATTATTTAGTTTGGACTCGAGATCTATATATTACGTTGTCAGTTCTGAATTCACATAATATAGAATCCTTCTGTCTGAAATATGTTACATCATATATCTTCATATAAATATATCCTGAATGATATATTGCTTCGGGCTTATTAACATTTTTTTGATGTGCATGTTGGTATAGAGTAATGTAACGTTTAATTAAATATTAAATTCTAATTAAATATTTCTATAATTCCAATTCGAACTAAATAATTATATTCTTTGATTTTAATACGCATCTGTATTACATTATTCATGTAACATAGCATTGTCTTTAGGCAAATCACAATACACAATGTGTCTTAAACAACAAATCTCTAGTCGGTACGGTGAAGTACTTTTATGTTACGAGAATTAAAGACATTCACATTATAACTCTTTATAGATATATGTGGGGATGGTTAAATAAATTGAAATGAAAACACTTAATACCAACCACTTAATTTTGTGCAAATACTGAAAAAAGGTTATAATAATCCATATCGTGTAACTAGAGAATCGGGGGCAATTATACGCAGATGCTACATTTTCTTGTTTTCCAAAATCTTATTTATACACACACACAGTTGTTTTCATTCTCAAATCCCGTATCCTATTTTCTTATGTACGAGATTTTACCCAGTACAATTGAAATATAAAAAAAAATTATAACAAATTGGTGCGAGGCAGCAAAATATTCTTAGTAAACTTATGTGCACTCAAAAACTATATAAAGAGTCTCAAACGTCACCAGATTATATATGTATGTAGCCTATGGTTATCATAAAAGCATCAGAAATCCATTAGAATCTCTATGGGAAAAATAGAAAACCCGAACAAGAAAAACTATTCGGCAACGAAAACAAATAAATTAAAATTAAACTTATTTTCGAGATATATAATTTTCCAGTTTGTCGGAAAATTAAAATAAATGATAGAAGAAAAATTTTCATCTGGTGATGAAAAACATTTTTTCTAAGTTTTGCCTCGCACAAGAACCTTGTACAAAAAATTTAAATTGTCTTAAGATGGAATGGATTTTTATGTATTTACTTCGAAATATTTGTCGTCATGAATGGCAATTTGGACGCTTTAAAGAGTATTTTCTAAGGTTGTTTGTTTTTAATCTTTGCAATATGTTCCGGTGGGGCGCGTGGCAGAGAGAGATAGATAATACGACAATAACTACATCGTCACCGCCAAGCATTCATTATTTGGGTTAGTATAAGGAAAAACGAAATCATATTCCTCTCGCATGCCAGTAATCCAGTTTATTTCATCCAGCAGCAGTGTACACCTTATTTAAAATTAAAACTGATTATGTCAATGGGATGTAGCGCCAGAAAAAATAAAATAATATGTATGTGGCCAAAGCACTCCCAACCATTTCACAGTTTCGGAACAAATTCAAATAACTTATGTTCAACACACGTCATCTTCTTGTCGATGCCAGTAAATTATTTTATTGGGAATTATATCCATTAGTTCCATAGGATTTTTGATGTCGTAATTGCGTTAATGCTGTATTCGGTTTGGTATTCGGTAACCATCATTTTTAGTTGGAACGTGTGCTTCAGATTTTTATAATTCTTGCTGGATCACTCCCTATACGGAGGGGTAAACAAATTGAACTCGAAGTGAATAATCAAAATATTGGTGGAATTTTATCTGATTAATTTCCTCAATTTAGGCAAAATTTGGTAAGTTTAGTCAAGTTTATATCAACCATAATATCAGTCTTATTTATAGAAAGATAAATGAGAGATTTATACCTGACTCGCATAAGCCAATTTAAAATAATCGCTAAACACGTTAGATTTAATTTTCACACTTACTGTTTCACAAAGTTTGTGGCAAATGGTTCTTTATTGATTTTGTTATTGAGCAGACTTTTTTAGGGTTCCTTATAATGTGCAGAATATTTATTGTAATTTCAAATTATTTGGTACTTGAGCATGCAACAAATTTACCCGGTCATTTAATGGCAGAATTTCTATCTCATTATCATTCAAGAGGTTCAACGGTTTCAGCATTTTGTACGTATTACCATTATTGTCATATGATACGCAAACAGGACGTAATATGGTGAGTATTTTGGCGATTGGTTGATCAATTGGTTGGTTGAATTCTGGAGGGCACAAGCTATTTCTCTAACTTCGATGATCTTGACTAACATATGAGCGAATAGCACCTAAAATGGATCTATTGACTCTTTCAGGATTTGTTTGCGGTGAATAAATCGTTGTAATGGTATGTGTCACTGCGAATTCCTCCGAGGGTAAGGCCCATCAAATCTATAAAAATTTGATGCCATGGTCTCAATACGGAACGTAATTGACCGAAGGGTGGCTTAGATATTAAATTACTACTGAATCATGCTCTTCATTCAACAGTTTTATTGTTAATTTTTCGGGAACCCATATTTTCCACACACACACCTCCGAGAGTGGAGTATCCATTTTGGGCTCGATACGAATAAATATTCTATCGTCTTGAACTTTAAAAGATAGAAAATGTTCGGGGTTTTCGAAAATTCGACTGCGGAAGGTAGTATATTTTTGTCCTCGAACTCAAAGAGCGCAAAATCCAGTGTGTCCGAAAGTTTAGGCCAATCGCTCCACCGTGCTAGTCGACCACTTAAATTATTTAACGTCATGAGCCACTTTAGGCTGGCCTGATCTGTAATTACAGTAAATTTAAAGCCCTCGATATCATCAAGTCCCTGTTTCGGCGCCATTTTGTAGTGACGTGTCCGCGTACGTCCAGGACTGCCCGGGTTCTTCATCGGCTTGGGAGATTCCAGCAGACACTACCGTCACCAGTTTATTTGCCTGGACTTGACTTACGACGTCACTCTTATCCACCTTACAAAATCTTTTCCGATAATATTAATTAAACATATTTACATTTAAACTACAAAAACATTTTATTGATTATAATGATAAACTTTACTTGTATTTTTTCCTTTAAGTCTCAAAACAAATTAAATCCGAATTGCCCGTTTATAATCGTAACTATTTTCGATATTAAGTCACTTACCCCAGGTCCTCAGCCGATCCATCTCAAGAGCTCTCGCAGTGTCGTTGGTTATTGGTGTTTTTTTTTCTGTAAAATAATTTATAAAATTATGAGCTTATTATAAAAAGGCATTTAGGAATTACTTGTAACGTTATAAATTTAGTGGTAAATGTATCAAAACTACGCAAATTACATTACGTGTCTATAGACAACTGCATGCAAAGAAAAAAAATGATGAATATGTATAGGTGATGAATCTCGTAGTAGCGGTTCTACCGCGCCTCGTGGCTGTGTGTGACGCTGCTACTTGTGGCAGCAATACTACCGCGCCTCGTGGCTGTGTGTAACGCTGGTATTTGTGGTAGCAATACTACCGCGCCTCGTGGCTATGTATGACGCTGGTATTTGGGGCAGTAATATAGTGGGTCTACCGCGCCTTTATGTAATTTGGTTGTTATCATCAACCCATCCTCACGCCTCACCAGTTTTTTACTATCTGCCCTTTTTTTCTAAGTAAAAACAAAATTTTTCTAAATAAAAATTGTTTTTCTTATTTCTTTATTTTTGTTTTTGTTGGCAACAATGCACAATTTACCGAACGAAAAAAAAACAAATTCCATAAAGACAATCAATGTGGTGCAACTATTACATCCTCTGAATACTAAATTCAATACTTGCAACGCAGTTAGCATAGCACGATTTAATCTCAAGTTTAACAAATAATAACAAGTTTAATTGAGTCTATTAAATCTTTAGAGGACCAAACGAGGTACTAATAATTTATAATTAACTTCAAGATTCTAAATTTGCAATAATATTGATCCAGAAAAGTTTTCCAAAATTTAATTGGAAATGACGATTTAAGATAAAAACTGTTTTCAGCAAATATCGCCCACTGTATAGCCCATAAGTATTGATTGATAGAAATTAAACTCATACGCTTTCCATAAATTGCGAGGACCTACTGATTTTCAATCATATCATGATTGTAAATTTGAATTAATTAAAATAATTTTTTAAATTTTACCGGAAATGACGAGTTTGGTTAAAATAAAATTTTAAACATAAATTCAGTTTCTCTAGAGTTCGGGCTAATTTAATATTCGGAATAATACTTCATTCTTCAACTTTTTCCATTAATTGGGAGATCGTCGCGAAATTTGGTTAAAATATTTGCATCGGAAGAAGCATCTTCATTGGAAGTGTTTTGAATTATTTTAATGGTGTTGAAAAGTTAAGCATTTAAATAAAATTATAGATTAAATTTTCAACACACAAAGATAGAGAAATACCATAGGTTCGTACCGGTTTTTGCATTTGCCTATACAGAAGATATTGTTATTTGCCAGTACATTTTCCTATTTATGATGTTTAACTCTTGTGTTTTAATCTTTAACTTAGATTGTAATTTAGTCATGCGAAGGTAATTAGTTAGTATTTGTATTTTGAATTTGGTTTTGATTGTTGAGTTAAGAACCATGAGTATCTAGTTCACATTTTGGTTTTTAAAGTTGTTCAGTTTCTCAATGTGTTAACTACAGTTGGAAGTTTGCTCCGATATATTTTGTCCAGCTACTAGGATGGCTGGTGCATCTGCAAATGTTGTAACTTTGTCATAAAATTTGCTTTTCAATGCTTAGTTTGGCTAAAATTTACGATTAGGGAGGTATGTTGTGCAACGACTATTGAATGAGACAATTGAAAGGTTGTGATCTTATATTCCGTTAACAAAAGATTCTTAAATCTGGAATCCTAAAGTAATAATATTACAAATTACCATCTAATTGTATTTGCAACCAATGATGTATGCAAGTTTACCTCGCTTACAATTGCAAAAGGCAATTGGAATTTTAAAATTATGTATCTCTGGCATTGGAACCATGGGTACCTTATAACATAATTTTATTTATTTTGAACCGGAGAACAATGATCTGGTCTATATGATTTAATTTAAAATGGCAGAATCTATAAAATTGTGCTTCTACTTTTTAGCTTATAATCTCCTAGAATGTATCTTCCTTTTCGGTCATAGAATTTTACATGAAAATGACATTAATTAATTTTATTACACCATATATGAGTATTGCAGCTTCGAATTCAGAGTTAAATGACTTTTCACTCGAAAGTGTATTTTGCACTTACAGATAACTTTAAGTGGAAACGCGTAAATAATGATACCTGATTGTATATAAAATTAACCAAATCAGCAATTGAAGCTCGTTGTGCTAATTATTGTGTGAATCTAATTCAATAAATAATTAATTGCCAAATATGTGACAACAAGTTCATGATTCCCTGATGAAAGCTCGGGAATCTGCTAATTATAATTTCATATAAAACTGACAAGAACATATTTTTGGAATCCTAATAAACTACTTTTTCCTATGGTATCTAATCCACAAAATATTATGTGAACGGCATCATTGCAATCAATGAATAATTAAGCGAATTAATCTAGAGATGTGATGGAATGAATGATTCACTTCCTGCATGTAATATAATTGAATATTAAATTTTTTTTGTAAATATTTTATTACATTATTTTAAGGCCGATTTGTTTCGATATCGCTTTGCATAATTTAATTCATTCATTAGTAAATTTTAATTTAAATTTTGCTTGGAAAAATTTGATTATTCGACACATTACAATAATTAATTGATCCATTTGAATTTATTTAGCAAAATAATTTATTTATTATTCAAATTTATTTTTTTTTACATATATTGCTAAAAAAGTAATGAAAAAATTCACTTCCTGCATGTAATTAAATTATTTAATTTTTATTTGTGTAAATATTGTGAAATTTGCTTTGAGGAAGTTTACATTGCATAAACATGCTGCTAATTAATTATATTTTGATAAATGAACATAACTATTTATTTCGTGCTTGAAATAATATAAATACTTACTAAACCAATAAATATTTTAAATGGATTGTTCGCAAAAAAATTTAATTTAAATACAAATTACATTTATTGTGTAATTTATCTTGTTTTAGACATACATATATTGTTCAAACATTAGAATGTCAATCAAATTTATTTAGTAAAAATTATGTAATGAAAGCTTAAAAGAATTTTAACAACATTATTTATTTTTGTATTCAGTTATTTTACTAAGTTTTGGTAATTAAACGTTAACATTTATTTTGTGCATATAACAATTTGCGAATGTTTAATAAACCAACAATATTTCGGCTGAAACAGAATATTTCAACAATCCATTGATCTATTTCAGTTTATATAACCAACCAACGCATTTTATATTTTGGTTCACTTCCTGCATGTAATAATTTTTGGTGTGAATATTGTAAAATATGTTTTAGAAAAATATTAATTAGACGTAATTTTTCGTTGTTTGTCGTTATTGTATTAAGTTTTGGTAACTAAACGTTAACATTTATTTTGTGCATATAACAATTTGCGAATGTTTAATAAACCAACGAATATTTAGGCTAAAACAGAATATTTCAACATGCCATTGATCTATTTCAGTTTATATACCCAACCAACGCATTTTCGTTTTTGGTTCACTTCCTGCATGTAATAATTGTTGGTGTGAATATTGTAAATTATGTTTTGAGAAAGATTAATTAGACATAATTTTTCGTTGTTTGTCGTTATTTTACTAAGTTTTGGTAATTAAACGTTAACATTTATTTTGTGCATATAACAATTTGCGAATGTTTAATAAACCAACGATATTTCGGCTGAAACAGAATATTTCAACATTCCATTGATCTATTTCAGTTTATATAACCAACCAACGCATTTTTGTTTTTGGTTCACTTCCTGCATGTAATAATTTTTGGTGTGAATATTGTAAATGTTTTAGAGAAAGATTAATAAGACATAATTTTTCGTTGTTTGTCGTTATTTTACTAAGTTTATGTAATTAATCGTTAACATTTATTTTGTGCATATAACAATTTGCGAATGTTTAATTAACCAACGAATATTTAGGCTAAAACAGAATATTTCAACAATCCATTGATCTATTTCAGTTTATGTAACCAACAAACGCATTTTCTATTTTGGTTCACTTCCTGCATGTAATAATTTTTGGTGTGAATATTGTAAATGTTTTAGAGAAAGATTAATAAGACATAATTTTTCGTTGTTTGTCGTTATTTTACTAAGTTTAGGTAATTAATCGTTAACATTTATTTTGTGCATATAACAATTTGCGAATGTTTAATTAACCAACGAATATTTAGGCTAAAACAGATTATTTCAACAATCCATTGATCTATTTCAGTTTATATAACCAACAAACGCATTTTCTATTTTGGTTCACTTCCTGCATGTAACAATTTTTGGTGTGAATATTGTAAATGATTTAGAAAAATATTAATAAGACATAATTTTTCGTTGTTTGTCGTTATTTTACTAAGTTTTGGTAATTAAACGTTAACATTTATTTTTTGCATATAACAATTTGCGAATGTTTAATTAACCAACGAATATTTAGGCTAAAACAGAATATTTCAATATTCCATTCATCTATTTCAGTTTATATAACCAACAAACGCATTTTATATTTAGGTTCACTTCCTGCATGTAATAATTTTTGGTTATATTGTAAAATATGTTTTAGAGAAAGATTAATAAGACATAATTTTTCGTTGTTTGTCGTTATTTTACTAAGTTTTGGTAATTAAACTTTAACATTTATTTTGTGCATACACCAATTTAAGAAAGTTTAATAAACCAACGAATATTTAGGTTAAAACAGAATATTTCAATATTCCATTCATCTATTTCAGTTTATACAACCAACAAACGCATTTTCTATTTAGGTTCACTTCCTGCATGTAATAATTTTTTGTGGGAATATTGTAAAATATGTTTTAGAGAAAGATTAATATGACATAATTTTTCGTAGTTTGTCGTTATTTTACTAAGTTTTGGTAATTAAACGTTAACATTTATTTTGTGCATATAACAATTTGCGAATGTTTAATAAACCAACGATTATTTAGACTAAAACAGAATATTGCAATATTCCATTGATCTATTTCAGTTTATATAACTAACAAACGCATTTTCTATTTAGATTTACTTCCTGCATGTAATAATTTTTGATGTGAATATTGTAAAATATGATTTAGATAAAGATTAATAAGATATACTATTTCGTTGTTTGTCGTTATTTTACTAAGTTTTGGTAATTAAACGTTAACATTTATTTTGTGCATATAACAATTTGCGAATGTTTAATTAACCAACGAATATTTAGGCTAAAACAGATTATTTCAACAATCCATTGATCTATTTCAGTTTATATAACCAACAAACGCATTTTCTATTTTGGTTCACTTCCTGCATGTAATAATTTTTGGTGTGAATATTGTAAATGATTTAGAAAAATATTAATAAGACATAATTTTTCGTTGTTTGTCGTTATTTTACTAAGTTTTGGTAATTAAACGTTAACATTTATTTTTTGCATATAACAATTTGCGAATGTTTAATAAACCAACGAATATTTAGGTTAAAACAGAATATTTCAATATTCCATTCATCTATTTCAGTTTATACAACCAACAAACGCATTTTCTATTTAGGTTCACTTCCTGCATGTAATAATTTTTTGTGGGAATATTGTAAAATATGATTTAGATAAAGATTAATAAGACATACTATTTCGTTGTTTGTCGTTATTTTACTAAGTTTTGGTAATTAAACGTTAACATTTATTTTTTGCATATAACAATTTGCGAATGTTTAATTAACCAACGAATATTTAGGCTAAAACAGAATATTTCAATATTCCATTGATCTATTTCAGTTTATATAACCAACAAACGCATTTTATATTTAGATTTACTTCCTGCATGTAATAATTTTTGGTGTGAATATTGTAAAATATGTTTTAGATAAAGATTACTAAGACATAATTTTTCGTTGTTTGTCGTTATTTTACTAAGTTTCGGTAATTAAACGTTAACATTTATTTTGTGCATATAACAATTTGCGAATGTTTAATAAACCAACGAATATTTAGGCTAAAACAGAATATTTCAACAATCCATTGATCTATTTCAGTTTATATACCCAACCAACGCATTTTCATTTTTGGTTCACTTCCTGCATGTAATAATTTTTGGTGTGAATATTGTAAAATATGTTTTATAGAGAGATTAATCAGACATAATTTTTCGTTGTTTGTCGTTATTGTATTAAGTTTTGGTAACTAAACGTTAACATTTATTTTGTGCATATAACAATTTGCGAATGTTTAATAAACCAACAAATATTTAGGTTCAAACAGAATATTCCAATATTCTATTGATCTATTTAAGTTTATATAACCAACAAACGCATTTTCTATTTAGGTTCACTTCCTGCATGTAATAATTTTTGGTGTGAATATTGTAAAATATGTTTTAGATAAAGATTACTAAGACATAATTTTTCGTTGTTTGTCGTTATTTTACTAAGCTTTGGTAACTAAACGTTAACATTTATTTTGTGCATATAACAATTTGCGAATGTTTAATAAACCAACGAATATTTAGACTAAAACAGAATATTTCAACATTCCATTGATCTATTTCAGTTTATATAACCAACCAACGCATTTTTGTTTTTGGTTCACTTCCTGCATGTAATAATTTTTGGTGTGAATATTGTAAAATATGTTTTAGATAAAGATTACTAAGACATAATTTTTCGTTGTTTGTCGTTATTTTACTAAGTTTCGGTAATTAAACGTTAACATTTATTTTGTGCATATAACAATTTGCGAATGTTTAATAAACCAACGAATATTTAGGCTAAAACAGAATATTTCAACAATCCATTGATCTATTTCAGTTTATATACCCAACCAACGCATTTTCATTTTTGGTTCACTTCCTGCATGTAATAATTTTTGGTGTGAATATTGTAAAATATGTTTTATAGAGAGATTAATCAGACATAATTTTTCGTTGTTTGTCGTTATTGTATTAAGTTTTGGTAACTAAACGTTAACATTTATTTTGTGCATATAACAATTTGCGAATGTTTAATAAACCAACAAATATTTAGGTTCAAACAGAATATTTCAACAATCCATTGATCTATTTCAGTTTATATACCCAACCAACGCATTTTCATTTTTGGTTCACTTCCTGCATGTAAAAATTTTTTGGTGTGAATATTGTAAAATTTGTTTTACTAATACTGTTTTACTAAGTTTTGGTAAATAAACGTTAACATTTATTTTGTGCATATAACAATTTGCGAATGTTTAATAAACAAACGAATATTTAGGCTAAAACAGAATATTTCAACAATTCATTGATCTATTTCAGTTTATATACCCAACCAACGCATTTTCATTTTTGGTTCACTTCCTGCATGTAATAATTTTTGGTGTGAATATTGTAAAATATGTTTTATAGAAAGATTAATCAGACATAATTTTTCGTTGTTTGTCGTTATTGTATTAAGTTTTGGTAACTAAACGTTAACATTTATTTTGTGCATATAACAATTTGCGAATGTTTAATAAACCAACGAATATTTAGACTAAAACAGAATATTTCAACATTCCATTGATCTATTTCAGTTTATATAACCAACCAACGCATTTTTGTTTTTGGTTCACTTCCTGCATGTAATAATTTTTGGTGTGAATATTGTAAAATATGTTTTAGAGAAAGAGTAATCAGACATAATTTTTCGTTGTTTGTCGTTATTGTATTAAGTTTTGGTAACTAAACGTTAACATTTATTTTGTGCATATAACAATTTGCGAATGTTTAATAAACCAACGAATATTTAGACTAAAACAGAATATTTCAACATTCCATTGATCTATTTCAGTTTATATACCCAACCAACGCATTTTCGTTTTTGGTTCACTTCCTGCATGTAATAATTTTTGGTGTGAATATTGTAAAATATGTTTTAGAGAAAGATTAATAAGACATATTTTTCGTTGTTTGTCGTTGTTTTACTAAGTTTTGGTAATTAAACGTTAACATTTATTTTGTGCATATAACAATTTGCGAATGTTTAATAAACCAACGATATTTCGGCTGAAACAGAATATTTCAACATTCCATTGATCTATTTTAGTTTATATAACCAACAAACGCATTTTATATTTTGGTTTACTTTCTGCATGTAATAATTTTTGGTGTGAATATTGTAAAATATGTTTTAGATAAAGATTACTAAGACATAATTTTCGTTGTTTGTCGTTATTTTACTAAGCTTTAGTAACTAAACGTTAACATTTATTTTGTGCATACAACAATTTGCGAATATTTAATAAGGCAACGAATATTTTGGCTGAAACAGAATATTTCAATATTCCATTAATCTATTTCAGTTTACAAACCCAGTCAACGCATTTTCTTGGATTTCATTTTTAATACATGTTTGGCGGTAACAAGCGTTCTTCCCGCATGTAATAAATTTTTGTGTGCATATATTTAGTAACAAATGCTTTATAAAAATTGTATGAGATATATTTTTGAACATGAACTGAATTAATTAGACACTATCACTTTGGTGGTGTGCAATCAGGAGAATATTTCAATGATGTATTTGTCTAGTTGAGTTTTTATGTCAGGTATGTTTTATATTTTGGTTTAAACTATAACACATTTAGTGCTGTAACAGATAACATGAATGCTTCACTTCCTGCATGTAATAATTTTAGTCAATATAAAAGTGAGAAATTAACAAGGATTTGCATAAAACTACTAGAAAATTAAATAGATTTTTAACTTTTGTTTTGAAAGCCGGCACGTAAACCACGTAAACTTTCCAAAATAGTTTCGAATTAAATCGATTTTAGGCCACTGTAAAATAAATCCAGGACAAAGCAATACTAATTAATAACGAACTATTAACCCTATCGCAACTCTTGAATTACAAATTTCAAGCAAAAATAACATAAAACTCATGCCAATAAAACAATTTCATTAAAAAATTCCTTCCCAATACACACTAAATGCAAATATCTCGATTTTATTAAATTTGCCTTTCCGGAGCATGGTTTTTCGGTTATAAAACAAAAAAAATATTAATTTTCTTTCATTTCGACTTGCATTGTTCTCGTGATGTTCCCGTCTGGTTTGTGGTACACACATAAAAAAAATGTAATTCTCTTATTGAAAATTAAAGAGGCGGAAATTTATTAAATCTTGAAGTGGAAATCTATTTTCTTTTGTTGTTCATCGTAAAATGGCATAAAACACAAACAATAAATAAAAATCTTGACTTAATTCACATCGAATAACCCAGCAATTGTATATAAAACATAAAGTTTGTTTTATTTCGGCACACTCAATAATTTGGGTGAATTTGGGTCCCCCATCTAGAAATGCTATTAACACATAAGTTATTTGTAAAGTACTTAAGAGTTTTTATATTCATTTTTTTTGGGATGGCCTATAAGTACCTCAACTAAATTATAGACTTAAATACGTCTTTAATGGTATTCAACACAACATCTTTATATTTTGTTGGAAAATGCGATTATGTATGAACATTGGAATTTCCCTCTTTTTTTAAATGTAATATTGTAATAAAATTAGACTTCTTTCACATCAGACTCTTACTATTGAAAAAATACAAATAGCCAAGATTAATGAAATATCATCCTATCCTGTATTACAAATACGAACCTTGAGAATACAACCATATTGTGACGCTGCTATTTACCCAAATTAAAACGGAACAAAAAATTATAATCAAACAGCAGGAGAAATAAGATTAGACGTATACCAAAAATTATTCACAGAATTTGGGATATTCACACAATACGAAATTCGTTTTCATTACTCTATTTATGGTATCTAGAGTGAATGGGTTGAGCCGAGGATAAATATTAATTAGGGTTAAGACAATATTTATGTAGACATCAGGAGGCAAATTGCAAATCATCGTGCTTCAATCATGGTAATATTTTTACAAAACAGAAATTCCTACACTCCCGAATCTTCAATACTCGTCTTTTGAATTTATTATTAAAAAGGATAAGTGAGGTCATTACAAGTATGATGTTAATTTATATATTTGATAAAGGAATTTGTTGATCATTGTTTTGGTATAAACATTTAATTTTTAAGGGGTACATAACACACTTATTGAAGAAAGTATTCCAGACAAAACGCTTATTGAGAACGAATCAAACAATTATAACTTATGGTTGCACGAAATAAATCGGCATTGTTCGGTGTATGGATTACTTATATAGATTTCAAAAACTTTTATGGTACTATTTGGATACCGCAAATGATTCCGAAATTTTTTTTGTAGTGAATTAATTTCAGCTGTTATGGTTACGACTTGCTGTATATGGTTCTGGCTCGCTTAAAATGGTTCCTGCCGATAGAACTATCTAGCTTCGGCTGACTTTAAATGGTTCCAGTTGACTTAATATTAGATCCGACTAAAAATCAGGGATTTTACAATGTTGCGCACGAAATTGTGCTACTTCTGCCATAATTGTTTTGGCCTCAGCTAGTTTCAAATGGCTCCTTTTATTGCAGTGGTTTTGACATATATTGTTATGGTTCCGACCAACATTGTTATGGTTCCGGCTGAAAGCTTATATATTGTACATCTACGGTATATTGTGCAAGATTAAAATTGATCCAGTTCGTAAAATTGTGGTTTCGGCTAGTATACTAAATACTGGTTTCAACTGAAAAATCAGATAATGCCCGATGATGCTCAATACATTATTCCGGACACTATTTACTAGTATTGTAATTTGTTTGATTCCAACACTCGCGGTTCCTGTTGACATTGTTTAGGTTTCGACTGAAAACTATCTTAAAATCAGATGGTGTACAACGATGTATAATTCATAGTATTACTTGCGTTGTAGGTCGTTTGGGTCCAGCTGGCATCCTTCCGGCTGGCGTTATCTGGTTGACTTCATATTGTTCCGACTGGATTTATATTGTTCAGGATTTCGTAATTTTGATTCCGGCTGATAAACAATATTGTAATCAATGGTGTACAGTGTATTGTACTTCTTGTCTCCTTTATGGTACTGGCTGACGTTGTAGCGGTTCTGGCTGAAATTGTTGTGGTTCTGGTTGAAATCTTATAGGTTTAACAGCCACCCTGGCTTTATATGGTTCCAGCAGGCTTCATATGATCTCGGCTAGCTCTCTTTTGTATCTGCTGGCTACATATGGTTAATCTCACATTGTGGTGGTTCCCGCTGGTGATTCTCGCTGAAAGTGTTTAATTTGCATAATTATCCAACTTTCAAAGTGAAGAATGAAAAAATTTATAATGGTCCTTTCCGACAAAACTTAGGTTTCGGCTCTTTTGCTTCCGGGTAGCTTAATACTCGTATTGATTCTACTTGTGTTATAGTTGGTTTAAACCTGGATATTTTTGATGTTCCTGCGGAAATTTATCTATCGCGGCATAAAACGGAACCTAGTTTAATATTTGTTCCGACTGAAAAATCAGAATCGACAAAAGAATACACAAATCATTGTATCACGATAGTAACATAGTTAGTTTAGATTCGGCTGGTAAAATTTTGCTTGGCTAGCAGTATAAGTTAAAACTGGCTTCATTCTATTGGTTCCTGCTGACAATGTTAAATAGTATCAAATCGCATCAAACCTTCACAAATCGCTTCAAATTTTTCAAACTTTTCTCAAGGTGCCCCAAACCGAACCAGCTTTATATCATTGTAAATCCTATTAAACCGCTTAAATCGTATCAATCAAATCGTAATTAAATCGATTCAACTTATGTTGTCTTATAACGATTAAAATCGTTCGAAATCATCTCAAATCGTTATCGTTCTTAAATCGTAATCAGATAGTTTCAATTCAGCTGAAATCTTTACAGATCGTATAAAGTTGTCTTATATCACCATGAAGTCGTTAGAAAGCAACCATCATGTAAAATTATTCTAGATCCCAAATCATAATCAATTTAGTATTCAAATTTTTTGATTGTATTTAAAGCCATTCAATTCGTCCAAGTCGTATCAAATAATCCTATCTCGTATCAAGTCGTATACAAATTTCCCAAATCGATATCGAGTGGTTCTAGTTTATTTTAACAATTTTCAAAATTGTGTGAAGTAGACTAGAATAGCAATAACGTCATTTTCGCATGCTTCCAAATGTCCAAATCATTTCAAATAGTTCAAAATTTTATCAAATTCTCTTAAATCGTGCAAAATCTCCACAAATCTTTATAAAACGCTTCAAATGATTCCAAGTTTTATTAAATCGTAATCAAAACGTTGCAAAATGTCCAATTATTCAAGTTCGTCTCAAATCATTCAAGACTATCAAATCTTCTAAAATCGTATCAATGAGTATTGAAATAGTTATACATCTATCCGTCGCAATAAATCCGCCGCGAATCATTGCAATTAACAGCAGGTCGTAATCAAATCGCCCAAATTAGTAATTAAATTATCTCAAATCATTTTTCAAGGTACTTTCATCTTAAAATATTCAACTTATATGAAATCTTAATGAAAACGTAACCAAATCGATCCAGTTCGTGAAAGATCGTTTTAATTCAGCATGAATTACTGACACCTAAGTATTATTAATATATTTTCTAGTCTACACTAAATTATGCATGCGTAACTCGTTGGGTATTAATTCCCCTTCACTTCTGAGTTGAACATCAGTATTTTACCGGTTCGTAAGCCAACGTAATTGCTTCACGTAGGTTTATTATTTAATAAGTTTTCTTACCAGTTGTTAATAAAATAATTACGATTGCTTGGTTAAGCAACGGCATAGGTTATTCGTTTGAGGAAAGTCCGATACGAGTATATTCATTTTCCAAAATCTCATACAGAACACATTTTGGATTTGTTTGAAATGACCATGATAAGAGAGATTTACTCCAACCGGCTACGAAATGACTTGGATTAATTTATAATGACAATTTTCCAGAGGCACAACCAATATTTATAATAGATTCAAACTATCATTTTGTAATCCGAGTTCCTTCTTTTTCGATTGAGAAATGATTAAGATCTGTAGAACAACCCTTAAACAAATTTTCTAGTATCACAATTCATTGCAGTCATTTTGCGGGACTTAAAAATGTTTGTTCTCAAATTTTTTTATTAAAACCGTTCGAGGCTTTTTTAAATAGGGACCCAGATCCCATTTGAGAACCCTATAAATAAACTATATCTCTCGAAAATTTACCGCTCTTACTCATTTTTGTAAAAAATCGTTCGAAAAGAAAAAACTCTAATTAAAAGTTCATAAAATCAGGACTCATCGCAATCCATTTGTGACATCATCATCATGAATCCGGCTTAAAAGTACGTTACCGACTCTACAGAAAAAAACATTAATGCAAATCCAAAATAGTTTGATAGTGGTTAAACTTTAAATAGCATTTTGCGTCTCCTTAATCATTCAACTTTAATTAGTATAATTGCACTGCGGAAATTTAGTAATAATTTAACATTTATCTGACACGTCTTATGTAAACAAGGTCTTACAATTCATTTATAATTGTGAATAGTTTATTTTTTACTAGTCTATCCCAAGTAAAAAACGGTCTCAAGAATTTTTTTTATTCTTTGCCTTCGACGCTTTTGTTGATGAAGTCCTTAACGGTACGAGCCATATTCAAACCATCTTTATCAATGCTTCTCATCAAGAGAAACAAATCACCTGCCGCAAGTAGAAGAAACACCGTTTCACCTGAAGTTAGTTAAATTCTTAGTTAATCATTTATAGATAAACACGCCCGCAGAGACGATGATGCATTGAATCGATTCGAATATTTCAATCCAAGATTTAAAATGTATTTAAAAATAACTTGAGCACGATTGACAACAATTGTGCACGATTTACACAATTTCTAGGTTTAGTTAAAATAGCTCCAAAACGGACCCATAAAGTCTTAACAATTTAGGACTTAAGCGATGGTTCCGAGTATACCGTTAACGTTGTCGCTGTTCTGTAAGAATTTAAAAACCTATTATTGTGTTTAACCGTTCAACATAAAAATTGAAAGAATTCGCATATTTCGATCTGCAAACTTCGATTACTAAAATAATTCAGTCAAGTGTAACTCAACGAAAATTAAGAAAAATTTTCCATTTCTTATAGTATTCTCTATCAAATTTTTATTTTGATACCCCATGGGGCTAGCATGAACAGACACTAAAATACTTATTGTGATGAGTTATCTCAAACTAGCTGTCGAAATCGAAAATCACTTCATTCAAAATAAATTATTACGCAACAAAGAAGTTCTCTGAATTCAAAAATAATCAAATATTTGAAATATGACTGTACTCTCATAATCTCGGCTACGGATTTTTTAAAGGTTTTAATTTTTTGATTTCCGAGAAATTTTGAACATTTATCTAAATTTGGTTGTTAAGGGCCTACTAAAACTTATTATGTTCTTTTGGATAAGTCAAAACAGTTCACTTCTAAAATTTGAAATTTTGGCCAGAACAAATATTTTATAATCTATTTTAGTATTTTCTGAGGAAAGAATTATATGGAAGGGTTTACTAAGTTAAGTACCGGTTTAAACCACTGAAATAGTTTTCGTCAGTCAATCCTAAATGGATGGAAAATTTAGATGGTTTTGAATATTCAGTCTTGACTCTTTAAATGTTGATCGTTGTGGAAAAATAAACATTTCTGTTCTAATAAGCTAGTAAAATTTTGTTTACAACGTCTCATACTAATAGGAGCCACATAAAAGATTTTTTTCTTACCCCCAACAAGGTTTCATAACTATTACAAATTTTGAATATATCCACTCGAGAAGCAAATTTCTGTAAAACTGATTAATTCTCTGAACTTCAAATTATAAATATTTAATATTCATTTTCTAATGGTTATCCAATGTGTCTCATTTTAGTTATTCTTGTCTTTTTAAATCTTATCTGTAAAGAACATCCGTGCCAGGAATAAGAAAATTCTTATCATCGCAATTTTTATGGGACTGGGTTGTTACCAAAAAAAATTTTCCAAACTCAGGGACCATTTTAATCAGTATTTGGTATACTCAAAATACTCCTTCAACCATTTGTATAAAATTCAACGAGCCGAAAATTTAAAGGATGGGCCTTACTAGACGAAATCAAAATCGTTTCACGCCAACGAAAATTGGAAAAGGGTGCAAGCTCAAAACTCCAATTAGATAGCGAATGCTACAAATCAATATTATTACTCATAACAGCCATCATTTTCAAAAGGACGATATTGAAGTAATCATACAACATGTCACCGTAATGCAAGCACCAGAACCTGGTGCAACATACCGCAACATTCCCCAACATGATTGGGGACATAACGCCAGACTTCTAATTTAAGCAAAACAAATGATTTGCAACAAAGTCAAAATGATGTGACGAGGAGCAACATCAAGCGACATGGTGTAACTCGGAATAACTTAACGCATCATGTTACAGCATCACTTAATTTTATGTATCAGAACCGACTCCTTGGAGGACCTATAAATGAGTTTTCTAGAACTCAACTCCAAAGAAATCGTTTTCTATCAATCAAAACCCCTGTCTTGCCAACTATTATCAAAATCATTCAAGCAAAATAAAATGTTAAAGAAGTTTCCAAATTTTATCGAAATTGTTCGAGCTAAATAGATTTAAAAAATTGGTCCCAACTTCCACAGGAGGAACTCATAAACGAAATTTCTCGAAATTAGGACTAACAGAAATTCATTCCTGTATTTTTTCTAGAAAAACGGGCCCCTAAAGGTTTTTCCCAATATTAACACAAGTCAAAATCGTCGATCTTCCCGAAATCAGGACCGATTTGCAAATATAGTAAAATGAGAATGAAGTCCCACCGGATGATCTTTGGATTTTTTCTGAAATCAGAAGAACCTTGTACTCATAACAAGTGCAACGCGTAATTTTCTCTAGAAATTACAACTGTTAACATCAGCTGAAATTTGAAGACTGGTATTTCTCTCAGAAATCATTTCCGACAAATTTGGCTTAGTTTTATTTTAAAATAAGGCATGATTGACATCTAGTAAACCTTTATGTGCATAACAAGGTACAACTGTACCTTTTTCGTTTTTAATTTTAAATATTTTTACTTCGGAATTTAGCTACAAATCTCAAACTTGTGTTTAGTCTTTATTGGTTTTTCCTTTATTAGCATTTTGCTTTTTTGGAAATCTTATGGAAGAAAAATATGAAGAAACAACGGTTAAATCAAAAATACTCTTTAAACGGGTGACAGTGCAGAATTCCGCATGCATTAAAATTAGAATACGCTAGTGTATATGGATTAAAATACATGCATGACGCATGTCACTGTGCATCTGTCGTTGTTGACAACATAGAAAAATAAAACTAAAAATATGAAGTTAGCGAACTAACTTCATGCCACATTGTTTGTTGTTTTTCACTTTTGACACAAACGGTTGTATCGACAGGCGAAGGTAAAATCGCAACTGCGACTAAAGCGAGTCTTTTATTATTTTTAGACCAGGTTAAAACGAATGAATGATGACTCAGATTTTTTAGAAAACATAAAACAGGGCTTCCTACAGGTTGTATTGTAATGGTTTATGGCGAATTAATTGTAGTAATACAGGCTACTGCATGCTGAAGTGTCGAAAGCATTTGCAAGCCTATCCAGGAAAATTATTAAAACGCCAGCTTCACAAGAAGAGCAGTCTAAAAAATATAGCAGGAATTTTATATTTTAAAAAAAAATCGTCGATGTATTGGATGCATCGACGGATGCAAACTGTAAAATTTTAAACGTCATTACTAGGTTCGTGTGTCCCTTTCTTAATAATTTAAAATCAAAATTACCTAAAATTATTATTAAATGTCAGATGGCATGGATCAGCACACGGTCAGATATATACTTTCTCAAAACTTCGAAGGCGATTTCGAAAGAGAATTTGGAAATGCTTTATTGGTGATGGTGGTTATGGATGCACCAAATTCCTAATTTCACCGTACCGAATGTGATGTCAATCTTGTGTCGAGCGAATGTTTGGAGTGTGGAAACGACGGTTCGCTGTTTCAGCAAAAGGTATGAAAGAACTAAAATAGAAAGAAATAGTTTTGACTAATTTAAGCATTTGTATAATTATAGCATCACAAATTCGATTTGAAAATTTTCTAACGGTAATTATAGCCACAGCAGTGCTACACAACATTGCCATTGGATGATGAATGATCTTGGGAGTCAAATTTAAGATGACGAGGATTATTAGGATAATACTAGTAATAATGTGCCAACAATAGCACCCGTTCGCAGACAACTCACCCAAAATTGTTAAAAGAAGCTGTACCACCACTTGCACCTGACACTTGACGTTTTTTTTATTGGCAATAGCTTTTCTCAGCAAATAAGTTTTACCTCTTGTAATGCTTTTTGACCCAACTGTCGTTTTTTTCTTTGTTTGACGTAAAATCTGATTTTTTATTTTCTACTACAGATTTATATTTTGTAATTATTTTTAATGGAATATCTTAATCCTCCTCGCTTAAACGGCTCATTTTTATTTGTTTCTAATTCCCTAATAAAAAATGGTACTTCCCCAAAAATGGTACTAGTATTTCTAAAGGAAACTTAATGGAATCTAAATAATTGGTTCTGTTTTGACACATAATTACATTTTTTTTTGTTATGTTGGATTCTTGTTTTCGAAAAATTGTACTTTTCGTTGCATTTTCGAAAAAATCGCGGCTTAGACTAAAAGTCGTAGTCACGTCTGTCGATACGACTCTAAATTTTGCCATTTTCATATTTGTTTGACGGATTTGTTAATTAACAGAAAAAACTGCAACACTTTCGATTGATAGCTTGCTCTAACTTAAAAAAATAAAAATGCCGCAGACAAGTGCGGCGCTGCATGCGGAAAATCTGCACATCTGTTTTCAGCATACTTGTTTGTTCATTGCAAGTTGGCCGCTTGCGAATCGAACAACTTTTTCGTGTTTTGCGTTGGGAGGATGACAACGATCTACAAACAAAGCAACTTCCCACATGTGAGCGTGCAACTTTTCTTGCTAAAATATTACTTAGCCCCTTTGAATATTATATTTTGTGACATGATGGGGTACCTTGTACCAATTGGTGTTTGTTTCGAATTCTAACTTGTATCCAACATATGGCATTACCGTTGTATGCTTAATTAGTCTAACATCAAATTGTAACCATTTTCTATTTGGAATCTCAAATCAACGTATTTTTTAATTATAGAAAATGTATTTGGTAAAAAACCAACAAAAGCAAAATTATTATTAAATTAAAAAAATGTGAAAAAGTTTTTTCTGCTTAAAAAAACTTTTAAAATATTTTCCTATTTTGAAATTTAATTTTTATCATTTTTTGTAAAATTTTATCTTGTTTTGATTAATTTTAATAACTTGTAAAATGATTTTTGATGAAGGGAGAACACATTTTTTTAACAATTTCTATTTTTTTTTTTAAATTTGAAGGTAGGAAAAGTAAAAGTTTTTCACTGCGTTTCCCACTCTTGTATTATCAATGTTATTCTACCTGATACTTGTTGTTGTGTGTCAAATCCACAAAGTTTTTTTTATGTAGGTTTTATAATTTACACGAAATTAAATTTGGATCATACACAAATAATTAAATTTGTATATATTACGTTTCATTCGCAGCGTGTAGTACGTGATTTTGTCTAATTACAGAATCCAGCTACATATACGTCCGTAATCAGGCTGTGTGTGTGTGGGAAACGTGGCTGAATGATGACCGATGTATGTTTTTTTTAAATCATCAAATAAAAAACGCGCGAACATCGCAAAAAAAAATCGTTCGCCAAAAACTCGTTCTTTTTTATGACGGATCTCGGATCCATAAAATAAATCGGTGGTGATAAAAAAAAATTTTTGGAATTCAAAACCAAACCTCATAATCGAATTTGAAACTGATTGTGTGTATGTGCGGGTATATGTATGGCTAAATATTTTTACTGATTTGATTAAACACAAAAAAAAAACCTTCAACATAAAATCAATCACTCAAAAAATATTTTTGTTGGCATATCCTCATAAATAATTTTATTTAACTTTTTTTTTTTTACTGATGTGTGCGCCCCTCTACAAATTGGGATATTACACACGCACAAAAAATATTGTGTTTGACAAAAACAAATTTCTCGTTTTTAAAGAAGATTAAAGGGATATTTTGCGATATTAAATGATTGAATTCGAGGAGGTGGGCTGGTTTCATTAGGTAGTTTGTATTTGGGTCGGATATTTTTTGTGCTGCTTCAATGCTATCGTTCATACAGACGATTGAGCACAATTATGTGCAGTACAAATTTATAACGTATCAATATAGAGGGGTGCTTTTGTCTGTCTATTTTGCTATAAAATACATGACTTGTGATTGATGTGTAAATCTACAAGCAGAAGATTGTGTTGCATTTGGAAACATTTCAATAGAAAATGTTTTACAGAAATTCGGGAAATGCAGAACATTATTACTAATTTAAGTAAGTGAATATATTTTTTATATTTCTAAATGTATGACTGGCTAATCACGTTTAAATCGAATCACAACCAGTGGATCGGTGTGTTCAGGAAATGGTAAATTTATATGGAACTAAGTAGCTGCTGAAATCAAACTTCATAGCAATTTCTTCTTCTCTGAAGTCCACGATTTCAGAAAATATTCCGGGGACAACCAGGGGTGGGAATGTGCCGTTACCTTCAATAAATAATAAAGCAATCTATTTTTGTAGCTACCATAGTAAAAACCGAGAATTAAGTTCAACCAAGTCATATATCTTGTTTATTATTTTTTATTATTGGTCCTTCGAGCCGGATCAACAACTGGCGATATAGCTTATTCTAGCATTCAACATAGATCTTACATCTTAATCGAGGTCAATATTAGTTAAAGGCAAACCATAGAATCTTCGAAGCCGACAATAAGCACAACATTACAATAAAAAATATAACGCGATGATAGAATGGAGCCATTAGTTCAACAATAAGGTACAATATGATCCGGATAAGTTGATCCAACTTCACACCAACTATAAAAAAGATTGAGGCTCGAGAAAACCAAAAAATATCTTGAGACAGAGAGTAATGGTTACTTACAGCAGCCTTATAGATGAAATGTGCAATATGGATCGACATCCTACTCATGCATAGTAGAATTTGCCAGGCAGCAAACACAACATTCAGCCGAATGCTGAAGCAGCAAGACATTAAAATTAAGAACTTATGTAAAGAAATAAGATTTGCACAAAACAAGCTAGGAAACGATGAAACTGAGGCTTCTTTATATACACTTACTAGCTGACCTGACAGACGTTGTCCTGTCTTAGCTATGAATATTCAATTCGAACTGGAATAAATAATGAAAAATGTGCTTTTTGATAGACAACATTGATAGTTTTGTTTTCTGGCGCGTAAATAGATAATGTTTATGGTGATCTGAAATGGGAACGGGCGATATACAATTGACCATGTGAAAAACACGGATTTTCGAGATTGATACCAAAAACACTTTACAACTGCCCTTGCGAGATTTATATATCGACATTGCAAATGCAAGTCGCACTGGAAATTGTAACCGTTTAAAGTCGAATGGCAAATTGTTCGCAATCATAGGGATGCGAGGAATAAAAACGTTTTCGCAATTGTGCTTACCTTTCAAAACTGTGACTTCGATAACGTTGTTCATTAATTTCTTCACCGCAAGTCGGGTGCCATTACAAAGACGTGGCTGGTTTATGTTCCGCAACATAATGATTACCGATCCGATTTTTAATTGCCGATTATGAGGTGGTAATCCGGGAAATTCCAGCGAATTTAAAAAGTCCGTTGGATAGTTGACAACATCATCTTAGTTAGTAATGTGATCATTTCTTTGACATCAACGTTTGTTGCAGCCAATATAACACGTTCGCTCAACCAAACATGATTTTTGTAATTTTGAGCAATGTTTGGGAACACAATATCGATAATTTCAATTTTTGATTCAGTAAGGTGACAAAAATTGGCTGGGAATGTAATGTATCCAAAAGATGTATCTACAGGAATTTTGCTATTAGCAATGTTGAGCAATTGTTTGAAAACAACTTCTCCAGATCGGTCGTTCTGCAATTCGACTAGCATGTTCATATTAATTTGAGTGCTTTGACATATTTTCATAAAATGGACGACTTCAAACATGCATTAAGTTCTTCGGCTGGCGTTGATTGTGGAATCACAGGCAACGTTTTTCAAAAATCACCTGCCAATAAAATTATTGCACAACCAAACCGGTTCCGGTTGTTTCGTAAATCTTGCATCGTGCGATCTAATGTCTCCAAAGATTTCTTGTGTGCCATCGTGGATTCATCCCAAATTTTCAATTTGCTTTGCTGCAACACTTTGACCATCGCAGAATTCCTCGAACGGTTACAAGTTGGAGTTTCATTAGTTTGCATGTTCAACGGCAACTTAGTGTTGAATGAGTTGTTCGACCGCCTTCCAACAACGTACCTGCAATTTCTGATGAAGTGCAAGTGCAATCCCGTTTCGCGATCGAATCGTTGACAAAATCAATGATATTAATAACAATTCCATCGTTCACTACTTTCATGAGCGCATACCCACGATATTTTTGTTGCGGATTCAAAAGTGAAATATTTTTTTTGAATGGTTTCTTTCAATTCCTCGGAATCGTGCCTCGTGCATTAGGCGATTGTTCGTGGTCATTTCTAATTGTATTAATCCTTTGTTGGTAAGCATCGAGCACATATCATCATTTAAAATTAATGCTTCATTGTGAATTTCTTCGTTCATATTCAAATCTGCATTCAATGTTCTACGACGCATCTGATGCAATTTACCTGCGGCCATATGTTCTATAAATTAAACGGTGTTGATGGGAAGCATGTAGACAAACTTTTAGAAAACAATGTTCGTATTTGTTTAGCATATGACGAAATCACAGCACCCTCGAGAGAGTGATAGTGTCATTCTCTAGCAATCCCAAACGTTGACAAGCTTTTCTGTATGTACCGCACAATACACGAGTAACAGTTTGCAGATGTTGGGATGAACTGTGTAAAGACGCCCTAGTGCAACGATGGAAAATCCATGTGGGTAACCTGGAACTGGCTGTCCTTGTTTCCGTCGTTGAATTTTCTTTGACGATTAATTCCATGTAATATCTTGGCATTTTAAAGTAAAGAAGTTTTCGGGCAAAGTTATCATTGTGGCACATTCCAGAGAAGCTGACCAACGTTGAGGATGGCGGCCGGTACGATTGCTGTACTACGTTCTCCACTGTAAAATACACCCTTTGACCATTTTTCAAATGTATGGCCAAGTGAACAACACTGGGGGTCTTTCATGTATAGCGAATGTAAAAATAGGCCACATCGCTTCGTTACTGCTAACATAGCGACCCTTTTCAAATTGAGTGATTTCATCGTTGGATTTGTGGCAGCAACTCCGAACACAGCCATGTCACCTTTGTTTACGTACTTGCGAGTGTATTTAAGTGTATTTGAGTGTATTAGATTTTACGGAATGGCAAAATTCGACATCAATGTCCTGTTGATTCACTTTGACTATAATTATTGGCCTTCCTATTTCATCACTGGATCGGCGTCGATAAAGTGGATAGCGTTTTGAACATTTTACGTCAACCTTACATGGAGAATTGACATTTAGTATTCCACAGGGACCATGGATCATATTTTTTGTAACAACCTCATGTAAGAGAGGATCTGCTTAATTATCGGGAATTTCCGCTGAAATCAGATCATCGATTTCATTTGGTCTTATCCGTTCAACCCACTAAATGATAATATGCGTCTTGCTGAGCACGCGATACTTAACAATAAATTCCATCAGTGATTTTAGTTATTTTTTTAACACCCTTGTTGTGATGTTTGGCGATCAATGGGTGATTGGTCAGGAAATAATTATTGTCGAATTTCTATCTACTGTGTATTGCACGTGAACGTGATAAACAAATCAGATGTGTCATAATGACGTACATACGACATGACATTTCGAGCGTATGCATGAATATGTCACGGACTTCGTATGTTGCTCGAAAAATAGTCATGCTGCCGAAATTTTGTGCATTTCCTTAAGTCTGTTTCAACTGTGAAGTACATATCCCCAGCATATTGGTGGGATAGATGCCGACATTTCAACCCGAACCATCAGCCTGTATGAACAATAATTCATTGAACTAACTTTTTGTTGTTTCGGCGCCTGTAAAGGTAGACTGTTTATTTACCTGTAACTGGATTTATCATCTTTATTGACAAATTACACCTACCTTGACCTTGCCAAAATAAGATAGAATATTGTAACGCATCATATGATCGATGTGTTTCGGACACATGCTGCAGTTGATCGTTCCGCCGATGTAAAATTAATATCTCGGTTTTCTAAATTTTGACTCATGACGACAATAGCAATTTCATCATTCTTGTTGGCGCGTTAAAACGTCTTGCGTGTTGTCCTGCAGGCGTCTTTTCATTTCTGATGGCAATTTTGTGGTTATCAGATGGCATACGGTCTATTGCGGTCTTGAATATTGCAACCACTTCCTTGTGATGATGGAGAAATGTTTGGAGTTTCTCCACAATTGGTCTTTTCACCGATTTGTTGTGTGCACAACGCTGAAAGACTTGTCTTGCTGAATCGACCATAACATAAATTTGCAAGAATTTGTAGACACTATACGGCATTGGCAATAAGGAACCTGTTCGATGATGTATTTGACCCTGAGTCTGCAAAGGGTAAACATATGTACCTATATTACCTTATTGGCTGGCAAAATACGTTGGCAGCACTGCCATTTTTCCATCAATTTCTGTAAACACACTCACTTTTGGTTGCGTTGGGCAATTCACAGCTATCAACCTACTTTACACCACGTCAATTAAAAGCTAATGTATTTTTCACCAGCCACATGGTCGTAAAAGTTGATTGTTTCCCATTATACTAACTTTGAAAGTAGACATAAAATTATAAGTCAAAAAATGTTTAGAATCTGGCCGATTTCCGGAAACCAATGATTGTAATGGCTCTGATGGCGGTACCAATGGCGTCAATTTGTCTTTGCCACGGGTGTAACACGATTCAGGGGCTTCATTTTTAAACTTGTATGCCTTGCAATGTGAACACACAACGTTCGTTGGCCCATCGAATGCCACGTTATAATTGAATGCAGCTCGATAGGGATTAAACGCAACATTCCCACGTTGTTAATTTCGATTTCATCGATTCAGTTCAACTCTATTTGTAATTGCCCAAGTGATCATGCCTTCTGTCAGCTAGCGCAGGACATCAGCATAGGAAGTGAACAAGAGTCTCCTCCTCCTCCTCGTCTTTGCAGTTTCTGCAGAAGTCGTTTGCATCCAGACCCAGCCGTCACGCATGATCTCCGAAAAAGCAGTGTCCGGCAAGAACCCTTACAATTATACCTAAGTCACGCTTCCTTAGTGTGATCAACATCTTGGATCGCTTAAAGCTCAGCTCAGGCCATACTTGCTTCGCCACCCTGCCAGTCGGACTGGCGAGTCACCTAACATTTACCGAGGCAATTGCTTGCCAATAACTAGCCCCTTTCAACCCAGACATTGGCCTTCCTACACATTCTCTCCCTGGTTCCAGTTGGAGAGTCGCAGCGTACCTTGCTAATTAGTCTACCCTGCAATTTCCCTCGACGTCAGAGTGGCCCCGAACCCATACCAATTGAAGCGTTTACTCATCTCGTTAAGTTATGTCGGATAATCCAGTGCTACTCTTGAAGCCAGGAAACTGAATCCAGCGAAAGAATGGCCGCCCGACTGCCCACACAGATAGTGATATCAGTCAATGATATTACACTGTACTTCAACCAGTTCATGACCTCTTACACGCTGCACTAATCAGGTAGACGAAAAGATAGACTTACATTTAATTCCTCACATAACACACCAGTTCTCGCTCTACCATCGAGCTTGTAGCTATCGGTGAAGAATTTAACTTTCCCGGTCTCCATAATGAGACCATTCTTCCAATCCTCCATAGAGGAGAGAATCATCTTAAAACGCTTGCCAAAGCAATAAAACGTTTTTAAATAATACAAATTCAACAGGTCATCCCTCACAGAATTGGCTATAGTTGAGTGCTTTTTTTTGCAGGAACTTCCACCCCGGCGAATAGTCGGGCGGCTGTATTGACCGCCATTTGCTTACTGATAATATCCTGCAGGAGAAGGTACAGCATATTCTCTAAGGCGCTAGTGGGGGTCGTTTTCAACGCCTAACTCATGAGAAAGCAGGCTGCCCTCTGCACCTTCACCATCGTTCCTGTATAATAATTTTTCCAGAGCTGGCCATCATACACTCACACCAGACAGTAGTACGGGTCTTACTACTGCCGTGTAAAGCCAGTGCACTGGCTCTGGTTTCAGACCCCATTTCCTTCCGATGGCAGTTTTGCAAGAACAGAGTGCCACAGTGGCGCTCAGTACTATTTCTATCTTGTTTGGTTACCAACTGAGCTTACTGTCGAGAAGGATCTCCAGGAATTTGCTTTAGTAAGGGCCAACATAGTACCGTTCAAATTTGGTGGAACCATTACCGCAAATTTATATCTCCGAGTGAAAACGACCAGCTCTGTTTTAGATGGGTTAAAACCTATTCGAGATAGCTTTCGCTATCTGATCGGCATAAGCAACCGCGCCTATTCATTCCATCTACAGTATCAATAGCAGTCCATTACTACATTCCAATGAAGGAGAGATAGTACACCTCTCCGGGGTGTTCCCCGAACAACGCGTTTTCTAACGGAGACTTCCAGCATCTCCGCTATTACCTTTATGCTACCTACCTAATTAGACTGATTACAGATTATTAAATCCCAATTGGCAACAATCCTTCCCTAATTACCGCCACCTTCACGTTGTTAAAAGCGCCCTCGATATCGAGAAACGCCACCAACGAGTATACTTGAAAATCCAGTGACTACTCAATTTCTCGAGCCATGGTATGTAATGCCGTGTCCACAGACTTACCCGTTTGATACACATGTTGATACTATGCCCAGTTTCTGGGTATAATTCTCGAACGAATATGGACATCCAGCAACCTTTTCATGCTTTTCAACGGAAAAGATGACAGAGATATTTGTCTTAAGCCGTTAGGGTTGCTGTGCGAGCATCTACCCTCTTTCGGGATGAAGATCAACACCCTTGCTTCTCTCTATTTATTCAGGACGTACCTCAGCTTCAGACATCTTTTGAAGATAACCTCTAGCCAAGGAAGTAAGACCTCCTAGTTCTTCTGAATTTCTGTTAGTACAATCCCATCCGGACCAGCTGACTTAAAGGGCTGAAAACTTTTAATAGTCCATTTAATCTTCCGTGTATTCAGAATATGTATTGTACATAACAATTGGACGCCGCAGTCATCGCTAGATCTACAGTCAATCAAAGGCTCCGCAATCGAAGCATCCTCACTACTCGAGAAGTGAGCTTCCATCCAAAGATAATGATTGTCTTCATTAGAAACCGCCCATTCGCCATCCGGTTTGTTCAGATAGTCTGGAACAGCTGGACTAGTAGAATGAATCTTTCTTAAGTGCGAGGTGTCCGAGACCCCTTCCATTCTATCACAGAAGAGCCTCCATGAATTTCTTTGCGCCTTCCTTGTTTCCCTTTTGTATACTATGAGACATTCCTTATAGAAGTCCCAGTCTTAACTTTCTTTCTTTTGATCTTTTTGAAAGTGCCTAGGTTCACCATACAGGTTTCCTCAGCTTTTTTAATGGGCGAGCTTTCCTCATAGAGATATTGCAAGAGTATTCACCATTCACTCCAGATCACTACCCCTGTCGGGGAGCTTCGGACGATGGAATCGTACCCTCCAATACCACTCTATATACGCGCCATACTGGTCTCCGGGGATTTCTGAACACGCACTGATTTGTAATTTGGAAATTGAGCTCAAACGTTAGAGACCACAGTCACATACAGAACCTCCACTCATATTACTAATAGTGAGGTTAGTTCATAAAAGAAGAATAATATAGGTTTTATTTTTAAATTGACGTTGAACAAATTTTTCTTATAATATCTGACGTTTGTTTTGAAAAGTAAGTAATTTAGAATAATGAAAAACCACCACGCTTGTATTGTTGAAACTAGTGCTATCTATGAATGACTGGCATGTATTAATGAACAATTGAGAAAAGCCATCTATTTAGCCGAAAATATTGGCGTGAGGCACACAGCATTAGCGATGCTTTCCGTCTAATTTGTATAAAACAAAAATATTAAAAATTAATTGATAATAATTTTATTATTGTTGTTCAGCTAAAATATTTACCAAGTTCAGAAATATCTGCAGGATAAATTATTGATTAACAATAAATATTAATTAAAATATACAAAAAAAAAAATAAAAGAAATGAAAACTTTATTGATTGATTGAAAATATTTATTTAATATTTTATGTATAAAGCTTCCTCGTACACACCAAATGTTAAAATTTTGTGTAATCATAAAACGGGTATGGTGAAATATTCGATTCGGAAGCATAATACAGTTTAGAGTTTTCGTACGTATAATGTATAGAATGCATGTCGTACGGGTGTTTAAAGATCATGAACAACTTGCAAAACTATTTGTAAATTTACCACACTCCTTTGACTTGCTAAAACTAAATTTATTCCATGAATATTTTAAAATTTTATTAAAGCATCATAATAAAATAAATTGTTCAAACTATTTAAACTACAATTATGAGCATATAACATACACGTATACTACGGAATTGTTGTATTATGTGTTATGCATGTCATGAAAAATATTTAATTACTGTTTTCCTTCTAAACATATAATATACACACACACACACACACATTTAGTCGTGTATATTGAGAAAAGATAAAAGTTTTCCGTAAATTTTCTCGATTTTTAATTTTTCATATATGCAATTTATTTTATGTAAGTTTTATGCAAAAACTAAATAGTTTAACATATTTAAAATGTTGATTAGAATCATAAAATATTTATGTTGTGTGACGCTAAAGCCAATGATGGCTTACCGCAGTGCGCGCCCTGGCGTTTCCCTCTCAATACACAAATGCTCAAACAGAACTCATCTTTAATTTTCAAAAATATAAATAAAATTTTGATTATATTTATTCAAAACTATAAATAGCAAAAAAAAACTATTTAATTATTTATATTTTTGTTTGTAGAGAATTCCAACTTTAAATTAAGTTTACTTTCGTTATTATTTTACTTGTGTACATCAAATACTTATACAAGAGTATATATTCAGGTAGATTACATTACAAGAAAATTTTCTTTTTATATCAAAGACTGATGTTTTTGAAACGTACATACATAACGGTACTGGGCACAGTGTTTTTTACCGTATACTAATTTGAACCTACCTAATATAATTTTATTAATTTTTATTGACACTCGCCGTAATTACAAACTGGTATTAATTAGATGGCCCCATATTAATTTACTTTGCCCAGGTCTGATGAGTAATGTGTAGTTTAACTAACTTTGTTCAATATTTATTTTTATTTTCATTAAAGTTTTATAACTTAAATATAATGATGTAATATACAAATCTATAGACGTATACACTGTACATGAAAATTGATAATGATGTATTTAAGAACTAACTGTGTGCGTTTGCCGTCTATGCAGATTTTTTGTGATATACAAAAACTACTCTAACCTAAGTAATATTTATAAAATTTGGTTGTTATTTTAATTTTAATAGAATTAAGATTTAATCGGTACTTTTGAAAATAATTCGGAAATCTAACCAGGCTGAATGGCTCGCGGCTGTTAACTTAATCGAACATATTGAAATAAATGAAAGAAAAGAGGAAGAACGTTTCTTAACCAATATATTTTGTTGTGCCATCGTCTGTGTGCGTGTTTCGATCTGCACCTCACAATTTTAAAGATTGCTCCCGAGCTTTGTTGATGGTAATTGCAAATGTCAATTGAATTGGGAACTACAATT
Source organism: Nephrotoma guestfalica (assembly GCA_963691935.1). Classification (NCBI taxonomy): domain Eukaryota; kingdom Metazoa; phylum Arthropoda; class Insecta; order Diptera; family Tipulidae; genus Nephrotoma; species Nephrotoma guestfalica. The sequence continues at coordinate 34,826,463 of OY829915.1, forward strand.
TTTAAATTTAAATGGCATACCCGTTGGAATCATAGGAATAAGAGGAATGAGGGCATATTGACGTTTGAAAGGTACTCTCAAGATTGATGCTTCTACAACGTTGCTCATTATTTTTTTACTGCAAGTCGCGTGCAAAGCTTTGGCTGGGACATAACTTTTTAACCAATTTTTCTTTTGACATCACTAAATTGCAAAAGTTTTGTTTTACTGAAATTCGTCCTAATGTTAGATTACCCGATAACTTTCCGTTCCCAATTTTCAGCGGCTTATGTAAAATCAGCTCAGCTTATCGATCGTTTTGTAGCTGGACTCGCATATATGTAGTAAACTTTAACGTTTTTAGATGTCGCCACAAAATAGAGTTTTTAAGGCAATCATTCATTTTCAAAACAGGTCAACTCGGTCACGGCCGCGGTCAATTCGGCGACGGGAAAAAAATCAAAAATATCTAAAATTAAGATATCAATTGACTGATTTCGGTACTGTACACCATTGGTTCGGGTGACGTCATTTTTTTTAAAACTTTTAATAAAATATTATAATGACTTTGGTTCATGAGATTTTATTAAAATCGACCATGGGTTAACCGATTAAGATGAGATTTGGTATGTTGGGTGGAAATGGTATTCTAAAATGAGTTTTGAAAGAAGTTCTGGAATATGGCTACCAAGGACGGAACTAGATCATTTCTTAAGCGATTATGATGGGATTGAGTATAGTGGATGAAAATAGGATTCTAAAATGAGTTTTAGCAAACGTAGAAGTACTTCCAGAAATAGTGCAGCAGTAGTGAAGAAAAGTACTCACATTTCTGGTGAAAAAGATAGAATAGTGGAAAAAGTTTATTAGTTTGAAAAAAGTTATTTTACGCTTGTGAAAAAAGACAATACTTGTCTCTGTCGAATTACCAGTTTGTGTACAAAATTACTTTAAAACTCGACAGAAGAACTTCTAAGCTACTTCTGCTTAAGTACTTTAGAAGTAGTTCTTAAGTATACGTCTTGTATGTCCCAAAAGATGTATTTTAATTGAAACTCTGAACTGTATTTTAATTGAAAGTAAGCTTTTATCAAATAAAAGTTTATTCGGTAAAATGTATGTACTGATACTTGGTCAAAATCTACCTGCGAAAATTGGCGAAAATTTGATTATTGAACAAGAATTTGTACTATTCTAACGGGTGTTTTTTTAGGAGGTTTGTTTTTCCGATAGATGTCGTTTTATTTTATGACAGTTGTTTTGACAGCTCAAAGTGGCATTTCTACTCAGTATTGTTTGGCAAATCATTATGAATAGGTTAACTCCAGAACAACGTTTTCAAATCGTGGAAATTTATTTTCAAAATCAGTGTTCAATTAAAAATGTTTATAGAGCATTTCGTGAATTTTATGGTGCACATAATCGTCCGTCAGAGACCACCATAAAGAACGTAATTACCAAATTTCGGTCTACATTCACTCTTTTGGATGCCAAGCCACCGACAAGAATGCGAAGAGTTCGTACAGAAGAAAATATTGCTGTCGTTGAGGCCAGTGTCGAAGAAAACGACAATTTATCGATTCGTCGTCGTGCTCAGCAAATTGGACTTTGTCCATCGACTTTATGGAAAATTTTACGTAAAGATTTGGGTTTGGTGCCATACAAAATTCAATTGGTGCAAGAATTAAAGCCACACGACCATCGTTTGCGCCGTGAATTCAGTGATTGGTCGTTAAATCAATTGAACGAAGATCCATTTTTTTACCGTAAAATTCTCTTCAGTGATGAGGCGCATTTTTGGTTAAATGGATACGTCAACAAACAAAATTGTCGCATTTGGAGCAAAGATAATCCACACGCCGTTCTAGAATTACCAATGCATCCTGATAAATGTGCTCTTTGGTGCGGTCTATGGGCTGGTGGGATCATCGGTCCATATTTCTTTAAAAATGAGGAAGGACGACGTGTTACCGTGAATGGAAATCGATACAGAACCATGTTAAATGAGTTTTTGTTGTCAAATCTTGAAGATATGGATATGAATGAAATGTGGTTTCAACAAGATGGTGCCACTTGCCATACAGCACGTGAAACAATCGACTTATTGAAAGAAACTTTCAACGACAACATTATTTCGAGAAATGGTCCGGTGAATTGGCCTCCGCGTTCGTGCGATTTGACGCCACTCGATTACTTTTTGTGGGGATACGTGAAGTCATTGGTTTATGTGGATAAACCTCAATCGATTGACGCTTTGGAAACCAATATTCAACGTGTCATTGCTGACATACGCCCTCAAATGCTTGAAAAAGTGCTGGAAAATTGGACCTCCAGAATGACATTTGTGAAAAATAGTCGTGGTAGCCATATGCCAGAAATTGTGTTTAAATGTTAAATGCCAAAAAATTATCTACCAAATAAAAAAAAATTTTGGTCATTTCATAATTTTATATGTGTTTTATTCAAAAAAAAAATCGGCAACCTCTTAAAAAAACACCCTTTAATAATGATTTATCACTATTTTTAACTAAACACTAACAAACTAACCATGCACACCTCGAAGATGTACTTGCACCATAGTTTATTTACTCTTTGTGGCGCCAAAAAAGAGACGAAACATAATTATTTCTATCGTGTCTACTAACAAACATTCTAGTTTATATAAAACGGTGCGGTGCGTTTGAAAAGTCGTGTGCATATATTTAAACTAGTGAACTTACGTTTACTTGGCCGTCTATATGTGCAGGTACATTTAATATTTCCGAGTTCCGTTAAAAGTTCATGGCCATATTCCAGAAATCCTTCAAAACCTCATTTTAGAATCTCACTTCCATCAAACATACTCAATCCCATCATAATCGGTTCAGAAATGGCCGAGTTCCGTCCCAGGTGGTCATACTCCAGAACTTGTTTCAAAACTCATTTTAGAGTCCCATTACCACCCAAGATACCAAATCTGATCTTAATCGGCTAACACATGGTCGATTTTATTAAAATCTCATGAACCAAAGTCATTGTAATATTTTATTTAAAACAGTTTTTTACAAAAATGACGTTACCCGAACCAATGGCGTACAGTTCCGAAATCAGTTGCCGAATTGGTCGTCGCCGAGTTTACTGTCGCCGAGTTGGTTTCGCCGAGTTGTCACTTACTGTTTATTTCATCCGCTGGTGGCGGTCGAGGAATTACAGATAATGTTTCCCTGAAATCTCTTGCTTTCATCCCAAATAATAATAGTTTATTTCTGAAATTTGATATGCTGGATGCATTGGAAATGTTGGGCGTGGGAGTTTAAGTAATCTGCATATTCAAAGGCAATTTCAAGAGCTAGGGCTATCTCAGAATCAATTTAATTAAGAACGATTTATCAATTCCTTCTGGGGAATCTAAGAAGAAAATTTGTTCAACCTCTTTATTGACAGTTTGCAATATTTAAAACAGCAGATCGACTCGGTGATGGGGATTCCCAATTGATTTAGAACTTCGTTGTAGATTTCTGCTGTGAAATCCATGATTGTATTTAGATTTTCTTTGCGTATTCGACGGAAAATGTTTTTATGTGCGATTTATAATTCCCTTACAATTTTGTTGGAGATGAAAGATAGCCGGCAGTCAATATGATTGCAAACAATTCACGAATTTGGTTTGGATGTAACGTGTTGCACGCATCCAATACATGTATTCCTGTGACGATCGTTCTCCAAACAATTCAGAGCTTGACGTATATCATCTTGATTGAGATGCACGGTGGAACAGTATGTCGTGTCGATAGTAGTTTTGAATATGCCAGATTGTTTGTCTAATCGCCCTCCTCGTTTTTATTGTTCAAATGATTTCCTACTCATATATCGGTACATCCGAATACAGCATTATTCTCGCAACCGCGTCATTTTGACATAACGTCAATCAATTAAAGTTGTAGACAGTTGATTATGGGTTATTTGTTGCACATTCGAAGCTTTAAAAGCTTGTCTAATTTCTGAACACGTTGTCTAATTTCTAGATGTCTACTCCTAAGTGAACAACAACTAGACTTTGTTCATGTATTGAAAATGAAAGAATTTGCCTACAACTTCATCGCTGCTTATGTATCTTTCAGTCTGATGCTGTGCGAATTCATCGATACCTCAGAACGGACGCAGTGAACCAGCTTTATGATAAATTTGTCCTTTCACTTTGAAAGTTGGCATGAATTGGACTGTGTCAATTTCTGCACCGCACGACGTCATTTGGAAGCTTGAGTCGTATTTCCTGATTTACTTAGGAAGTTCTTTGATTTCGCAATATATCCGTTTAGCAATATTTTTAATGGCTCTGGCAGTCCCCCAAGTTGAGTTTAATTTTTCCTATGGCGCAATACACTCCTCTTGTTTCTCCATTAAATTTCGGAGCCTTGCAATAAACACACACTTCAGTCATAGTTCCGCTGAAAACATGCCGGCTGAGACTATAATCAACAGCTGGGATTTATCAGAATGTAATTCTCAGAGTGCTATTATCAATTTAGTGATTGCAACCCGGTTTTCCCGGTAACTGAAAACTTGATTTTATTTCTTGTTATTTTGCGTCACCGAATTAAAGAAAGACGAACCGATGTATCTACCTTACCTCAGCATCTCCGTAACAAATACTAGGTGGGGAATGCCGAAAAAGATTCACTTGCACATGTTTGCCGGAAACTTTCAAAAGCTTCGATTCTTAAACTGCTGACATTGCCGTGTTTCATGACAAACATTGATTAGGATCAGTTCAAATTTTGTATGGAAATTGACCATCAATAATAGGGTCATCCACAGAATGTATACTAAAATGGTCCTAGTCCAAACGCACAGTTCGCATCGCATAGGATCAGAGGCACGGAACTCGAGAGAATATATACAGTTTTCTTTTGTCGATTCCACCGACAAGCAAAAAAGCAGAAAAAGCGTTTTCAACGTTAGGTAATCTATGTTCTGTGCCGATGACAACGACATATGTTATGTTTAATGAGATCGCGTTTTCTGAAACAGAAAAAATAAATAATATTTTTGTCTAAGCACGATGCCATTTGGGACCATCCCACCATAGATCGAAAGTTTTGAATATATCAGGTTTGAGTCCTCTGTTGATTCAAAGTAGGTAGTTAAGTCGCCAGCTATGTTGCCCACAAATGTGCTCCACTTGCTCGGATGTGAATTTAGCCAGTCCAGAACTATGGTGGACTTAGTCCACGCAGTAATTGCGTTAATTTCAGATTGTAAAGCTTCTCCTTGACGCTTATTAGTAATTTGCTTAGGAGTACGGCAGCATACAGTTCTAGTCGCGGAATTGATAGCTGTTTAGCTAGTGACACCTTGGTTTTCGCAGATAATAATTTTACGATTGGCTTCTCGTTGGGATTCGATATTTTTCTATATATAACCGCCAATTACGCCTGCTTGGAAGCATTGAAAATCCATGTAACTCGATTTTGGGCAGATTGCTTCTAATTTGTAACCATTCCCAGCCATAACCAGCCTAACGGGTCAAACAACTCGATAATTTCTCTATTTCCAATATTTTTCATGGGTTGATACCTTCGGTGTTTACGTTTCACACCCTTTCATTGGATAACCGTTTTTGTAATTGAAAGACTGAAGTGGTGACGATGGTATTTATTTCCTCCTTGATTTGGATAACTTTTAATTGCAATTGGTTGCTTGAGGGAACTTTTGCTGGTGCTTGTTTGCTCCTTCAATTAATGCTCGAGATAACTGACACTCGCTGTGCCGTATGTAACGATTTGTAATTCGTAAGTTCTGAACGGCTTGTCGTCTTGCTTTATATAGCAATTTGATGGTACGTCTTTTGGATGTCCGTCGTAAAGAAACCCATGTGTATCTTAAATCGAGTCAGAATTTCGAACAAGCTTGATTGTATGGTTGGTCCGACCGCCAAACAGCCATTCGATGATTTTTCAGTACTAGTCTTCGAGGATGCATCGAAAATAACTCGAGGTTTGGTTGTAGTGCTCGTGTTTTTAATGAACTCAAGATGCGCTAGGTAATAGTATACTCCATTTCTGTTCGGCAAATGGTCTTCAACTTCTTTTATGTGTCCCAATGTTAAATATTCTTTCATGAAGTTTTTATAATACACTACAAAACCTGGGTTTCGGACGAATTCCCTTCGGACGAACTTTCTTAATAACTTATCTAATTCGGTATTTAATTTTTAATGTTGATGGTAGTAACTTAATTTGCTCGTGATTCACTTGTTTTGCCTGCAATAATCCAGCCCGGCAATGTGTTTTGCAGAATTAACTGTTTATTATTAAATCTCTCATCAGCCATCATTATGCAAAGAACATATCAGCACCTATTAGAATATCAACCTCATTTCCAGAATAGAAGTATGGATCAGCCAGATCATATTTCTTGAAATCACTCACGTTAACATACTCTGAAATCGATTATTGTTGTGGCTGTTAATTTTGGCCATATTAATGCTTCTACTTCAAAACTTGGTTTATCCTTGTTCGGCGTCATTATTCGTGTTGTAATCCCCCTCGTATACCCATTTGTGACGGCTTCGATACCCAATATGGCCATTTTCGCGTTTCTCCTTTTCAATTTTAATCTCTGGACACATATTTCGGAGATAAACGACCCTTTAGAGCCAGAGTCTAATAAAATACGGCGAAGTTGGTATTAAATGATCTCCTGCAATATTCTAACTAACGCTGTTGGTAACAGCGCACTTCCTATTTGACTAAAACGTTGATTTGGTGTCTAGAGCTTGCAGGGGTATCTTCAGTTTTCTTTGGATATTGGTCACAGTTGGTGTAGATTCTCTCTCATTCGGGACATTCTCATACATGGTTGTGTGATGTTTCATGTTACACTGTCTGCATCTATCTCAGGATTGGCAGGCATATATATTATAGTCAACGTTGCGACAATTAAAACAACGAAGTTAAACGTGCGGCATTCGAACAGTCTATGCTGCTCTTTAGGACATAACGAACAGAAATATGCTTCTAACGAACTAGCTACAACATGACTTCTAGCAACAGAAGTTTTAGGGGATTGGGTGGCACTTGGGAACATTTGTTTGAACATTTTAGATAATCTAAATGATCCACTCTTCAAATTAAGAAATCAAAAAATTGTTTTACAGTTGACACATCGTACTCTGACGATGTTTGCGCCCATAAACTAATCGTTTCTGAATCCAATTTATTGACTAAAATGTAGATCAAACATCGGCCTTTTCACCTAAAGCTATTCTGCGTAAGATCTCATAGGAAGTATCGAGGAGCCGTCGTACATTTACATTGTTTGCTATTGTGAATGAATGTAAATGCTGTGTTTTATTATATCATATCGCTCCCTAAGTTTTCGCAATGCTTCTATATAATTTGCATTCGTGATGCTAAAATGCTTAAGTAGACTAGCAGCTTTTCCCTTTAGTGACCGACCCCTCCTCGCATTCTAAATCTAATTCCTCTAATAAATTGAGTGCGATATGGTGCTACGTTAGCAAGCCTGACCTTTATTTCGTCGGAACTCGTATTGACGACTGCTGTACTTATAAAATTAAGCAATTTCGTCATGCTGCCTTTGATGTAGGCATGTCCTTTTTCAGGGATACAATGCCGGCCATTTTGAGTTCATTACACTTTCGATTCACTGTTCACTAATTTCCGTTATAAAATAATCTCGATGTTATTGCAATAGCAACAAAGCGAAACACACGCCAATCTGTATTGATAAAGTAATGGCTTACGAAAGAAGTGAAAACTGTGACCTTTTTCCTTTTTTTACAAAATATCGTGATGTTTGGGTGAATACGTATACGTCGTTATGGTAATTTATGGTACGCAGAACCAAATTAATTTGTTTGATTTTTTTATTTTCTTTTTTCATGAAGTTAAATTTAAATGTGATACTGGCGGTTTTTAAGTTTGGACTCGGCATCAGATCCAGATTAATGGTTTGTACCAGGTGCTGGTGCCGTGAACAAAAACTCACCATGTACAAGGTTGAAAAATAACAAAATGTCTGATGCTAATATTTCCTGAATTCCAAACCGGCTCGAAGAACCAATGATTCGTACCAAAAATAAATTGGCACACAAATGTTGGATCAAACAAAAAAATAATTTGGTTGTGGTTAACTTGAATTAATATTCGTGTAATTCCATACAATATTTTATTTTATTTACAAAAATTCACTTCAAGCTGTATACTTGATGTTGCTAGTTTCGAGGTTGCAGACAGATACGGATGTTGACATCCACTGCTTATTACTAAGGTTTTACTGTACATTATAATTTGATTTCGGTTATCGGAATTTACAGTAGAATGCTCAAATTATACACAGCACCTTTATGAGGTTTTTTGCTGCAGTAATATTGTAATGGTTTTGGTACACCAACATGGTTTTCTAAAATAAAATAAAAAATATAGATAGGTCAGGAAGTGGAGCCGCAAGCAAAAAATAATGGAAATGGTTGCAATTGATGATGTTCTTAAAAATTATCGAAACTGTTAACGGCAGGTTAAATTAAAAACCAATATTTATGTACATTGTAATTTTAATAGCATTTTTTATGGAACCACGAGCAATTACGATTCAGCAATTGCGATTGCAATAAGCTGTGATATAATTAAGATTGAACATAATCAACATGAATCAAGTACCAGTTGTAATGATTCTTTCTCCAACAGCAAAGTTTCATCGCAAGCTTCTATTTCTAAAGCTTCGACTTCACGTTCAGCTGGATAACTTAGCTCTGATTAACGAACTTAACAAAATTGGGAAGAACCATTGTTGCCCGGAGATATTTTCTATTTTGAATCGTGCTGAAAAGAGCCATTTATAAAAACTTTTTTCTCGTCTGGAAGAAGTCGCCCATGATATGGCCGCATTAAATTAATCCGCAGTGAAAAGCAGCATCGCCGACGAAGTAACACGAACATTACTCGTGTTTGTTTGGCAACACCATTGACTTTGGAATGTTGATGTTTCCCTTTAAAATTTTATCGCCAAATACACTTTTCTGTAGTATTCCTCCATCACTCTGGCTTCCATATGCTCCGATATTTACTGCAGAGATTATGTAATTGCTTCGCATACAGTAAAGAGGTCTATGCTGTATTATTTTTTGTAATTTTGATACAACAAGGCAGCGTGTGGTGGACATTTGATGTGAATGTGTTTGCCATCAAGTGCTCCGACCACATTCAGCATTTTAGTGTTAGCATAAAAATCCTCTGCAATTTTCCTCCATTCTTGTTCAGTGGGTGGTGATAAGTATATGCCACACAACTTATAGCAAATCATTTCACACACTTCCAATATAATTTCATGCACAGTTGATACACCTAATGCTAATTGCACCTGCCATGCGGCACCATGCGCACAATTGCGGGACAATTGAATTCCTGACATGATTTTCCTTTTGCAAATAAGGTTTTAAACAATTATTGAGAATTTCCCTGTATCCCCATCCGGGTAGCCCTCCAAAATTGCTCGTCATCTTTCTCTTTTATCTTCTCGTGTAATTTCCTCTCGTTTTCAGTATAAATTGGTCGCGTCCACATTCTTCTATATTTTTCACAACATATTTTTAGAAGATTAAGATATGAAGAATAGCTCAAATACAACATGATCATTTTATTAAAATAATCATATGTTATTAAAACATTCATGTTAATTTTATCTTCTTATTTTTTAATAATGCAAACAAAAACAACTAATCACGATAACAAAAAACGAGGGGGCGAGTATTAGGTTCACTTCACATACTTACCTTTAACCATCTATATTTTATTTTAATATCCGACATAACCTCAGATTGTTCCGCGAAATAAACTTACGTATTTAGTTTCATACCCATTTACATTTCTGTATCAACATAATCGTACGAAATATTTATACAAATTAATTTATTTTACCCTCACAAAAATAATTAAGTCTTACAAAACTTAATTAATAACAATTTGTTTAATTTTCTTATTTATATTTTGTTTCTCTCTCGCTATGTCTCTCACTAAACATTTAATTAAAATTATTAATCAAGCCACCACCACCACCACCACCACCCTGATACATTTTCCTACGTTTGTTTCTTTTCAGTATACATCAGTTAAAATCAAGACAGAGAACCGGCTGGCGATGAACGAAAATATAGAATTAATTTTTATCATACATTTTTGTTATCAACGAAAACGAACAAACAAAAAAATCTTAGGAAAAATTATTTCAGAGTATTTTCCACACTGGCTTAGCGCGAGAAATGATGATTAATTGATTCCATGGTTAAAAAAATGATAATTTTATTTTTATGTATACGTATAGCTACAACACAGAGATTAGAAAATTAAAATTAATTACAATGTTAAAACATTTATAGGATTAATGTTAAATATTATGTTAATGGTCTTGCCAAAAATAATACACGAAATTGTTGTGAGGGTTAGTGGAAGGTGGCGGAAATATTTTTCCCAAAACTTTTCTAATAAAACGTTTACATATAATCGGCAGACGAGAAATCTCAAGATCAAACATTTACACTTGGAACAGACAAATTGAATTGACATTATTTCCATACGTGAATTTTTGGATATCTTCTGTTTACTGCCAATTCTTTTTTGAAAATTATGTTATAAATCGAAGAGATGGAAACGTTGTTTCAATAAAAAGCAGCATCAGTGCACAACAAAAAGCTCTAACAAAATTAAGTAAATATTTTCTGTGCTCAACTCTATTGCTGCCTTGTGCTCGCTTGCTTATCACGAGTAAATATACGAATTTAGTGAGTAAACAGTTTTGAATTGTTTGAGATGAATATTAAGTTGTTACGTGTGTGTGTGTGTGTGTATTTCTGTGCTTAAAGTCGTAAATTGTATAAACTTATGACTTGCGTTTCGATTATTAAACTGTGTGTGGATCAATGAATTCGTTCGTCGACACGAACATATTGAATGTTCGAACGAACGTTTGAATATAGTATTCAACTACTCGTAGCTACCAATATTTGTTTGAAATATAATATTAGCAGCTAGAACGTAAAAGAAGGTTGTGATCCGCTTAAAATTAAGAATAAAAGATCTTAGAATTTTAGGCGAAACCTGAATAAATACGTTAAGCAATGTTAAGCCGCTTATCACATTAAACAGTTCAGAATAATTCCTTAAGCCTTTATAGAATGCAATTGTGCTATGTTTTAGATGGCAGCTTTTTATTTCCTAAGTCACGTTGTTTAAATTTAAAAGCTTATATAAAATAGTTTATTCATATGTACAGCAAATTATTTTTTATAGAAGCAAAGGATTTTGATTAAAGTTATTGAGTTGCTGTTTACCAGAAACTAATTAGCATTTATAGAGAAACAGACCTGATCCCATATATTGGTGAAGTACAATTAGTTATGAAACATTTTTTCTTAGTTCTTCACTTTAAAGATTGACAAATAGGTGCATTAACTTTTGCTCTTCACTTTTATTTTGGATTAGTGGGTAATCAGTCCACTAAATCCTTCCATCTTCCAGGTCCTAATTCAAATTCGGCTACTCTGACAGATTTAATGTCCTTTGAAGGTCAATTAATCCCCCCCATTCCATTCACGCACACACTGGCAAGGAAAGTTGTTTGAGTTCCTACGACAATCAAGACACACAGTGGCGTCTACGTTGGTTGGTAGTTAAAAATTTGTTTCTTCACCTGTGCTCGTGGTTTGTACTTTGGGGTTTGCAGTATGCAAAATATGTAGTATGATGTATCCCATTACAGATCGTGCATTTCATCTCTCGGCCGCAACGATACGTTTTATGTGCTGATGATAGGCATCTTCTACATTGTGGTGAAGTTGCACTATTTGTTTTTTATTAGTTGTTAACAACTGCCTAAATCGGGGACAATTGTCTAATGTATGGTTCATCTAGCAACAGATGCAAATCTTGCGTAGCGTTGTTGTGCCAAATGTTTGTATTAAAGTTTGCGGCTTTCGTTATGGCGATTTTTTTTTAATTTAAATTATTACAACTGAATTCAAATTCATCTAGTAATTTTTCTTTCTTAATCTAGTCACTTGTGAATGAGAAGAGGCCCATTGGCCAGCTCCATTTATAGGTTATTTACTGGAGTAGTCTTTGCACTGGTGTTCTTAATCCATTAAATCAATTGGTTTCTCTTTTCTGCAATCGCCTACAATTACTGCAAGTTTTTTTGTTTCTTGTTAAACTATCTCGATATTTTGGTCCCTATGAAGGTCATGATTACGAATGTACCACGGAACGTTAACTATACCACGTAGCACATTGTTCTGAAAAGTTTGTATTATTTTGGCGTTGATTTTTTTTTGTGCAGCCCCAGTGCTGAATTCCGTAAGTTTATATAAACATCTGTTGATATGATAGCAATTTATTTTCGGTTGACCATTCCGAATTTTTCCCGAGCAGCCAATACATTTTTCGATATTTGATATTAAGTTCATCATTTACTTTTTAACGTGCTCTTTCCATCTGAGCATAGTATCCCTTGGTATTTAGCCTTTTTTGCATACGTAATTTGCTGTTAATGGTTACAGGTTTGAATAGCTGACTTTTATATTAGTAAAATTCACATGCGTGTATTTCGAATCATTGAGCCCAGTATGCCACATTTTTGTCCATTTTATGATTTTATCACATGCTTTTTCAAACAAACTTCCTTGTCGATCTCTCAATAGGGTCTCCTACTGAGAGAACTGGAGTATCATCAGCAAATGTTGCAACGGTAACATCGTTTAATTGAGGTAAATCTCTGGTGTAGATCAGGTAAATAATAGGATCCAAAACACTTTCCTGCGGGACTCCTGCCGAAATCTTTTTTAGCTCTTCATATTTCACCCGAAAATGGCGATTCTCTATGTATGATTTTCGTAAAGCTCTATGTAGTTTGAAGAGTAAAACTCTGTGCCACACATTATCGAAGGCCTGGGCCATATCTAAGAAGATACTAGAGTAAAACCTTTTTTCTCTCTAATGTTTCCTCAATGACATCTGTGAGCCTATGGACCTGCTCAATAGTTGAGTGTTTCTCTCTGAAACAAAACTGTCATTCTGAGATAGGGTTTCTTTGTTCTATGGTTCTATATAATTTTTTGAGCAACAGGCTCTCAAACAATTACGCTAGTGTTTGTTGAAGTGAAATTGATCGGTAAGATTTTTTATCATTCATTGGCTGGCCCGGTTTCGCATTGATGTATCGCATTGATTATGTGGAATTATTTACGGGTGCTTTTTTCAGGCAGCTTCTTGCAACAAAGGTATTTTCCTATTGTTTGCTTCCAGAATTAACTTATTTAGTTTAGTCTATTCTTCAAGGCTATTTAGAATTAATTGGACAGTGTTTTTGAACACTGGGTGTCATTTTCTTTTGAATTTGAAGAGGCCTGCGCATATGTATAATTTTCCTACGCATAGGTACTTCATTTCTCTCTCGATCTTTGATTGAATGACTTAGAGGGGATTTACGTGTCTGATCCTTCATTTTCTGTAGCAGCCTGGCAAGCTCACGTCCTCGGCAGCTGGCTGAATGCTGCCTATTACAGATCATACATTTTACTGGTTCTTTTATAGATAGTTTGCAAGTTTATGATGGGCGCTTTTCAGCACATTTGACACATTTTGGTTCGCGTGCACCATATCGTTGCGTATGGTTATAGCCTTGGCATTTTTTACATACATAATATTTGCTCGGATTTATCAAACGTTAGCATGAACAGGGGAACTCCTCTTTTTAAAACGGATTCTGGACGGTTCTCTCCGCTACGCCTCTCTTTTTTAATAATGTTCACGGCATCAAGGATTTTAAATCCTTTATTTTCTAGGTCCTCCATTGTTGAATTACTTTTACAGGTTGGATGTTGGCTTCTTGCCATGACCTTGATGAGACGATCGTTTTAGTTTTTGTTACCACTGATATTTTTCAATATTCAGCTTCATTGACATGTTTCTGTATGCGTTTGCTTGTATTGGAAGTGTTAATCTTTCTAACATTATTGTTCAGAGCAGTTATTTTGTACTCTTGTTCTGTAACAGTACTCATTACACTTTGAATTTCTGCATAGTTGGTTACTCTTACAATAGAAACCTGTGAGAAGCTTTTACCCTTGACTGTGCTTCACTCTGTTGAGCTGGTTGCCGTTCGGGTGATTTTTCTACCTCTAGTGAGGACTCAGCTTTTTGTTTTTTATTTCTCTTGTTTTATTTAGCTTTTCCCTTCTTTAGCATCCAGTTAGTTTTTCTATCTAATTCTTCCTCGTCCGTTGATTATTCAGTCTTCGGGGAATTGTCTCTTTTAGGTTGCACTTCGTTGTCTGACGCTTCTTTGTTTATGGTTTTGATTTTCATGTTTGAATTTGTTTCATTTTCTTTTTCTAGATTAGAATGTCCATCATTTAGATTTGAAGAATGTCCATCATTTGCATTGCTACCAACGTTGAAGATATCGGTTGCATAACTGCTTCTGCTTCTACTATTGGCATACGTTCTAGCTGTATTTGACTGCTTATGAAACGGATTTGCTGTTTCGAAATTTATTCCACTAACATGCAATAAATGGTTCACCCCAGAATCCATGAAACCGGCCTCCGAAGAGTGCAGATTAGCCAATTTGAAAAATGGTGTACCACCTGTGGTAAATCTTGATTGACTTCTAGATTGGTTACCACAACCATTCGTGTTACAATACATTGTTCAGGGTGCGCCCGTATCCGAGAATACGTCGTGGAGGCTGTCAATAATTTGCATTTGTTGTTCAAGAAACTTCGGAAATTCTTCGGTTTTCTGAAATTCAGTTGAGTCCTTGAGCGGTCTTTCATGTACTCGTCGTGTTTCAATGTCTAATTTCTTTGATTACTTGAAAATTCGAAATTAATTCCAGAATTCGGAAGAGAAATGATGTGGGTATTTCAATCGGTTTTGGATTTATTTCTGATGTTGGGCCACTAATACTTCATGTTTCTTCTATCTTAGTGATCATGCCAGTTGTTATCTTTGTGTAACCTTCTTTAAATGCTTCATAATCCCCTCTTGTAAAGTATGCTAGCCTTTCATGGTCATCGTCTGAGCCTTCGACACAAAGCTCTTGATGCATATCAATTATTTGATACATCACTGTATGGCGAATTGCATAGCATGGTTGCCTGCCTTGTCTTTCATCCAACACATTTTGAGCTTTCGCTATTTCTCTGTACAATGGTCCCATTTCAAAATCCAGTCTTCGTAGCATTTGTTTGGGCATTGCTGCTTTGTTCTATCGGTGTGTTGAGTATTTGTACAAACCAAGCTGCACGATGCCGTTAGTGGTGATAGCGGTGTCGGATTATTTTTGTAGGTTGACGCCACTGTTGCCCTTTGCTTGGGAACAAGGTTGTATATTTGTTCATCCGTGATTACGAACTGTGTACAGAGTTTCCAATTGGTCTATCTTCGTTTCCAAAAATTTGCTCGTCTTGCGAGATGGTCGACCTTTGTTGTAATGGCTCTCAAATTGAGCTAGTTTGCCTCTAACGATTTCTTGTTGACCAAGTAAGTTATCTAATATGTTCATCGTTCACAAAAGTAACAAGGAGCATCGCTTATATTCTTAGGTTTGCAAAAATAACAGGTAAATCGTCACCAAGCTACCTGACGACCAAAGAACTTAACGATAGTTTAAAGTTAACCTTAAAGTTAACACAAGAGTTTTGCTTTGGAACATTTGACAAACACCATATGGCAAACATAGCGAATCAAAACCCTGTACCCTTAATCCAGAAATACGCAAAGACGGATTTTTGCGAGTAGGGGGAAGGTTGTCTAACGCCAGGGTTGTTTAAACATTAAAAATCGAATAATTATTCCTTATAAGAGTCATTTCACAATGCTGCTGATAGACTACGCACACAAGAAGACGTTGCACGGAAGCAAATCTCTCACGCTAGCTTTCATTTGCCAGAAATATTGGATAATAATGGGTCGATTAGCAGTAAAAACTTTCATCAATAAATATATGGTTTGCTACAAACATCAAGCACGGACACTGGGCCAACTGATGGGATATCTTCCAGCAGCAAAAGCACCGTACATGTATCGACTAGGGGAAGCGGCAGTTAAATCCGTCAAGTATCACCTACGTGGAACGTATGGTAAAATTGAGGATAAGGCACCATCAGGATAGGGCTTTTATTTGTCTGGGTAAAGACGAGGAGGGGGATTCTACGGCATCGTCCGAAACTTTCGTAGAATAATTCGGGTATCACAGAAGGTAATATCATCGCCACGTGGGAGTAGTCCACTATCCCTAATTCTCACAAAAGTGAAAGCGTAGCTCTGGGAGCTGGATAAGGATGAGGCCGACGGTCGGTGATACAAACGGAAACCATGGAAATCCCTAAAAAATGTGAGGCTCCACCAGATTATCGAGCAAAAGAAACGTCGTCTCAAAAACCGATAACATCAAGAGAGACGTTTTATACCAATGCAGATTTGCGACAACGAATGCAGGATTATATGACACTAAATGACGTAGACCGATCTCCAACCATCCGGCAAGCCAATGAGTACATGAAAGGGCGAGAAATACCGTATATGATACAGAGAAGAAGAGTGGCATTAGAGAAATATAGATGAGGCGAGAATGATGGGCAACAGGGAGAAAGATTATTAGGGTAGATCAAGAAGGACGTGAAACAATTAAGCAAGTCTATAGAAGGCAAAATCGTGGGAGCAAGTCTAATAGACAGAATAATTCGAATCTGGATCGATCGGAAGAAACTGCGAGCCGGATGAACACAAGAATGATAAAAGTGGTCAACAGCAAATGGTGTGTATTGTGAACATAGAGGGAGATAACCAACCACACATAGATGTAGATATATTGGGATATGAGGTGACTGGTTTGTTGGATTCGAGTGCCACTTGCACTATACTCGGTGGAAGCGATACATATATACGCGTTTGAAGAAGCTTGGGTTGGTATTAGTTCCTACTGAAACTTACGTGATAATAGCTGATGGAACCGCGCATTCCGTGTGATATGCTGTCGATATCCCCTTCGTAATCAGCACAAATTGAAGAGTGATCAAGTCTCTGGTGGTACCATTGGTTGATAGGGACCAGATTTGACCGGCTGGGATGTACACAGGTGTTGTAACATGATATCGATACGGGAAATGCAAACCCGGTAAAAATACGAGCACGCCTTATATCCCCATAAGTGCAAAAAGAATTGAATTTGGAGTTGGATCGGATGATACAGTTGGGAGTCGTGGACCGGCTGGTCCCGCTGAATGGGCCCATACTGTCATGTGCGTACGAAAATCTTCGGTTAAATTAGATTCTGCTTGGACATATGCAAATTGCATGAAGTTACGGTGATGGATACCTGTCCGTTGCCATATATTAAAAGAATCTTTAGCCAGTTATCAGGCACGAAATATTTATCGAGTTTGGACTTCAGCGACGCCTTTTGGCAAATCGAGTTGAAGGCCGAGTGTCCGGCCAGCAAAAACGGCATTCATTGTACCAAGAAGAGGTCTATTCCAGTATAAATGCATGCCGTTCAGGCTGTGCAATGTGAGCCAAACTCTTAGATGACTTATGGAAGCTTCTCTTAGTTGATCTAGAACCGAGGGTATTTTTCTACCTGGACAACATAATCGTGATGTCACAGAGCTTCGAAGAACATATAGAACCATTGCGCGAAGTAACAAAATGTCTGCTGAAGGCTAATCTCACGATTAGTGTGGAGAAATCTAGGTTCTGTAAGAAGTAAATCAAGTATCTTGGCTAAATTCTGGACAAACACGGACTTAGAATTGACCCGGAAATGATAACTGGCATTTTGAATTTTGCGACACCCATGACGATCAAAGATGTGAGGAGGCTCATAGGGATGGCGGGTTAGTACGGGCGGTTCATCCCTGATTTTTCTTCAGTGACTGCGCTAATTACCAACCTAATGCAGAAGAATGCTGGCAACAAGTTTAAATTGAATACCGCGGCGCAGGCCGCGTTCACCCCATTAAAGTCAACACTGATGTCTGCTCATATTTTGGTAAACCCAGATTTTACGAAGACGTTCACGTTGCAGACGGATACCTCGGACACGGGAGTTTGTGCTGTGTTGACGCAGGGAGTGGATGGATTCGAGAGAGTACCGAGAGAGTTGTATATATTATTCGAGAGAGTATACGAGAGAGTAGTATATATTTACCAGAAGCTGAGATCGACACAAAGGAAGTATCCAGCAACAGAATGGGCGTGTCTGGCGGTGGTGCTGGCTATTGAAAAATGTCGGCTGTATATCGATGGCGTGCATTTTAAAGTGATGACGGATTGTGTTTTTTTAGTTTGGCTCAGAAACTTGACGGACGCGGCTTCGAAGTTGGCTCGTTGGACGATCAACAGCATGATTTTGAAGTCCGACACCTAAAAGGAGAATTAAATGTAGCGTCGGATGCATTATCGCGGGCTGTAGAATGCATTCAAGTAGAGGTCGACGCGCAGAGGGACCCGGTGTATGAGAAGCTCAAACAGGTTAACGACCATCCTCACAAGTATGACGACTTTCACTTGCAGGATGGGAAAGTATACAAATATTGTCAGATAGTTCAAGGCGACAGGACGCACTCGTGGAATTGGTAGCGGTATGTATAAAAAAAATCCAATGCAAAAAACTGTGGAAAAAAGAAGTTTGTTCGATTGGAAGGTGTACAGGGCGCGTTACCAGAGAAATAAAAGAAGCGCACGCTGATGCTGTGTAACTGAATCAACGGGGAATCGACGGGAGCGGCATAGCGGTACCAAAGTTCAACAGGTGAGTCATCCTTTCATTCATATTATTTTATCGACATTTTGTTTTCCTGTTCTTTTTTTTTCTCGTAAGCGTGTTGAGCGAATTCGATTGCGAGTTGCTGTGGTGTTTAACTGATCGCGTTCCATTTTTGTTGTGAGGTATTTTGTGGTACAACCTCATCCGTGTCGCCCTGCTCACATCTGAGCATAGCTGGGTTCAAACGTGCAGGTAGACTGGCGCCCAACCACTAATTGGAAAGCATCGATGAGGAAGCTACACAGAAATTCGAGGCACACAATCAAATTTTAATAACCATCCTACTCTATAAAGGTAAATTACCGAACTTGCAATACACACTATGCTGGAGATGATGAAACTACGAAACTTTGAAACCGCAATAATCAGCACCATCACGGAAGTCCATTAAGGCACACTCGATCCCATGATCCTAACTCCACATCAACTTCAGGAGCAAGTCAAACAAATTATTCCTAACTTAAAACCAAGTCAGGCTTTGCTATACCGAAGTGAAAATATAGCCGCCATCTATAAAATAGCCAACGAAAAATACCACGCAATGGTAGTCCCAATGATTCATCAGCCAGACTACATGTACACCAAGCCATCATCGAGTTATTGATTGATTGCGATACAGGATAATCATTATATACGTTGTGAAATACTTCAACTACTGAATGCATATCAGTCAGATACAAGCAGCTGTGAGGTGTAACTTTTCCAGCAAATCAGAACCGTGCCACTAGTTGTGAAATCAAAGAATAAACATTACCTCACTATCGATTTCGTTACGCCGACACATGCAAGGATCTCTATAATCAAGACCGAGGTTATTCGAGCACTTTCATCCAAGGAGAGTGAATCCTAACACTAGATCCAAGTTGTGTGCTAAAAGGAGAGATATTCACGATGACATGGATGTATTTAGCAGTAGATTGGGACTTTCACTCATGCCACGATTTAATTTGAGTGATCATATACTGTTAGATCCCACCTTCGGAGCAAATCGGAACTCACAATTTAACTCTTATATTGAAACCATTATAGTGCCAATTCAAAATCAATAAAGGAATCTAAGGGCATCAGCTACAGATCCAGCACTAGGCGCACTAATCCCATTTCAATACAATGGGTTTACAATTAGTAAAACCGACGTTGATGTTTCACCTGACGCCCTATGTGTATGAGCTGGCTTTTTCTGAGACTTCAATTTTGGGATATACCACCAAACTACTAGCTGATGCCACACGAATCCCAGTACACCATAAATTATTCATTTCTATAATTAACACTGTACAATCTATTAATTATATTTTACGCTAACAATTTAAATGTTCGTATAAAATCATAACAATAATATTCAATCGCAGTTTAATTAGGCGTCGCACATAATGAGATGCAAATTAATTGGTGATGTTAAAAAATAAATATTCATGGTCTAAATTACACCGAATCATGTGCCAATGAACCATCATAAACACATTGCATTTTATTCTACTCTACACGAATCAGATGTGATAAAAAAATTCTAAACTTTAACGATTTGTTCTTATAACAAAAGTTTACGTAACTGCCAGAAGTTTTATAAAATGCACCAAATTTTTATATTCGATTACATAAAAATCATAATTATATTTTAATGATTGTGTGTGTGTTTGTATAATTAATTGAATAAAATTTTGAATTTTAATTATACCGAGATTTAATTTTCGGTATATTTATAGCGTACACTGGGCGGTTCATTTCCGGTACAAAATAAAAATCAATTAACTATCATTGTCATGATAATTATGCGCCTGGCCGGGAGACGCTTTCCTCCATTATAAAAGTATATGACAAAACCTACTTCCTTTGAAGCGAAACGAATAAATAATGTCTGGGATATAAGTGGCAATCAATTTATGGTCTTTTGTTGTGTTCGCGTCTATTTTTATTTGTTGTATGGAGCGCCTCGCTAACAAATAAAAATCGTCTATTATTAATTTTAATTTTTGTTTAAGAAACCAACATCAATCATTGCGAAGTTTTGCTATTTAATACATATAAATTAATTTATATTGTCTTGTTTAAAAATAGCAAAATATATATAATTTAGTTGATAGGCAATCCTAGTTGGGAAAATGATATTCGCAGAAGGCATTAGGTAAATTGTAGCCATCCACTCGATACATATGCTCAAAAGTTTAAAATATCACATGGTTTATGCTTTTATTTGTTGAGCATAAAAATTAATCCTGGCCTAATGTAGTTTTCCAGTTGAATAAAATCATGGGGGCGACAGGAGTGGCACCAAAATATAGGGTAACGATATATGCAGTACATTCAGTGAAAATCCCATTTAAATCTTATGTAATTAAACGCCAAATCGTTTAAGCCCAGTATTTTGTATTTTTTGTTGGCAATTTTTTTTTATTTGAGTTTGTAAACTTTTGCATAAAAATTAATGTGTCCAATCGATTGGAAAAATGGGATCTAGTTGATTGGGAAACATCAAAATATTTACATACGACATTTAGTTTGGCTCGTTATCGCGAGTGTGTGTTGCATGAAATTGTTAGTATATTTGTGACATAAATTTAACACGTCAAATTTTATTGCGTACATTTAAGCGACACCATATTGTATATGGTATAGGGTGGGCCAAATTAACTTTTTTTTTTAACTAGCGGTTTTTTTTGAGTATGGTAAAGGTTATATCACTTCTAATTTGACAGAAAGTTAGTTTTATCCTTCCGCTGAACGAAAATGGTTGTGTATTCGCTTGAATAACGCTGGGAAATATTGAAACATTAATTTTGGCAAAAAAAAATCATCTTTTCGGATGAGGCGCATTTCCATCTCGGCGGAGGTGCGGTTTGGTGCGGATTTTGGTCCGATGGCATCATTGGGCCATTTTTCTTTGAAAATGTACAAGGAGCCGCCTTTGTTAATCGTGAGCGCTACCGCGCCATGATAAACAATTTCTTATTCCCGGCACTTGAAGAGGAGCACATAGGCAACATTTGGTTTCAACAAGACGGCGCTCCGTGCCACACAGCACACGTTTCAATTGATATTCTGCGCACTGTCTTCGATGATCGAATTATCAGCCGAAAAGCTGATGTAATTTGGCCGCCTCAGACCTGTGATTTGACGCCGTTGGACAATTATCTTTGGGGTGCCGTCAAAGATAAGTGTTACGCCAATAAACCAGCAACAATTGACGCTCTCAAAAACAATATTCGCATTACCATTCAAGACATAATGCCGCATACCATCGAAAATGTGCTCAAAAATTGGACCGACCGTATGGGGTACGTGAAGGTCAGCCGAGGCAGTCATATGAACTAAATAGTATTTCATAGTTAATCGGAAGGATTGTTCTTTAAAAATAAATTTGAAAAAATATTGAGAACTTTTTTCAAAAAAAAAAAATTATTTGGCCCACCCTCTATTTGTAAGGGTTTGGAAAAATGTTTAAAATGCAACAATATGAACATTCTTTTTGTATCAGCATGAATTGTTTTTTTAACGATAAAGTGTTTGTATCTTATAAGAAAAACTGTATAAAATTTAAAAAAAATTACACCCAACTGAAATGTGCTCAAAAAAATTTCTAAATTTGTAATTTTATTAAAGCGAATTAAATCAAAGTTGTATCGGCAAGACTGGAAACATATCAAAATCAACAAAAACTGTTTATCGATCATTGAAACCGGACAATAACAGCAGTGATTTGGAAGAGGATGGTTCAGATTCAGGAAAAATTGATAATACAATTAATCATTTGTATGCTATCGAACGGACGACTGTAATTAAAATTTTGAAAATGTTGAATGACGGCGATTGTATTTGTAATTTGTGCTCAACTATACCGATCAATTTCTATTTAATCCTCTCAATAAAAAAATGTTTTTAACTAACATCAATTTCGTTTTACGTTAGATTACTATATATGCTAGTCTTCAAGCCAACTTTCATCAACACATTGTGGTTTAATCTCACTCATGTTGGTATTCTGTATCCCATTCCACCGGCTCATACCAACGCTACACGATGGTAAATTTTGCCCAGAAGACGTCCTGCCAGGGGCAACCAGTAAAATATGCAATTCACCAATATGAATTAATTCCGTTGAGTACAACGGGAGCACACACGGGATTTACCCTAAAAATCATTGAACGGCACAAAGATTAAATTTACCACTAGATAAACCAACAGATTTTACATTTACAAAGCAGGCGATGAAGTCCACGACCATTTCAACCTATTCAAAATTTTATCCGCGAAGATATTGAGGGTTGGCCACCATTATCGATACATCAAATTCGACCGATTACGATACTACGGGAAACTCCGTTTGTCATACCATTCAATACTCGAGTGAGAATCTGGGTGGTGTATTTCGGGAATTTTTATCAAAGCTAACTAGAACGGCATTTAATCCGCATCGAGACCTTTTCATGACCACAACCGACAATCCATATCCAATTCCATCAGTTGAAGATTATCAGAAACACGATTATTCCATTGGACGAATATTGGGTAAAGCACTGTACGAAAACTTACTCGTTGAACTTCCATTGGTCGAGTTCTTCTTATCGGAATTGGCCGGTAAGCATTCGGATTAGAAATAACGCGAGTCCAGTTATGAATACTACCTGTTACTCACAAAACAACATAAATATTAAACGGCCAAGCTACCACAAACTGGCTTCAAGATTGATTCGCTCTACTACACTAATCTAGACATTCTAATCCACGTTGAGTGTATTTTGGCATTGTATAATGTCCAATTTATCACCAAGATTAAATTTAAAAATGTTTGTGATCAGACGAAGCGTTCTGTGACCTACTACTGTCACAAATTAAAATACTAGACGCAAAAACTAAACTGCGTGTCCCTCTATCATCAAAATGTAGGAGGACAAAGTACAAAATCCCGCGATGTAGTTTCGCGATGTTTTTGTAGAGGTGTATATTGAGCTTCACACTCGGTGTTTATCATTACAAAAACTATTTTTTTATGGTGCCAATGGATTTGTTCTTGAATCTTTCTACGAGTAGTTACATTTTTTAAGTTAAGCGCAATCTACACATTTAATGATTATTCATTACAGGTTCATAAGTCCGAGTGGATCTGCTCTTCTAAGTCGTTTAAATCGCGGCTGTTTTAGTTTATTCCAGGCCAATTTGTTGGGATGTTCCTGAAGTTTTGAATAGTAATTCGACCATTTTTTTTTGGACCATGCCTTTGTAGGAGATAGTTTTCCAGAACTGGGTGCATATTCTTCGGCAGGAGCGCTTTAAGTTTGTATATTAGTATATCGTGCCAAACTTTGTCAAATGCTTGTGCAATGTCCATGAAGACGGCAGAACGGTATTGATTTGCCTCAAAGGTATCTGATTGCATTTACAATTCTATGCACTTGCTCTATGGTGCCATGTTGATTTCGGAACCCAAATTATTGGCCTGGAATGATTTGCCTATCTTCCAATACTGGTTTCAGTTTTGTTATTAACATTATTCCAAACAGCTTTGAGATTGTGGAATGCATGTATTGGACGATAAGACGTTATTTGAGTGTTGTTTTCCCAGACTTATGTGTCGTTGTGATCAAAGATATCTTCCGCATTTAAAGAATATGACTAGTTCGCATGATCGCATTAAAATGTAGGTTATTAGTTTTATGCATTTGTCTGGTAATTCCCTTATCATGTGTCGAGTAATAAGGTCATATCCTGGCGCCTTTTTTGGGCTAATGCAAGTTTTGTTTGTGTTCTTAACATTCTTCCATTCAAACTTTATAGGTTTAAAGGATGAATCATCATCCATCTGGTGAGGCAGCACGATATTTTTAGTTCCTTCGTGTGGTGAAAACACCGCCTTTAGATGTGCAGCGAAAGTATTGGCTTTTTCTTTATCGCTTCTCGCCCAATTTTCAGCTGGTAGTCTAATCGGTGGATTCGACTTTGTAGGCCTTTTTAGGTTTTTTGTTGCCTTCCACAAGGAAGAATCAATCTTCTCTGTTGCCGAGAGTTCACTTAAATAATTCTGGACACATTGGTTTTCTTCTTCCTGCCGTGCAATAGTGATTTTATTTATTGCCATCGCCGTCGAATTTTTTGCTTTTCCTGGATTAGTGACTGGATATTATCATAGCAATCGGTGGCCTTAACATACGTACGCGCAATGCCTTTAGTTACTCAGAAATCAATTAGATCAGGTACTTTTTTATCCGTGGGCCAGTAAGTAGGATGAGCGGTAGATAAAAAATCCAAGGACTGTTCCTCTATAGCTTCATAAAGTTGTTTGCCTTTAGGCGTTATTAGTCTTGAACCCGATAGAATATGGCTGGTGTTATAATTACCCTTCCGTGAGAAATTTATTACGCAGCTTTATTACTGTCTCTGCAATATATTGTCCTCTCCGGCATAACTTGAAAAGGGAGGACTACCTTAAACTATTTAAATTGATTGGACGTGATTTTATTAATGGAGGTGATTTTAATGTGACAGACACCTATTGAGGATCTAGACTTACGACGTCAAAAGGTAAAGAATTGCTTCAAGCAAGGCAGACATCAAAATGTGAATTTTACTTTGGTGGTTCTCCAACATACTGGCCCAAAGGTGGAACGATACCTGACCTAATAGACTTTTATGTAGTAAGAGGTATATCCCAAAATTACAATCACATTGAAGACAGCAATTCTCTAGTAACGGATCGTTGCCCGGTTATCATGATATTCAGTGAAATAGTAATTCAAAGGAAGAGCGCATCCAGATTAACAAATTCAAAAACAAATTGGGATCTCTTACGTGAGGTATTGGAGGAAAAACTCAATCTTCAGGTACCGGTAATAAATTCGCACCAGTTGGAAGAGGAATTAGAACAACTCAATCATGATTGAGATATTACAAAATATACAAAAATTATTATACAAAACCCCATTATACAAAATAAGAAGTAGCTTAACAAATCCTAATCAATGGAAAATAGAGAGCTGATAAGAGAAAAACGACGGACACGTTAAACCTGGGCAATAACTAGAACACCAGAGAACAAAACAATTCTTAACAATTTAGATAACAGTCTCAAATCTCTTCTTAAAGAAGTTAAAAATGCATCAATCAACAGATATCTAGTTAGCCTAACCAATGAAAAAAATTCTGATTATTCTCTGTGGGAAGAAAAATGAAAGGGCCTCCACTTAAAAATGAGGATGGAAGCTGGGCAAGAGATTCTAAAAAGAAGGCTGATCTGTCTGCGGAGTATCGCGAGGGTACTTTCCAACCACTGCCAAGACAAACGGCCAATGGAAATATAATATCAATCCGCAAGATGATTTTGAAATACGCCAAGTAACTCTCAAAGAATTAAAAGAAGAAGTAAAGGGAAGCAACAAGAATGTTAAAAAAGCCCCAGGATATGACTTGATTACTTGCCAAATATTCGAGGCTCTACCATGTAAAGGATTTCATACATAATCAATGCAAGCTTTCGGTAAAAATATGTTCTGTGGCAATGGAAAGTAGCAGAAGTAATCATGATAGCAAAACCTGATAAACCACCTAGCGATAAAAAATCATACAGACCAATTTCATTGCTTCCAATTATGTCAAAACTCTTTAAAAAATTATTACTAAAACAACTTAAACCCATAATGGAGCACCGACAAGTAATTCCTCCACACAAATTTCAATTCAGAGAAAAGCACTCCACAATTAAACAGGTGCATAGACTCACCAACATTATTGCAAGAATGTTAGAATGTAAAACAGTATGATCCAGCACATTTCTGGACGTCGCCCAAGCATTCGATAAAGTCTGGCACAGTGGACTGGAATTCAAGCTGCACAGAGATCTGCCGATTCAATTATGTGCCATACAAATCTTATTTATCCAATAGACATTTTCTTGTGAAATGTGACGATAAATACTCCGACGCAGGGGAGTGCCTTAGGACCAATCCTGAATTTATTATATACAAGGGATATTCCAATAACAGATGAAGGAATCATAGCTACCTTTGCAAATGACACATCATTCATGGCGATTGGAAGCAATGTCGCTGATCCAACGAGCAAACTCCAGTAGAATAAATTTACATATCAAAAGGTATCAAATCGGTATATTTCCCATATACCGATAGAAATACGCTCACGGCCGTTGTCATATACAAACAAAGCTAAATATTTTGGCATGACACTCGATGCCAAGCTCAAGTGGAGAGAGCATGTTAAAAAGAAAAAACAGGAACTTAATATTAACTTCACAAAAGCTGCTGCTATATCGGCAAATACGGAAGCCGATGTGGACCTACGGTATTTAACTCTGGGGACGCCCAAATGATACCGACGTTTCAAAACAAAATTCTCCGTAGCATCGTAAATGTTCCGTGGTACGCAAGAAATGAAGACATTCACAACGACTTACAGATGGAATACATCAAAGATGAAATAAAAAAGCTTGGCGCCAAACACAAAATAAGGGCCTCCAGGAACTTGGAAAACCCTATATTCGCCATATGATAGATAACCTTGTGGTTGAAAGAAGACTTCAAAAAACGAGGCCACTTGACCTAGTAAACATAACAAATTAAAATTAGTGTTTTAAATAGGTTTAATTAATTTTGAGACTAACCATTGTTAAATGACCATATTTAAGAAATATCAAATTTGTAAATTTGAAAGAGAAATTACTAGATGAGCACAGTCGTTCTTGTGGAGTTTGTCCTAACTTGTCCTAAACCCAACAACAATTTTAAGATACTTCTAAGAGGTTACAACTTTGAAAGTAGGTGTTTCTACTTTGAACTGGACCCAGTCCAACTACAAAATGTGAGTTTTCCGGAAAAAGTAGGGGAATACTTGGTCTAATATTCAAAAGTTGTAGAGGTAGAAATCGCAGTAAAAACCCTTTGTCCCAAGGTACTTCTAAGAGGTTACAACTTTGTGATAAGTTGTTTTCACTTTGAACTAGAATTAATCCGACTAGAAAACATGAGTTTTCCGGAAAAGGTAGGGGAACACTGGGTCAAATATACAAAAGTTGTGGATGTAAAAAACACAGTAAAACACCCTTTGTTCTAATCTACTTGTAAGAGGTTACAACTTGGAGAGTAGGTGTTTCCACTTTAGACTAGACCCAGTCTAACTAGGAAACATGAGTTTTTCGGAAAAAAAGTAGGGGAACACTGGGTCTAATATTCAAAAGTTGTAGAGGTAGAAATCGCAGTAAAAACCCTTTGTCCTAAGATACTTCTAAGAGGTTAAAACTTTGAGAGTAAGTGTTTTCACTTTGAACTAGACTAAATCCAACTAGAAACGTGAGTTTTCCGGAAAAGTAGGGGAACACTTGGTCTAATATTCAATAGTGGTAGAGGTAAAACCATCTGTCCAAAATTCTAATATTTTTCGGAAAAAACATATTTTACACTGTTAAAATTTATTACTAATTGGAAACGTTGTTGTGGTGGTTACGACAAATGAGGACAAACTACAAATCCATAGCACAGTCTCAGTTGTAATTAATAAAGGAAAAAAAACATTTCGTTCGTTCTCAACATTTAGCATTTTTTTAGGCTTTCTCAAACTCGGTAGAGTTAGTTCAAAATTTATAATTTCATGTTTTAATTTAGGTCTTTCTAGGATATAACCTATATAGGCAATATAAATAACTTTTGTTGAATCGTTACCGCAGTAAATATTTCCATTGCAAGTGTTTTACTTACTCGGTGATCTAATCGGATTTACTAAACAAATTATTCTTGTTTATACAATTTTTGGTAAACAAATCCCATAAAAAGGTCCACACAACCGCATACGAGTGTTCATCTATGCGTATAAAAAAACAATTTCTAAAATTTATATTTGAACAATTGCTAAAACAAACTAAAAATTTATTCAATTGGAAAATAGACTTGGTACAAACACTTTAGAATTAGATTAAGTTTTTCATCCATATATGTAAAGGTATGTGTATATAGCTCCGTAAATCTAACAAAATACATTTTCCAAATGAACATCAGAAGTTGTAATATTTATTCAAAATTTACATATTTACACTTCAAAAATGTTTTAGTCTACCTTACCCAACATACTTTGTACTCAAGATAGATATATGGTTTATATGTGGAGACACAAAATTAGATTTTAATGCACACCACCTTTTGTCATTTCTGCTATCCAGAATAATTAGCATAATTTTATTAGTGTTGGTACCGTAAAGTAAATATTTGTCTACATTTCTACAATTTATATCTACATATATAGTACACGTGTGTTTTGTATGTGGATATGTGTTCACCTAGTTAAAAAACACATTTACACTGTTCATCCACATAATATGGTCGAACATTTATCTAAATAATTAGGAACCTAAATTAATTAAAATTAATAGTTTTTGTTTTACTTGCTCGACTTAATGTTATATTGTGTATGTACACAGCATCATGGTGTATGTAACCGTATACATATACAGCGCTCTCCGAAGAAAAATGATATTAAATTTTGATCAAACATAATCGCAGTAAAACTCTGTAATGCCAGAACATTACTTTCATCATGACAACAACAACACCAACAATAATAATATTAACAGCAACAAAAAAGCAACAGCAAAGATGACTTTCTTCGATAAGAAATTAAATTGATTTGAGATTTATGTTATCTGGAAAAATGTTTATATACAAGTCTATATAGATGGCACACACAAGACATGGTTCTATATACGATTTTCTTTTCACTCCTTATATTGTATACACTATAAAGTATTATTAAAAGTTGTACGTGATTGAAATAAATACGATTTTTATTTTGTTAAATGAAAATGAACCAAGAAGCTGAAAAGGTAGAGAGTAGTTGAATAAATATTTATTTAACTATAAACAAGTACACAAAGTTAATTTAAAAATAAAATAAAAAATAACCAGCTAAGAAAGAAATGAACTTTGTATACGATTTTCTTGATGACCATGGACTTTTGGACAAACCTAAAAATTAAATAACACACGAAAATATGTTATGTATAATACAGACGAATCGATGATGATTGTGTGTGTGTGTGTATAGTGCTGGGAAGATGGACCTTTCCATTTATTTTTATGTGCTCTATACAAAACTTTTCGTTCGTTATTTTGATGAATCTCATCGGGCCAATAATAATCGTTTTTCATTGCCGAAAATAGGCCCAGGAGAAATTCAGCTTTATCCTATATATTTATATTTTTTATTTAGGTATGTAGAAAATCGAAGGATGTTGAAATGTTAGAATTTTTTCATTTTGTATTTATATAAATTCGGTCTTTGTGGAAGAAACATAAATTTATGTAATAGAAAACCGTTTTCCAAAATTTTTTTTTTTTTTATAATAAAAGTCAGGTATTTGTGTTATTAAAAATGTTCGCGAAAGGAATTCAATATAATAACGTGCGCATAACATTTTGCAATAACCCATCTCAAAATTCACGTACGCCCGTACACAAAACATCCAACTGTAAATATTTCGTTGGCGATGTAAACGTAGCCGCATGCTTATTTATTTTATTAAACCTAAAATATTTTAAAATAATTATTTATATCAAAAGGCAGCCAATCATTAATACAAAATATGTACGAGAATATGTGGAAAATATATTTTGAAATTGTTTAACATTTTGCTGTTTATTTATTTATATTTACAGAATTTTCCATTTGTATGTAAATATACAAATATTTATTTAGGTGTGTGATGTACCCAATATTTATTATTTTATTGTTTCGGGGTTGTTAATAATTAGTTATAATTATTTTAAATATTTGCGTATAATTAATTTTTATTGGAACTGGCATAATGGCATGCTGGATCGGCGTGCTGAGTTAATGGTATCAGGAAAAAGGAAACTATTGAGCGCTCTTCTAACATAATTGTTAAACACACAAAAAGACAAATTTTACTTTTCAGCTTCTCACCTTGTTAGAAACATACATCTGAAAACAAATCGAGTACTGTCATCAATTGATTAATTTTTATTAAATATTATTCGTAAGTTAAAACTAAAATCAATTTAGTACTTCTCGTTAATTTACCGAAATTTTCTGGATATTATTTACCATGGCCATAATTTTCGTCAAAACGCATATTCACGGCATTCAGATCTGAATTGAAATTTTGTCATCCAGTTATATGACGTATAACGTCAACTTTTTGGTTTCATTCCGTTTTTCTAATTTTACTGTTTCAAGTAGAAATACATATACTTTTAGGCGCTATAGTATAAATAGAACATCACAAATGTTTAAATTGTCAAAAAATATTGTAGTGGAGAACAAAGCCATCCATTACAGCATTTTTTTGTTTATTTTTTTAATTTATTTGAGAGTAGTGTGATTATGATGCTACTGAAGTTAGCCGAAAATTTCAGCAGAAAAAACCCTGCATTATCGACATATTTCGTATCAGGTGGTAGTACAAAATTCTGTTGATATTAGCCGAAAATTACATGTCATTGAAGTTAACAGTAAATTTTCACCGAAAAAAAATTGGAAAATCAATATCACATAATTCGAATGTTTAAAAGTCATATTGGGTGACGTTAGACCAATTTGTAAATAGCTAGCCCCCCCTTACATGAACCTAAACCATTATGAGTCCTCCGGAAAACGCGCAAAGTTCAGCTTCGGGTGCTAAATCCTCTAATGCATTTGATCTAATACAACTCACAAATATAGTAAGTGAGATTATTGCAGTTCAAAATAGACAGAACAAAAAAGTTAACGATACGGAGCAAAAAATAGAAGACAGATACTTAACAAATTTGACAGATTTAGATAAAATTCCCGACATAGTAAAATGTATCAGGGAATTTTCAGGGCAACCAGGAGAATTTAGCTCCTGGCGTAAAAGCATTGATCGGGTCCTACAGATCTACGACAGCTTGAAAGGAACGCCAAAATATTATGGGATTTTAAGTGTTAACAGAAATAAAATCGTTGGCAACGCAGACGTTGCGATAGAATCATATAATACTCCCCTTAATTGAGATAAAATTTCCAGATGTCTCACGCTGCACTATGTACTCAAAAGAGACCTTTGGAACTTTGGAATATCAAATAATGACGTTAATTCAGGGCAATCAAACGACCCCCGAATTTTATCAGCAAGTATATCAACATTTATCACTAATTCTAAATGAATTGTCCTGCATGGGCATGGGACCAGAATTCCTAGATAATTTAATCCACAACTATCGCGACAAGGCATTGGACACATTCATTAGGGGCCTAAAAGGAGATTTACCGCGCCTTTTAAGTATCCGAGAACCTTCAGATTTACTACAAGCTCTACAATTATGTTTAAAATTACAGAATGTAGACAATATGCCAATAGTAGCTCACAGAATAGTCACCGAAGACCACCAATTCATCCACCTTTGATTCCGAAAAGAGATACTCAACCTTTTTACCCACAGTTATTACATAATTCTAATGCTATGCTAATCACAAACCAGTGCAATCATTCAATCTATCTCCATTCGGGTTTCCAATCCACCAACATAATCGATCCCAATTCGGTTTCCCAACTTGGCAATACCCAATGACACCACGTCCACACCAAAACCCGCAAGGGCACCCTTTCCTTCCACCGAAACCGCTCCCTAAACCAACCCCTATGTCGGTAGATGGAAGCATCCATTCAAAGCAGGCTAATTATATGAACCGACCTCAAAATGCCCAGTTCATGAAAAAAGTCCTTATTTTAATTCACCCAATCAAAGTCATGAGTATCCTAGATCAAATAAGTACCAAAGGGTATTCTATAACGAACAAACGTATGGGACACCAGATTTCGAACAATACTAAGAACAGATTACAGAATATGACGAAAATTACGGACAAACTTTACTCGAATATATAAATTCCAAATACTTCCCAGAACTGGCCAGCGAAGAAGACTTGCCCGAACAACTCGACGAACAGGACGCCTCAGACGTAGAATTAGATGATATTAATTTTTTAGATTGAGGTGCTCTTCACTCCCATACTTTAAATTTTTAATAGATACCGGTTCGAATAAGAACTACGTCAAACCCAAGTACATAAGAAATCCAGAACCAGAAATCATTCAACGCCAACTCTGTGGCAGGCAGTGTCAAGATTACACACCATGCCATGGTAGACCAGTTTGGCCCCCAAAGAAAATTAAAATACTTTATACTTCCCAGTTTGAGGTCCTTTGACGGAATAATTGGGAACGATAGTCTTCGATAGATCTTTTAATCTCGGTGCCACGATTCACACAAATGATGGAATTATGACCATCACCCCAGATTGGAAAATTTCTCTCAAACAACACATCTCCGATCATGTAAATACCATATGTCTACGAGTTACGCACTTATATCCTGAGTAAAAACAGAAGCTGGATAATATTGTCAGCAATTAGCCAAATTTGTTTTCAGACCCGGATGAGAAGTTAACTTTCGTAACATCCGTAAAGGGAGAAATCCAAACCTCCAGCTCGGACCCCGTATACTCGAGACCATACCCATATCCTATTTGTCTAAAGGAAGAGGTAGAAAAAGAGATCAACCAATTGTTGCGAATGGAATAATTAGACCATTTAAATCCCCATACAATTCACCAGTATGGATCGTTCCAAAAAAGGAAGACGCTTCTAAAGAAAAAAATATAGAATGGTCATAGACTATCGCTAATTAAATTCGATAATGATCTCGGACAGATACCCCATACCAGAGATAAACGACATCTTGGCTAACCTAGGAGAAAATAAATTCTTCACTATCATAGACCTAAAAAGCGGGTTCCACCAAATCCTGAACCCTTCCCACTGAAAGATGCAGATATAGAAAAGGCAGCCTTCTCCGTAAATCATGGGAAGTACGAGTTTACTCGTTTATACGTTTATCATCAATATATTTAAAAGATATTTAAATCCCAGTACGGTAAACGGTTTGAACACTACGGAACAAGTGATGGGTATCATTCAAGAAATATACCCAGAACACTTTAGGAATTATAAGTTACGTTACGCTCGTAAAATGGTAACAGACATCACAAACCAGGACGAGCAAGACGAAAGAATATTGCTGACACACAAACGAGCTCATCGTAACGGTGAGGAGAATAGAGCACAAATTATCCAGGACTGCTATTTTCCAGGGATGAGCAAGAAAATCAGATTCCTTGTTAAAAGATGTAGCACATGTCGTGAAAACAAATATGACCGACACCACAATAAACAAATAATTAATCCCACTCCCATAGCTAATTACCCGGGGCATACTGTGCATATGGACATCTATTCCACAGAAGGTCAATTAGCCCTCACCCCTGAAGGAGTCAATCCGGATCCTAACAAAATAACCGCCGTAACAAACTATCCAACTTCCAAGACTACCCGTGAAGTAAAATCGTTTTTAGGTTTCGCTGGTTACTATCGCCGTTTTATATCACATTTTTCCGACATTGCGAAACCCTTAACTAAGCTTTTAAAAAAAGACGTTGTCTTCAAGTGGGATACCGTTTGCGAAGAAAGCTTTAATAAATTAAAGAAAGAGCTATGCTCACCACTAATACTAATTCGACCGGATTATACTAAGAAATTCACAGTTACTTGCCATAGGTTTCGTATTATCACAAGAGGTAAAGGGCATGGATATGAAACTTGCCTTTTCTAGCAGAGTTTTGAAGAAAGCAGAAAAGAATTATTCCGCTATAAAGAAAGAACTGGAAGAGAATTTATTGTGGTTACTGATCATAAATCATTGATCTGGTTATGTAGTTTAACGAATCCCTCTTCGAAACTCACTCGTTGGCGCATTAAACTAGACGAATATCAATTTAAAATCGTACATAAAGCCGGAAAACTTAATACCAATGCTGATTGCATGAGTCGAATCCGATTAGAACCAACCGATGTCCAACTTCTGTTGTAGATGAAAGTCACTTGTCAGAGAACGAAAAGTCTACCTCTAACGAAGATATCGTTGAATTGACAGATCAATCTGAAATAGAAACTGTAATTGCAAATCTTGTCAACTGAATAAATCTGGTCTACCTAATAAAATGCCTATGAAAATTACTGACACATCATCGCACCCGTTTGAAAAGCGCTTCCTGGATATCGTTGGTCCTTTGAATACGTCCTATTCCGACAATAAATTTTTGTTGACCATGCAAGATGATTTAACTAAATTTTCGCAAGCCATACCTATTTCAAATCAAGAGACTGAGACTGTTGGCAATTTTGTCTGTGTTTTTGGGATACCAATTTCCATTCTAACGGACCAAGGCTTTAATTTCATGAGTGAATTATTTAAAAGAATCGCCAAAATGTTCAAGATAAAAAAATTAAATACAACAGCATATCATCCGCAGTCCAATGGATCTCTGGAAAGATCGCATAGAACTCTTGTGGACTATCTTCGAAATTTTAGCAATAAGCAACCACTAAATTGGGATTTATGGTTTTTTTGGCTACGTTTAGTTATAATACTCATACCTCATTCGTCGACCAAATTTATGCCGTTTGAACTGGTTTTCGGTTGTAAACCACAAATTCCTAGTTCCCTTACTCATTCTCGAGATATTGTTTATAACTATGACGACTATTACTATGATCTTAGATTCAAATTGCAACAATCTTTCGAAACTGCTAAACAAAACTTAATTGAATCTAGAAAGAGAAATCTAAAACCTACTACGACAAAAACTCTAAGGCAGTTACATTCAACATAGGAGACTTTAACATAGGATTTCAACATAGGAGACATAGGAGACCACCTCCACAGTTGAAATGAATTGGTTTGCCCTTTTTTACGACGTCGCCCGCTCGCTAATGAGTTCCAGAAACGAATCCGAAACTTAAACTCATGTTTCGCTTTAGCTTCTTCAACGTAAGCGATGATCGAACCATCAATAGTCGTAACCTGTTTAGCTTCAAAGCAGCTGGACATAAGTTTATCACAAAATTAATATGGCGGCACATCCGACACAAACCACTCAAGGTGATTTCGAACCACCTTCATATGGGCAAATGTACTTTTTAGACTCCGTTAATACTGTTGACGAACGCCTTGCACAACCTTTAAATTATGGAATCAGTCGTGGATTAATGGATCTGTTGGAGGAAATATTGCGAGAACAAAACATTTATACCCAAAGTTACATGAGGATGCGAGAAGTGAATCATTTTTACAGTATCAGATGGTGTGGATTGTAGACTGATCCACCCTCCTGCATGTAATGAGGTATGCGTTGTTCTTACGCTTAAATATCTTGTGGAGCCCTTTACCTACCCATTGTTTTATCCAGCCAGAATGTCAAGATATACCGTAAGTATGCTACTTCGAATACCTTATGCAAGTCGTCTAACAATTTTTCTTTTTTAACATCCGACCTGCGTCACACAGTTTTCAACACTTTACATTTTGGTGGACGACTTTTTGAACAATATCTCGCCGATACTTTCTTTCGAGTTGAAGGTGATCGCATCCAATGGATCAAATTTAATGAAAAAACGATTTTAGCCGATCAGTACAAAACGAAATTTTTATCACTCCACTATGCCGAAAAACGGGATTTAAGGACACTGGTGCACCAAGTGGCCCACCTATCACAAAAAAGAAGATATTAGATGAGTTTTACGCTAGTGTCAACCATCAATTCTCGCTAATTGTTAATAAAATCAAAACAGAAGATTATTCGACCGACACAATTACAGTTCTCATCGAAACATATTGGAATAGAGCCCGTGATGTTGCTATTCGTGAACTAAATTGAGACTTATCGAGAATAATGAAAATCCTTATACCACAAACGTTCCCACAGACCAAATTTTTCCACTGATAAATTTTAATCAACATGACCATCGTAGGAATCACAACCAAATGACTTTACCTCAGAGGAACTTGCCAACACATCCCAAGCCATCAGAGCCAATGGAATTTGATCCCTCGCTAAACAGACAGGTAAAACACATAAATCGCTCAATTTGATGCTTTGCTCAGTTCAATCCACCAGCTCTTAAACAAGAAAACTCGTATGTCCACGAACCGCGGAAACAGCAGAGGAGTTACCACATAGAAACACAGAAAGCACAAGACGAAGAAGAGCAATATACACAAATGGGGGATAAAAACGCGGAAATCGAAGCAACTATAGAATGTTGAGAGAGTGAGGAGAATGCCGAACTAAATTTTATACTGGATGTCTCTCTAGCATACCATACATAAAATACCAAAACCGAACCGGTGATACCCTCAAATTCTTGATCTATACTGGTGCGAGCAAGAATTTTATTTGTGACCAGTTAACCAAAAATTCTACAGCTACCAGTAATAAATTCAACATTAGATCGGCTGGGAGAGAAATCGAAATTAGCATGAAAATATGCGGGCAATTTTTAGACGCATCAGTATCTACAAAATTATAGAGTTTTCTTTCTGCCAGGATTAAAACCATTCGATGACATCATCGGGGATGACACTTTAAAAGAACTAGGTGCAATTATCGATTGGTGAAACAACATCATGACGCTTAATGCGGACATTAGAATTCCACTTTACGTGAAGCAGGCACCTCAAGTCAATAATTTAGAAATCAGGGATACTCATATCTTCGCTAAGTTGAAAGATAGAATACAACCTGTAAATGACGTAATACAAATAAGAGTAACAAAAATAGAGACCACAGTAAAGGCTGAAATCAGAACAACAACCGATGAAGCAATTTACACAAAATCTTATTCCTATCCAGTTAATATGAGAAAAGAAGTCGAACAACAGATCGACAAACTCTTAAAAGATGGGATCATACGACCTTCCAAGAGCCCATATAATTCACCCATCTGGGTAGTGTAGAAAAAACTGGACGCTTCCAATACACAAAAATATAGGATGGTTATTGATTACAAACGTTTAAACGCTGTCACAATAGCAGATGCATATTCAATTCCGGATATGTCTAATACCATCGCGAACCTAGGAAACTCTAGGTTCTTCACCACTTTAGACCTCACATCTGGTTTCCGCCTTATCAAAATAAAAGAATCGGATATACCTAAGACCTCCTTTTCCATCGTGAACGGGAAATACGAATTCTTGAGACTTCCTTTTGCTGTAAAGAATGCACCAGCCATCTTCCAAAGGATAATTGATGACGTGTTAAAGGAGTACATTGGTAAAATTTGCTACGTATACAACGATGATGTCATTATTTTTGGGGGAAAAAGCAAACTAACAGCAAACTAGAAAAAGCCCACCTACGGATCAATTTGGACAAAACGGAATTCTTAAAGATAGCAACTGAATTTCTAAATTATGTCATCACTAACCAGGGCATTAAGGCCGACCCAAAGAAAGTTTCTGCTATTTGCCATTTTAAAATCCCAAAGAATCTGAAGGACTTAAAATCATTTATTGGATTGGCATCATACTACAGACGTTTCGTGAAGGACTTCGCTAAGATATTCAAACCACTGTAAAGCCTTACAAGAGGCGAAAACGCCCAAATTAATGCTAATCAATCAAAGAAAATAAAAATAAGTCTGGATCAAAATCAAATTCGTTCATTTCAACAAACTAAAGAATTACTTTCATCGTTGGGAATATTAGCATTTCCCGATTTCAACAAACCATTCAATTTGACAACCGACACTTCAGACACAGCAATAGGAGCCGATTACCTATATTTCGAGGTCTCTGAACAAAACCGAGGAGAACTACGCGGTCAACGAAAAAGAGATGTTGGCGATAATTTGGGCCATGGATAACTTAAGGAACTATTGATATGGTGCGAAAAAAATTATAATCCTCACGGACCATCAACCACTCACGTTCGCGCTCAGCAATATAAATAACAACGCCCAATTAAAGAGGTGGAAGGTGCGCTTGGAAGAGTAAAATTACGAGCTTGTGTACAAACCAGGAGGCACTAATAAAGTTGCTGATGCCCTATCCAGATTTGAGTTAGAGGCAAACATGTTGTCTACCGATGGAACAATCCATAGTGCTGAGGAGGACCGCACCCTTTATACCACTGATACTGTATCAGCCTTCCAGGGTTAAATAAGGCAATCCTAAGTAAGACCTTACGAAATAAGTTAAACCCGAATTTGATCAATGGGGTAAAGGTACCTGAGGAATTCATTCCAATACTACAGGAAGTCTTTAAGAAATATTTCTCATCCTGCAAAATTCGACAATATAGAAACAGATTTTGTAAAAAGTATTATTTCCCTCAAATGGCCAGTTTAGTGAAGAAATATACGCAAACCTGTGACACATGTAACATAAACAAATATGATAGACATTCAAATCATGTGCAAATTCAAGAAACACCCATCTCAACGTAACCAGCGGAAATTCTCCACGTTGATATAATGGATATCAAGGCCGAGAAGTTTATTTCGTGTGTGGATAAATTCTCGAAATTTGCGAAATTTTTCTGAATAAAATTTAAATCCATCCCACACGTACGCGACAAATTAATTAAAGCGATGCACTATTTTACCGTTCCGAAAATAATGGTAATGGATAATGAAGGAGTTTTATAAGTCCAATAACCACCGACTACCTGCTATCCTTGGGAGTCAAAGTGTACTTAACACAAACACAGAGGAGCGAAGTCAACGGAATTGTTGATAGGGTCCATTCTACGGTGATCGAAATTTGTAGAAGTCTACAGAATGAATATAAAGAATTGACAGCTAAAGAATTAATCAACATCGCGGTGGACCGGTATAATAATTCTATACACTCGGTCATCCAACAAAAGCCCAGCGATATATTTTTCGGACGGATTCAGAGGTTAAACTAGCAACCGTTTTCAAAACCAAGCTAATTGAAAATATAATCAACAGAATCAGAAAAGCACTGGAAACCAAGATCACGAGGGAAAATACAAAAATCAAAGCCAAAAACTTACGAGCCTGATGATACGATCTTCACAGCAATTAAGCAAATCTAACCTAAAAATAAACCAAAATTTCAGAAGGAAACAGTAGCAGAAAACAATAATGTTGCAGTTACTACGACTTCTGGAAAACGAATCCATATAAAGCCCAGATTAAAAATCTAACGCAATAATCAACTCTTTCTTCTAGATCATAGGTGTGGGGCCTAACATTAACCTTAAACATCTACGAGTACGATGCCCCAATAGTAACCCTATAAAACCAAGATTTTAAAAAACTAAGATTTTGATAAAATCAAGATTTTGAAAACCAAGATTTCGGTACGCTCCCCCTGAGTGTTTTCGTTTCCCCCATAAAACCCCGAAGCCCCCCGCACAACATAAACACTAGTTCCTGAGTGTGTCTACATAGTCCTACAAATTCACCCTCTACAACATCAAAATACAAATACGCCGCCACAACCGTTTTCGAAGCAAACGAACAAACCACCCCGCAAACGATCACATATAATGCACGAAACTTTGCCACTAAGCTAACACACGACATTACTGTTGCTGTTATTAAAGCAACAAGAAACATACGTCATATGACTTTTGAGTATGTACAGTTTAGTAACAAAATAATTTGCTGCTTACCGTAAAATTTAGTTTCGTCTGTATCACTAAACAATATTTAACACTAATTTTTCACGAGTATAATTCACTAATAATTTCAAAAGTTTTAAATTGCATGGAATACTTGACGTAGAGAATTTAATTTAAAAAAAAATTGCCGACAAAACGAATTTAACAATACACCCGACGCACTTGAAATTATATACACGACTAAACTTGTTGAAAATTATTGATTTCAAATAATACCAAAATATCCCGTTATCGTGTTGAAATTGTCTTGTAAAGCAGCGTAATTGTATTGGTATATACAACACCGGAAATTTATTTTTAATTTGTCTTGTAATTTTTAAACGATTGCAGCACTACTACTCGTGCAACGAGAGATTCAAAATACTACTGTCATGTCGCGATATATGGCAGACATGTAATAAGGAGAACTTTAGCAAAATTTGCATCTCCTAGAGGATTTAATCAGTTTTACGATTGAATAATTATGCAACGACAAGGTAAACTAGAGAAGGGACCAAACTGTATTATGAAAATTGGTGCTAGGTTAAATCGGCCAAATGAGCTGGGGCCAAATATATGAACTCATTTTCATCGCCGATCAAAGCTGCGCTTGGGTTTTGTTTGGGGTGGAATTTTAAGTGTGTTCATTATACGGTTTTAGAGGTTTTTAGTGTTACTACACGGTTGATACCTTCATTGCCAGGATGAACAGCTGTTACTTTGCCAAGTATCCATTGGCTAGTATACAAATTGTCCTCCTTTATCAGAACTACATCATCAACTTACATTTCATCGACCTTAGTTTTCCATTTTATGCGTTGCTGTAGTGATGTGAGCTAATCTTGATGCCATCGTTTCTAAAAACCTTGGATACGTTATTGGATATTTTGTCATCTTGACAGTTTGCTTTGCTGAATGCCATCTAACAGTGGTTCAGGGACTGAAGTTAGTGATTCTGCGACCAAGAAGTGCGCAGGCGTTAATATATATTTGTAAATCATATGGATAGTGCAGTGATTCAGTCTGCATAGTGGTCTCGAATTTAGAAGTGCCTCAATTTGTGTAATGAGCGTTGTCATTTCCACGAAAACCAGGTTGACATTTGAAACCCGTTTCAAATGATATTTGAATGACTTGACTGCGGATTCCCACAACCTTCCAAAATGGGGAGCGTGCGGTAGATTCAAATTTAACTGAATAATTTTCTGCAAGAGGAAATCAAAAATGTGTGAGTTGTTGGTGGAATTCCACGTGAGCTGCTTAAGAACGATTCAGTATCGAGACTGTTCACTACTTCCAGATGGAGCTTTTACCACTAAACACACAAAAACAGCTACGTATGCCTTTCCTACGGGAGCAGTTTTGCGTTTACCAGTTTTAATGTATAACGGTCCCGCATGATCAATACCAGTTCTTAGGAATGGCCGGCTTTGGTTGCTCGTACAGTTGGCAAATTGCCCATCTTTTGTTCGTTCCTGTGATATCGATATCGGATGCATACAGTGCATGTCTTTATACACCGCTTAGCAATGTATCTCGCTCCTATTATCCAGTATTTATGCTGAATGCTTAGCCGAATAAGGGAGTGATGATTTGTCTAATCGTCCGCCAACTTTCAATATGCCATTGCAGTCTATAAATGGGTCAAGAGAAGATAGACGATGGTTTGCTGGCAATATAGACCCTTTACTTAGAATTAGTAATTCAATTTTAAATACAAGTTTTTGTGGCCTGATAAAATCATTTTGAAGAGCGTACTTTTCGATGAGCAGTCTGCCAAATCTCAGGATAAATACCATTATTTTTCAAATTTTGAACAACCACGACAACTTATTAAGGAGCGTTTGAATTACATCGTCATTCTGTGGAGTTCTAGTAAATACATGAAAATAATGTGGCCTTTCTTCGTGTTAGATGATATGCATTTTGGGCAGTTTGTCTGAGGTTCCTTTAACCAGGGTGGTCCATTCCACCAGAGATCAGCAGTCGGTAATGGTAGGGGTTATACTCTTCTGGATATTAGATCAGCAGGATTACATTTTGATCCCACATAGTATCGATTAACTCTAGAAATGTTCTCGATAATTTCTGCTGATTGCCTACGAATGTTTTCCACCTCCGTGGTACGTCGGATAGCCAATGCAGAACGATCATGGAATCGGTCCACGCAAAAATTGTTACCGTATCGTACTGAAGCGCATTGGTACAAAATTTAGCCCCACATAATTTCAATCTAGGTAAGGAAATTTGTTTGATTGGTGCAATCTTACCTTTTGCGTTGACGATGTTTACTGAGGTTTCAACAATACTGTCCGTAGCTCGTAAATAAATTACACTACCATACGCCGCTTCAGATGCGTCAGAATGCGTGTAACTGGAGCTAGATTGGTTGCTGTAGAGATATCAAATGCCTTGGGATGCGAATGGTTTCAAGTTCTGGCAGTGACTGATAAATTCTAATCCAAGATTTGACGATATGGTAAACTGGCGTCGTATTCTTTTCGGCAGCCACAATTTCTGGAGCAATATTTTAAATAAAATGACGGTTAGTGCAATCCATTCGAGTGGATCATAAGCCTTTGATGCTATTGAGATAATTGGCCGCTTGGTCCAAACTGTTGCCTCGTCCTCTCTGTGTACCTTAAAAGAAAACTCATCAAATTCTGCGTTCCAAACAATTCCTATCGTGTATATTGATGAATCTTCTATTAATTTTGGAATTTTTTGCACATCACGGGAGAAAACGATTTCAGGCTTCCTAAATAGTGTCACTTCCCGTTAGTAGATCATCTATGTAAAAATCGTTAGATATCACATGTGTCGCCTTTGGATACAACTGCCGGTCATTTTCAGTTGATTTTTTAAGAGTTTTCACAGCTAAATATGGTTCTATATGTCACAGTGTTAAGTTTAAAAACTCTGATGTTCTCTTTTTGATTTTCGCGCCATAGTATTAGTTGAAAATTGGCATCTTAAGGATTGACCAGGATTTGCCTATACATTTTTTCAATATCGGCTACTACGGGGATTGAATGCTTCCGAAACTTAATGATTATTGTTGAGAAATCATTTTGTAAATTCGGCCCAATTTGCAATACAGCATTAAGAGATACTCCGTTACTGGTTTTACGGGATGCATCGAAGACAACTCGCAATATTGTGGTACTACTTGTTGGCTTAAGAACTACATGATGATGATGTTATATCGTTGATCCTCTTCTGCTGGTATGTCGGAAAATGATATGGGCATCATGTGTCCTAGGACGATATACTTTTGGATGAACGATTTGTATTCGTCACTAAATTCCTGCGACCGTTGAAATTTTCTTTCCATAGCGAATAGTCCCTGTTGTGCTGCTTCGAATGATTTGCCTAATTCTGGTCGTGGATTTTTGAAAGGAAGCCTTGCAACAAATTGTCCCTTTGCATTTCTGATACGCTCTCGTAAAAAGTTTCACATTCATTCGCAGATAATATTTCCGGATTGTAGATAGGAACTGGTTCTTCGACTTGCGTGCATGATGAGAACAGTTTGTGTTTGATTTTCAAGATTACCTGCGACTAACCAACCAAACTTGGAAGATTGAAGTGGTGGAACATCCTTGATTATTCGCTTTTCTGGGTTTAAAATTTCAAAAAATACGTCAGCCCCAAGAAGAAAATCGAT
This sequence comes from Nephrotoma guestfalica, assembly GCA_963691935.1. NCBI lineage: Eukaryota > Metazoa > Arthropoda > Insecta > Diptera > Tipulidae > Nephrotoma > Nephrotoma guestfalica. The sequence goes on from OY829915.1 coordinate 34,870,438, forward strand.
TTTATTTGTTTGGAAGAATAGAGAATGTGCCAAATTCAAATCCTTAATTAATTTTGATGGATATTTTATTGGCTTTGTCGGCAATAAATGAGCGATTTTGTTTATAATATGGGCCGTGATTGATAGATTATAAGTTGGATCAATGGTCATATTGATTTTTCCTTTGGCGTGTCCAGCCGATGTGGATGCTAAACCGGAAATAGATATAGATGACGGATGTCGTTTCAGGTTTAGATTTTGAGCGCAGGATTCCGTGATAAAGGGCGTTTGCGATCCTGAATCCAAAAGTGCTCGATCTGGCTGGAGTTTTCCGGTACGTCACATAATCTGGGTTACAGCTGTTGGTAGTACCGGATTTATTGATGTTAAGTGTGTGTGATGTACTTGGCCGTTTGTTTGTCGATTGTCGATTTGTTTTAGTTCAATAGTGGATGATGGCTTAGTGCATGAGTGTGATGATTGATGATGCGAATGTTGATTGATCAAGGCACGAGGAGTTGAAGGAGTTTGAACGGAAGTTTGGGGAACATCATTTTCGTCTTGATGAAAAAGTGTGTGCTGACGCTTATTGCAAATGAGACAACTGCCCTGTTAAAGCACTTTATACTTGTATGTCCCGTCCCTTGTTTAAGCAATTCTAGATTCCATATTTCGATTTTTAATGTCTGGACATCTAAACAGGGGGTGTTGTTGTTTACATACTATGCGCTCGTAATTTTTATGAGAAATATTAGCAACTAGAATTGTTTTTGCACCTGGTTTGTATGTTGATTTTTTGATTGTTGCATCGCAAATTTGTAGTGCATCGCACCTTTTATTTAAAAAGGCAATTAATTCGTTAGTTGTAGGAAAATCCGTTCCAACTGATTCGTTTGCCCACAACAGTTTCGACTCGTTATCTATTTTACCCAGTAAAATGTGAATGAGCCACGGATCACGTGACTCAGCTCTTGGTCCTAGCGTCCTTAACCCGCGTATTATTTCGTCAGCTGTGTCTGAAACTTTTCGTAACTTCTTCCCGTTAGAGTGAACACAAGGTCTTTGATCAATGAAAGCATAAATTAATGACGCAATGATTGGTGTTAATTAATTATAGCGGTTGCATAATTTTTCTCATGCCTCAACGTAATTATTTTCCGTTATGGAAATATATCTTATCAAAGCAGAAGCTTCCCCTTCTAGTACACTATTCAATATTTTTAATTTTTGCATTTTTGCACTACTACTCTAGTACAACACAATGGTAATAATGACAGTTAGTTGACAGGTTTTGTTTACAAGGTGAATTTACAAGAATGTTAAGCATAAAATTAAAGATAAAAAATAAATTATTAATCAATTTTCTTAATTTCATTTCAGGATAAGTTACGTGGAATTTTTTTTTTTTTTTGTTTTAATCTTTGCAATTTTTTTCTGGGGCCGAAGCACTGACAACTCTTTTGCAGTTTTCTTATTTACGTCCTTACCTTACGCAGTTGCCTGCCAAATTGAGGACGTACTGATATAGGTCCGATTTTTTCACCATCTGCACATTGCATAGCTCCATGCCAGGATATACTGGCATAGAAGATTGGTCGCCCCATGAGTTCTGCACTCCGACAGGGAGTCATCGTAGTTTTGTTCCATTTCATCCCAGATAGTAATCTGCCGATAAAAATTCCCTTTGCATCCTGCCCCTATTGGGCTTCGAGAACCCGGTACCTCCCAATCCAAACGCTAAAGCTTAAACCACCGTGCCATTTGGTCGGTTTGATTATGTGGATTAATTTAAAAAAATTGGTAAGTATGTGAAATATTGATTTATCTCAGTAATATGTTTTATTTAATTTTAGGTTGTTTGATGTAATGTAACTTGTGGTTGCAGATTTTTTTTAAATAAATTGTGAAGTGCTGAATTTGCTGTTTTCATTTCCCCAACAATTCGAAATTAATATATTTACTTTTCTAGATTTCAGGATAACTTTTTGGGCTTGATATTTACAAAGTATGTTTACGAAATTTTTTATTTGCCAGGAACTAGTTTGCAGTAATCTCATTAAACTTATTTGACGTTGGGAATATTATTTCTTTAACTTTTTGTAAGAAAATTGTATAGAAATAAGTAGACCCAAGGACGCGAGCTATCGAGTCGGCATAGTCAGATTGGTGTCCATGTTGCAGCATCGCGAGTAATGAACGACTTTGCTTGATAAACATTAGACTTCTTTATCGACATTTTTCGGGTGTGTAACCAGATATCGCGTTTCACCCCTATAAGTCTGATGGGGTTGTCTTATCAGATATTGCTTTTCATACCTACAACCTCATCATATTTACCCTTAACCTATGAACAAAAACTACTTATGGTCACGGCCCATCGAATTGATGCAGTCAGATCGGTGTATGTCTGGCATAGTGTAGAATGGCACATCACCTTAACGACAATTATGAACCATTTAAAGCTTGATAATTTTTAAACTTCTTTAACGGCAGTTTTCGGCTGTATGGAAAAGATATGGCATTGTTTTTATTACTATACTTTCCCAATTTATTACCCTTACAAATTTCTTTAAATGAGACTTTTCCAATTATAATACTTTTAACGTTGTCATAATACATTTTTCAAAGTTGGCCGTATGCTGCTATACACACATGAAACAATAAATTAATATCAGTTAAATTGCAAATTGTATTTGTTGTTTGTTATGATACAAATGTTTTCGGCCGGTTAAGTAGTTTGTGTAACTTTCGGCTGAAGTAGTCAAGATACTATCTGCATTATCGATTTTTTCACTTTCGGCTGGCAACTTTAAAAAGGTAACCACCATATCAGGCCACAAGTATGAGAAAGTGGCCAAACTTGTTAATTAGTTCAGTTGGTCATCCTTCTCATCAAAACTCATGCGTTTGTGAACAAGTAAATAGTTTATGAAAGTTTATTTAACGATTAAATAGTTCAAATCTAAAAGGTTTGAGCATCAATCAAAACCACCCCACTTTATCAGGCCACAAGTATGATAAAGTGGTCAAACTTGTCTATTAGTTCAGTTGGTCATCCTTCTTGTCAAAACTCATGCGTTTGGGAACGGGCAAATAGTTTATGGTAGTTTCGTAAGCGATTAAATAGTTCAAATCTAAAATGCTTGAGCATCAATCAAAACCACCCCCCTATATCAGGCCACAAGTATGAAAAAGTGGGCAAACTTGTCTATTAGTTCAGTTGGTCATCCCTCTCATCAAAACTCATGCGTTTCGGAACGGGCAAATAGTTTATGGTAGTTTCGTAAGCGATTAAATAGTTCAAATCTAAACGGTTTGAGCATCAATCAAAACCACCCCCCAGTATCAGGCCACAAGTAAGAGAAAGTGGTCAAACTTGTCTATTAGTTCAGTTGGCCAACGCTCTCATCAAAACTCATTCGATTGGGAACGGGCAAATAGTTTGGTAGTTTAGTAAGCGATTAAATAGTTCAAATCTAAACGGTTTGAGCATCAATCAAAACCACCCCCTTATATCAGGCTACAAGTATGAGAAAGTGGTCAAACTTGTCTATTAGTTTAGCTGATCATCCCTCTCATCAAAACTCATGCGTTTGGGAACGAGCAAATAGTTTATGGTAGTTAAGTAAGCGATTAAATAGTTCAAATCTAAACGGTTTGAGCATCAATCAAAACCACCCCCGTATATCAGGCCACAAGTATGAGAAAGTGGTCAAACTTGTCTACTAGTTCAGTTGGCCGTCATTCTCATCAAAAGTCATGCGTTTGGGAACAGGCAAATAGTTTATGGTAGTTTTGTAAGCGATTAAATAGTTCAAACCTAAACGGTCGAGCATCAATCAAAACCACCCCCCTATATTAGACCACAAGTATGAGAAAGTGGTCAAACTTGTCTATTAGTTCAGTTGGTCATCCCTCTCATTGAAACTCATTTGTTTGTTAGGAATAAATATTTGTTATTAGTTAAACAGAAGGCTACTCTGTCGAATTAAAATATCTGAATGTTAACTTACTATTAAGATACTCGAGTTTTAAATCTTAATATTTTTTATTTTTTATTTATCATTATTTTATTGCTTTTTTATTAATTAAGTTATAAGTTTTGTATTTTAAATTATATGAATGATGAAAATAAATTTTATAATATTTTTGATCAATTATCATTCAATTTACATCACGATCATTCAAAAATAAAACTTTAGTAAGATTTAGTAAATTCTTCCAAAGCGTCTATATTTTCAAAATTTTGAAAACACAATAAAGCTCCAATGGAAGCTATCACTTTCGTTAAATCGATTTTAAGCAAAAATTATAAACCGTCAATCTATCTGAGGTATTTTGGACGGTGGTACAGCGAACAGCAAATCAAAAAAGCAAAACGATATTGAAAATTTTTAAGATTACTCAACTTTACTTTACTATAACAAAAAAAACATAATTGGAACTGTGCCAAACCTGCGATCTTACAAAACTAATTAGAAACTACTCCGAATCTGAAAATTCTAATTATAAAAATTTTCATTATAGTCTGATGACACTTTCAGACGATATGACAAAAATTTAATCAAAATTATTTCGAAATCATTTCAAGCCTACACCGAAACTTTACTCATTTACTCGAATTTTATATAACCCAACCATCTTCACTATCGCCTTCGACAAAACCATAAAAAGCTTTTCAACTTCAATCAAAGCTCTATACAAAAATAATTATTTTCATGTTCGTCTTAACCGAAAATGTAAAGATTGGTTTGTATGTGACAGACACCGTACATAATATTCTCTACTCATGTAATATGTAAAACTTTTTTTTTAAATTTTCAAGGCTTAAAACGAAATTAATTTTCGAAACAACAACTTAAAAGCTTTTTTGTTGTTGAGAAGAAAAGTTTTATTTCATTGTGGCTTATGGTTTCTCTAATATAATCTAATTCTATTGTCATATGCCATATAAAGTGAATCGGATGAATTTTTCAGTGTGCTTTCTAAAATGAATTTAGGAGAAAAGTGTTTCGAGAGAGCTTTTACGTTGATTCTCTCGCCGTATATTTTTATGTTATTCAAGTTCCTTTTTAGAGGTTAGCCGATTGGTCTGATGTGTGTGGTATGTTATAATGTTTTTTGCCGTTTTCTTTTACTTCTTATCGTTTTTGTTTAGTATAGAAGGAAAAAGTGGAAAATTCGTTTTTCCACATTTTTCCTTTATTTTTTCCTGTGTGTACAGTATTTTCCCGTTGATTAAAATGAAAAAACAAGAAAGAATTTTTGTGTGTGAAAAATCCAAGAGAGTAAAAAAGAAACAAACACGAAACGAAGATAGCATGGTAAACATTTGGATTTCATGTGTCAGTTGAATTTTATATTTTGCAGGGCTAAGATTATCGGAAAATTTTTGTGATAAAATACCAAAAAAAAAAAAAAAAATATAAATAAATTTTATTGAAAAGAAAAAATTTTTGTTTTGTGCCGGGTTCGTTTTTAGTTGAGCTTTTTTTGGTTTTTTGGATTTTGTGGTGTATAGAAATTTAATAGATTCGTGCTAACAGTTTTAATCCGCGTGGTATATGAGAAATATTTATTTTTAGTTTTTGATAATCACGATGTTATCTATATAGAAAATAGTGTAATAAATTTCATGGATGTCACGTTAGTTTAGAAACTTCACTGTGCTTTTTTTTTAGGTTTAACTTGTTTAGTGTTTTATAGAGCTATTAAGTTTAGTGATTGTGAATTATTAAATAAGAGTGAGAAGTTTCTTTCATCTACATCTAGATACCAGTGTTTGTTAAACAAAAGGTAATATTTTCAATATTTTGGCCTAATTTACTTTAAATCTGGAACGATACGGTATTGATTGACTATGAAAGATGTATAAAATTTATAAACCAAAAATTTATAAAAATCAATGGATGTTTAAAAAATTTTATACGTACGTGGCTTATTTGGTTTAAGATCTATATATGGTGGCATATAAATTCAGTGCGGTAGAATTAGTAGGTTAAGGATTGGCGATTCTTTATACATATTATGTTGAGAAATCACGACATCGCTTATATCTAACTTGGATCAGACTTTGGGTAATATAATAGGATTTTTTGTATACAATATTGGCCGGGAAATGATAAATGACCAGTGGGTATATAATATCGAAATATACACAGATGGTCGCTCGGTCGAGTCATTTATAGTCGCCAAATAAAATTTCATTTTTTATAAACCATATACTCTTGGCACGTGATACGCATTTTTTTTTTGCTATGGTGTTGTTTGGTTCAGGTTCTTTGAAAATCCTGAAAACATCATGATTGAAGATTATCATCATGAATATACAAATATTTTATTTTTACGCCCTATTGTCTTCACGCACGTCCAACAAAATTATTTTACGCGTATGGTTTTTTAATATCGGATATACAGAATATACGTTTGTTATGTCTGTTCATTGACTGTGCGAAATCCTTTGTGAATTTTAACACATCTATGAATGTGGTTAGAGTGTGGTCTCCAAAAGATTTAATCGATTTGTTTAGGGGGGAAAATATTATGGCGAAAAACACGGTTTTACTGAAAGAGTTGAAGGATTATAGAGTTTGTGGTTGTGAGTGGATTTTATTTAAAATATCGTATTTTTCGTGGTTGTAGTATTTAAGTTCAACCTAATTTTAATTCATCAAATTTTCATTCACTTTGTGGAAATTATGTCAGAGAATTTTCTTTATAAACGTTTTCACAATTTGTTATCTGAAAAATACTTGGAAAAAAATTGAAAATAATTTGGAAATTTGTTACATAAATTTTTGTTTGTTATTTATTTTGTACAACACGCCTAACAGGTATAATGTATTTGCATAAATTTAGTTCGATACAATTGTTATTAAAGGGCTTAATTGTGTTTTTTACTTTGTGGGTGGTTAATAAGTAAGTGCATTTAGTGAGTAAAAATTTTTACGTTTGAATTTACCAACAAATTCAATACAAAATTTATAGACTTTGAGGATTTTGGCAAAAGTTGGAAATAATTTTAAAATTGGGGCACAAAATCAACATTTGTATTTGAAAATAATAAAATTGCTAACAAAACGTCTTAATTGGCGTTGAAAGCGTCCATAAGCTTTTGCAGTAACTTTCATGTAATATTTTTTACAAAAATCAGCTTTACTTTGATAAATAAAAAGATCGGTATTTTATAACTGCCAAATATTATTTAACTTTTTGAGCTTTCGATCTTACTGTGAAGATGCATGACTCTACCTTGAAAACGTATTAAACGTATTTTAAATAAAAATATTTAATTCGTAATTTTTTTTTAAAATTTACGAAAGCTACTCAAATTTAATATCTGATTTAAATTTTAATTTTCAGAAGTTGTCATTTTATTACTATGGAAATTAATAACGAATTTAGAGCTAATTTTAATGGTTGTTTGACATTATTTTGCAGAAGCTTGGCTATTTGGTTTATTTTGAACTCGTAAAGAGCACCTGAATTGAATTGGCATCGAAAAATTTCTACAGAAATTTTATTTTAGAATTGCATGAAAAATCCAAAAGTTACAGTGTGAATTTTATGAACAAAGCTTTAGGTTATGATTTATGGGTTTCGGCAAAATTTGGTAACCACCTTTAAGTTTTTTCTGGTACTCTACTCAATCAAATTATTTAAGTTAAATATTCATTGGTATCTATCGCTTTGAGATTAGCAGCCAAAAACGTTTTGTATATTGGCTCAATAACCTCTATGAACTGCATTTTATTCATAAATTGTTTGACTGAATTGTTTGACTTGAAATATTTTTGATGGAGATGCCTCGTATAGCTACGTATTTGTTTTATATTGCTGTAGTTGTGCCGTGTGCCGCCTACACACAGTTTCATTTGGCGGTTCTAACTGCTTCATGTTAAATGTAAAGTCCGGTCTAACTTAATGTGGTCGAATGTGTCAGATGACAATTCCACCTAACCATTCTCCAAACTAGTTTGATGAATATCTGTACTAATGAACAAACATTAAGGTTTATGAAAGTCACTTAGTGAAAGTCAGGCGGCGTTATGTGCGCAAAGATTTTACTTAACCGATCTAATCAAATTATTTTGGATTCTGTCAAATGAAAACAAAAAGCTATATGAAGATAAATTTGGTTCAATCAACGTGAGACAGATCAAATATTTAGTCCTGATTTGGGGATATAGCAAAGATATGCCGCCCAAAAAATTTAAATGGAATTAAAATGAGGATATGCTTAGAACTTTTCGTGGTGATCATATGCTATAGGCGAGGTCAAACTTTTTATACTAGTCTTCTCGTCAGGCGCTTGTTATCGTAGGTTGTTGATTCTGTTGCTTAACCAAAATATTCAAGAAAGCTTAGATTAAAATTTACATACAAAAATTGAGATTAAAATAAAAAAACTGTAGTCATTCAACAATTTTACAAAATAATATTAAAAATTTAAAATAAAAATTACGGGACAAGGCAAGAACATTAAGTTGCTGAGCTATAAAAATAAAAGAAAATTTGAGGAAAACGATATGCTCGTACTTTCAAATAAAATTAAACAAAAAAAATATTATTAGTAATTACCGACCAATTTCACCGGCCAAATGGCACAGTGGTTAAAGCTTTGGCATTTCGATCGGGAGGTACTGGGTTCTCGAATCCCGATAGAGGCACGATGCAAAAGAAAATTTTCATCAACAGATTATGATGTGTGATTAACAGCTTTACAACTACGACCCCCTATCGGCGTGCGAAACTCATAGGCCGACCCATCTTCCATGTCCAGTACTATGGGCTGTCATGGAGCTATGGCAGAAATTGCGTCAAGTAAGATGGGAGAGTACTTCGGTCCCAGAAAACATTGCATGAATTAGAAGAAAAAAATATATTTTTTTGGAAAAATCGAGACGAACAACGAGTGTAATATTCCAAAGTTGTATTTCTCAAAATTGCATTAAAAGTGTTTTTTCCTAAGATATATCTAAGACGTTACTACGCCTCTTAGACATAACTTAGGCTAATGCACTTTTAATGCGATTTTGTAGAATAAAACATTTAAATAAAACCGAAGTGTTCCGCTAAATTTTCCGACACATTCATGCGGCTTAATTGGATTGGGTCTTGTACAAAGTGAAAACTACCATTCCAGCCGTAGTGCCTATTCCGTGGCATGGAGCTATGCAATGCGCAGATGGTAACTTAAATCGATCTTATGGCCGTACGTCTACGATTTGGCAATATTTGCGTAAAGTAAGACGGGAAAATGAACCGCGAAAGAGCAGGGAGTGCTTAGCCCCTAGAAAGTGTTGATTAGTTTCGCGAGGCATTCGTGTAAAATGTTCCTAGTTCACGAGAATTGATGTTTTAATTTATCTTACCAAGCAGAACAGACAAATCGTTACCGCGATTTTTGAAGATTTTTCGTTTTGAATTACGTGGGCTACCCTGAGTGGGTGTCTTTATCCTATCCCAATACATGGAGCGGGTAAAGCAGCTCACATTAGGCAAAATTAAAATCTTTGTTGTACTGCCGCTATTATTTTAATGTGTACTTCAACATTAGAGAACCACACCTGAATGGCTTCTAGCAGGAAGAGAACACCGATTGTATACAGTGAACTGCAAACTATGCCCGGCTGATAATATTATAACAACGTGATCTCTAAAATTCAGGTCACTGTCACAAATAACTTTCAAATCTCGAACTAGAGCAACTCCAGCTGCGGCATTGTTTTTGATGTAATCGTTTCGTAATTGAAACCATATATCTTATACGAGTACGTAATGATCAACTCCAGGCTGTTTTTCATAGACCATATAGCCAAGCTGTTCAAGTCGGCTTGTAATAAATTCGAGTGGAGGTTTATACTCCAGATGTAACTGTAAACGCAAATGATACTGATGATCTGACAATTATCTGTTACATTCTGTCTCTCAGGTATGGGTCTATCCACAGGATAAGTTGCGATGTCAACCCTAAATCTGTGATTACTGTCTGCTTCCATGGCATTCAATGTATTTGATGTAAACCATTTGAGGTTAGTGATCTTGGAACCATCTTTAATTAAACCATGTTGAAGGACAGTACTCAAAAGTTTACAGTGAAAGTATAGTGGCTCCTAAACAATGCGTTCGAATAGTTTTGGAAAACAGGACGACTTCTCTATTGGGTATGATTACTAATGTCCGAAAATTTTCTACCGAGAGTGACTTTAGAAAAAAGCTGTAAGTGGCTTAGCCAGACTACCACTGCAATTTTTTAAGATGATATACCGCAGACCATCAAGTCGTAATCAATCTGGATGGAAACGAAAGAAGGTTGAACGCTGTTATTTTTAAATGTTACATGAAATAGTCAAATAGAATTGAGCGAACTTGTTGATAATAGCTCTTTGATCAGTCCAAGAATAACTAATATACTTTATGGTGGAAGGACATCTCTTAGATTTCTGTTCAGAATTATAGAACTACCAGAAGCACATAGGTGCCAGCTTGACTAGTGAGGCGAATGAAGCAGCAAAGAAAAAAAATATGATTGGTGATTCTAATACAAATTAGCTCAGTGTTGTCGGTGTTGGAAATGGAAACAGCTGATCTATCAAATTCCGTCTGCATCGCAATTCCCCTCTTCCGTTTACATCTGCAACGGGATTATATTTTCCGTCCTTCTGAAAAACGTTTAAATCCGATAAAAATAATTCATTGATTAAGTTGTTCTCTTGCACTGCAAGAGCATAACATAACAAACATCCGTTGAAGAGTTTTGAGTGGCCAAAACACTTCATGAAACCCGTCCACATTCTGGTAATAAAGCGAAATCCGCCTTAGTTTTTTGGTACTGTAATGTTTTAAATTCTATTTCTAAAATCGACGAACTATTTTAGGTACATTGATCTAGGCTTAGACGCAGGAGATATCAAAATGTCGAACATAGGCTATTATAGCGAGAAATATTTCTACATTTAACTTTGATAAAATAATTTTGAATAATGTGCAGAGTCTGGGGACAACAATTAAACCAATAAATTGTTTGTTTTAATTTCTGTCTCCAGGCTCAAACAATAAAAAAAATCTGGATCCATTTAGCAAAATAAGAAAATACTTCGGTGATAGGCGTAAAGGGGTCCAAAAACGAAGGAATTATTTATGCAACTTCGAAATCAAATAACAACTCGCATTTAAATGATCGGAAAACTGGAAACAGAAATAGTTATGAAAATCGGGAGCAACAAAATATTCGAAGAAATCGTGATGATCTTAATAAGCTTCAGCGTAATAATTCACAAGAGCTTAGCAAGCGTGCTAGTGACGAAGCCACTTTTGATAAACGGAGATCGCGGATATGTCGGTCTCAACATTACCGGTAATAGGGAACGTCACATTAATATTTCATTCGGTCAGTGATGTGCTAATAACCATGGTAGTGATAAACGTAAATTTATCCGACAGTCCGGTTCAGATAAAATTGGCGAAGTATCTTTTATCATTTTACTAAAAACCATTTTGATTTAAAATTGGCCTACAAAAATTACTGTTCTTTGGGGCGATCATCTGCATATAATGGACGTAAATTCGATGCCAAAATAATTTAGGAACTATGAAAAGTAATATAGGAGGTCAATTTTTTTATGTTGAATATTTTCCTACTTTTGAACTTTTTGGAAGTTAACTTTGAGTACCTTTACCCTGATTCAGAAATTGGTTTTATTTTAAATATTTGCAAATCTTTTAATATTACTTTTGTACCACCAAAGTGTGTACAATACAGCACCTCATCATTTTACTTGAATCACAAGACTCCAGCTTGAAGGTTTTCTCAACCGCACGATTCATAAACAAAGTGTTCCAACAACCAGCAGGTAATCGTCAAAGAGAAGGCGTAATATGCGTTGATGCTTTATGGATTTAGCAAAAAATGATTTTTATTTAAAGCCTTGTTCGAAATTTAATATGGGGATGAATGGCGTTAGAGAGTATGACAAATGTATGGTGGAAAGTTTAGCTATTAACTATTAATATATTTGATATGGCTAAAGTCAACGGCAAATGTAAGCAATTTTTATTTTTAAATTCGTTTATAAGAGTATCAGGATAACCAACAAAATGTTTTATGACCTTCCCCTTACATCCCCATAGTTTAAATTTGTTTCCCACCAGATTACTAAGCGACGTCAGCTATGCAATTAGCTCATGCTAGCACAGCAAATGAATTTTTACCAATATCATAAAAAGTAGTCCATTGGGTGACGAGTGAATCATTTTTGAAATATGAGACTCACATTTCATGGAATTCAACAATAAAACAGATTTTTCTAATTTTAGGTTGACGCATTTATCGATATCGGTCTTTCACCAAAGATGACTGAAATTTTTTGAAATTAAATCTTTTTTGTTAACCGGACGGTGATTTTTTTATGGTTCCGCCAGGTGATTTACATGTTAATTGAGCTCCACTCTTACAATACAATACTAATGCTAGAGTTGTAAAACAAAATTCAGAATAAGTATTAACCGTGCTTTAAGCACTCGAAAGGCTAGGCTATCAAATTCATTATATTTCTCAAATATTTTTAGTCTTATTCTGATCGATGACAGCATTCTAAGTGCGGGCCCGATCCCCAAAATTCCAATAAAAATAAAAACTATAAATCAAATTTTGTATTAACATTTAGAAATTTTAAAAATAATTCTTCATGAGTTTTTTGAAGCTTTTGAAGGGGTTGTTCTTCCATAGTTTGTAAAATGGTGATCCAGTGCTAAAACCTCACGGGTTCGAAATGCTTTGCAATGCACATGAATTGATATGCTTTCCAAAATGTAAGCTGCATCAATGTGACCAAGCAAATTTTTACCAATACAAGCCGCGCCCAATAAAAGTCGCCTATCATCAAGCGTGCATATTTTATAATCCATGCAGCTTGTTGAGAACGGAGGTAACCGTACATTTTTTTGGAATTTTACATTTTGGTAAGTCACTTTTCTTTAACCAAAAAGAACTTGAATGCTTTCAATTTTTTTTATGTGCACATCACATTGTGGATTACAGACGATTACACTGTATTCCATAATTGGGATTGAATATAAGCAAAATAGAGTGAACATGAAGCTTGAATATTTTTTAATTCATCAGTCCATCATTTCACAAATTCAAACATGGCATTCGCTTTCGCAATACGATACTATCAATATGCCCATTGAAGGCGTTTTCACACCATAGGAGGATACCTAAATCCATAATCTCATTAACTCTTTGCAATACTTCGCTGTTGACTTTGTATGAAGAAATCAACGGATTTTAATATTTAAGTATAGTGAGTTTCGAGTACACCACTAAGTCACTCCATTAAAATAGTACGAACAATTCTTACATCATCGGCGAATTTTAGCATATTTGAGTTTTCAATTATCTCAGACGTAACTAGACTTCTAATTTCCCATTATTATATTTCGAGTGAGAACCCAAAAGTGGTCTACCAAATCAAATGCTTTTCTGAATTCCGTATACGCTATCAACTTGATAGTGTTTTTCTATCTTGTTAATTATTTTACTGGTGAATTCAACCAGATTAGGTGATGTAGACCGGCCAGTCATAATATTGCAAATAATTAATTCAAACAATTTAGGAATTGATGATGAAGTTGACATTCCTCTGTAGCATGTGATGTCCTCTCGCTTATCCAATTTAAAAATTGTTGCAATTTTAGAAATTTTACATTTTTCGGGCAACACGTCTATGCTTAAGGAAAGATTGTATAGGTAACATACTAAAATTGATAAAATTTCAACGTACTTCTGCAGAATTGAAGAAGGTATATTTTCAAGACCAGAACCGACTTCAAACCTCTTTAACCCTTTCAGTCAAGAATTTGAACCCACGAGTAAATACAACTAAAATTTTATTTAATTCACTAAATTAGAGTCAACAAATAGAAAATTGAACCAAACAAAAATTTTCCTTCTAAGGTTTCCACTCAACAGGAGGTTCCGAATTCGGAACGGATAAAAAACGAAACTATAAATGTAATATGTTTCAAAATAAAAAATAGAACTACATAGATACAAATTTCATAAATATGATCACATTCAGCATCTAAGAAACTAAATCAGTAAAACATATTTTTAAATATTATTGCATTTCAACCACATCAATTATAATTGAGCCTTGCCAATATTTGTTCTCAGGGTCGCAAATACATAATATGTTTTTATTGCGAAATTCGATGAAAATCAGAAAAACAGTTTCTTTATCGTTAGATTTATATTTGAAATCTTGGGCTTTAACCACGTTTTGTTAACTGAGATAACAGTCAGGTTCAGTTGGTTTGCTCCTACGCCACATCACTGGAATGATGCTTGTTTCGATTAGATTTCGCGCCAAAAAAATTCGAAAATTTAATAAGTCCGTTATTTTGTTTGAATGAATGTTGTTTAATTGGCAGTGCTTTTTATATTCAGCCCAACTCGAGACTACAGCCAAATTAACAAAATGGAATATAACTCGTAATGTTCATTTTTTCATAAATTTCGTCCAGTGGCCTCTAGATTTATTTTTGATTTCTTTGGTATCGAGAAATGGGGGATTAGCGAACTATAGTGAAGTTTCCGACAAACTAAAAATGACAAAAAACTTTACAACAGCCCACAAAGTGTAAACTTACACTTTCAAAAAAAAGTTGTTTTGTAAATCGAAATAAAATGCTAATAAAAATAAATTCACAATGGCAAGCTAATTTAGCAATAACAATAAGCAAAAACCTTTCAATATAGTTTCTAAAAACCAACATATTTATGAGGTGGGCAGCTCTATATTATTTTAATTTTAAAATTTTGCTATAGTAAAAAGTGTAGTGGCGGTTCGGAGGTCAATGACAAGGCATCGTAGAGATGTCTACGCTTAACGGTATGTGGGATCATGTTAATTAGACAATTCTGAATGTTTTCTAGAAGCCAACATATTTATGCGATGGGGCAGTCATAGATTTTTCTCATTTTTAAAATTTTTCTATAGTAAAAAGTGTAGTGGCGGTTCGGAGGTCAATGACAAGGCATCGTAGAGATGTCTACGCTTAACGGTATGTGGGATCATGTTAATTAGACAATTCTGAATGTTTTCTAGAAGCCAACATATTTATGCAATGGGGCAGTCATAGATTTTTTTCATTTTTTCAATTTTTCTATAGTAAAAAGTGTAGTGGCGGTTCGGAGGTCAATGACAAGGCATCGTAGACATGTCTACGCTTAACGGTATGTGGGATCATTTTAGTTAGGTAATTCTTAACGTTTTCTAGAAGCCAACATATTTATGCGATGGGGCAGTCATAGATTTTTCTCATTTTTAAAATTTTTCTATAGTAAAAAGTGTAGTGGCGGTTCGGAGGTCAATGACAAGGCGTCGTAGAGATGTCTACGCTTAACGGTATGTGGGATCATGTTAATTAGACAATTCTGAATGTTTTCTAGAAGCCAACATATTTATGCGATGGGGCAGTCATAGATTTTTCTCATTTTTAAAATTTTTCTATAGTAAAAAGTGTAGTGGCGGTTCGGAGGTCAATGACAAGGCATCGTAGAGATGTCTACGCTTAACGGTATGTGGGATTATGTTATTTAGGCAATTCTTAACGTTTTCTAGAAGCCAACATATTTATGCGATGGGCAGTCATAGATTTTTTTCATTTTTAAAATTTTGCTGTAGTAAAAAGTGTAGTGGCGGTTCGAAGGTCAATGACAAGGCATCGTAGAGATGTCTACGCTTAACGGTATATGGGATCATGTTAATTAGACAATACTGAATGTTTTCTAGAAGCCAACATATTTATGCGATGGGGCAGTCATAGATTTTTTTCATTTTTAAAATTTTTCTATAGTAAAAAGTGTAGTGGCGGTTCGGAGGTCAATGACAAGGCATCGTAGAGATGTCTACGCTTAACGGTATGTAGGATCATGTTAATTAGACAATTCTGAATGTTTTCTAGAAGCCAACATATTTATGCAATGGGGCAGTCATAGATTTTTTTCATTTTTTCAATTTTTCTATAGTAAAAAGTGTAGTGGCGGTTCGAACTTATTTCGACTTTCTTTATGGTTTTTATAAGCAAGTTTATTTATTCGGTGGGGCAGTAATACAATTTTTCAATTTAAAAATTTCGTTAAATTAACAGTAAGAAGATTCAGAAGTTCTTGCTTTATTATTTGATTTCTGATGTTATGATCATTACTACGAGTATACTTTGTAAATAAAATATTGAGATTTTAATGAAATTAACTAATCAATAATCTGATTTTCAATATAAATAAGACAAACTGGATTAATTCTATTATGTGCGCTGGTGTTTAATTTAATGCTTAGAAGATCATCGTATATTTCCCAAGTTTGAATACTTCTTTTTATATACGAAATGTAATGGCCCGGATAAGACGATTTTGCTGGTCGTTGAAAGTGTACAATTCCTCGCAGTAAAAACTGTTTTGACCCGAATTGAAATTCCGATTCAATATCATCTATTTTGATGTTGTAGTACTTGGTACAATCGATTGGTTGAACATCAAAAATTGCAAAGCCATTGTATGTAACAAAATTTAAGTTACTTGGATTTTCAAACCATTGAAAGCAATTCGTGCATGTAGCTCCAGAAAATATGACTGCATCTTTAATGTTTCTGAAACTTCTTTCACTAAAGTTACTGTAGTCAATCGGTACATAAAATTGATCTTTTGTTTGTGGGTGAGAACAGTTTGGACTTGTATACGTTATAGCAATTGAACGTTGGGCAAAAAATTCAATTATTTTGCTTATATTGCACTCTGCATTCAATTCAATGTCGGCAGTAATTTCCTTTTGCTTAAAACATTTTAATAGTAAATGAGATCTTCTTCTGAACGTAGAATGAATTGCTCCATTTACTATAAAATAGCACATAAAATCGAAACATTCATTTGTATTGGACTTTATTCGATCGAATACATTATTATTGTCAATCGCTATGATTCTTATTATATGTGCTAAGGAATCGAAGCCGCATGTGTTTGTGACCGTAATTTTGTGACCTTGAAAATTAAACGAGTAACCATTTGGCAATATATGGTCATATTCAAAGTCCAATTCTTTTTCAAGATTTTCTTTCTCGACATTTTCTTTTTCTAGTGGTTTCTTCAAATATCTAGCCAACATCCGTTTCCCCATGTGTTTAGGGGAATCATATAAACTAGTTTGCTTGTACCAATGTTCCTTATTAGTTATACTATCTGGCTCTTCGTCGGATTCTTTGATAGTTATCGGATTCTTATCGTTCCTTTTTTAGATTTAGGGGTATCCACATTTAGGGGTTCAATCCACCCGATTGAACTGCATACTACATAAATCTTACGAAATTTCGTTTTTTCTTATTGCTATTGATTTGCATATATTCAGGGGCTTTATTAACAAATTTAGTTTTGTTAAAAGAACAGTAATTCCGGAAAATTACCGTCGGTCTCACTCCTTTTTTATGTTAGCAAATTAGTAAAACCGTCAATGCAAAAATTTCAAGACAATCCCTTTATTTTTACTACCCCTACGGCCTAAATAACTGAAAACAGCGATTATTTATTAACTATCAGTGCAGACCCACCTAATACACGCATCCGTGATCAGGAACTTTTACTCGAAACAGTTCTCGGTAAATCAACATCCTCACCTAATATAATTCCGCCTATAGTTAACAAAAATACCTACAATACAGTGCTTTCATTACAAATAGTAATTTACTCACTTTGCAGGCTTAGCCGAAAGAGGAATTCTGATTGTGCACTTTGGCAGTTCAGCTCCTATTTCCAACACCGATAACTTTAAGCTGCCTTGGGTGAGAATTAACACTAACAGGAGAAATATTTTTATTCTCTGGCCCTACATTTGCCCCACTAGTCTAGTTGGCACCTATCAGCTTATAATGGGGGTTTTGATTTATTTGTGTTTAACATTATTGATAGGATGTCCTTTCTGTCGATGGAAGAACGCCTTTTTGTTGTTGGAGTCTTGAATTTGCCTTATCTTATGTGGTCGCGCTCGGACCACCCATTACATACTACGATTGCACACACTGTAACGGAAACTTTAGTCACGGATAGTAAGTTTAATTCAGAATTATCTTCGATCAGCTATATTCAAAATAACTAAGAAAGGCAGCTTGATTACGTATTTTCCTCGAACGCCGTTAACATTGTCGTTATAGAAGCTAATCTAGTCTTATCCACCAAAGATCATCAATGCCATTTTCCCTTCTCAATCTTCTTTTGTTATGAACAAGGGAGTGCTGATTTCGAAAAAATCAATAATCTATTGGCTAACATTGATTTCATTAAATAAAAATAATGACATTGACATTTAGACTGGTTGTTATTACTCAGAAATTTTTGAATATATCAAACAATCAGTATCTAACCCTCGTCAAAAAATCATCTTTCCAAGTCTCCGTGGTACAATAAAGATCTAAGAAGAAAGCGCAACCTAATAATTAGACATTGGCAACAATTTCAGAAAAATTCAGTTGAAGTCAAATTGCTCTAAATATATCAAGGTGAGGTTACCAGAACGTAGAAAGTTTGGTTTCAAACTAATGAAACATGGAATTCTTTAAATTAAAAAATTCGGTGGTCTCATCAGACGGCGCAGTAACCAAACTACAAAAATATTGAAAAAACTATGAAATTACACACAAAGTACAACCACAATACCTTATAGAATTATTATGCTTCGCTACGCAATTGTATTTGACGAATACTTGCGATTTCTATTCTGGATAATATCCAGATATAACCATCATAATAACCATGATAATGTAGACATCTCTACGATGCCTTGTCATGGACCTTCGAACCTCCACTACACTTTTTACAATATCAAAAATATAAAATTAAAAAAATCTATGACTGCCCCATCGCATACATATGTTGGCTTCTAGAACACATTCAGAATTGTCTAATTAACATGATTCCATATACCGTTAAGCGTAGACATCTCTACGATGCCTTGTCATTGACTTCCGAACCGCCAATACACTTTATACTATAGAAAAATTTTAAAATTAAAAAAAATCTATGACTGCCCCATCGCATAAATATGTTGGCTTCTAGAAAACATTCAGAATTGTCTAATTAACATGATTCCATATACCGTTAAGCGTAGACATCTCTACGATGCCTTGTCATTGACCTTCGAACCGCCAATACACTTTATACTATAGAAAAACATTAAAATTAAAAAAAATCTATGACTGCCCCATCGCATAAATATGTTGGCTTCTAGAAAACATTCAGAATTGGCTAATTAACATGATCCTAAATACCGTTAAGCGTAGACATCTCTACGATGCCTTGTCATTGACTTCCGAACCGCCAATACACTTTATACTTTAGAAAAATTTTAAAATTAAAAATAATCTATGACTGGCTCATCGCATAAATATGTTGGCTTCTAGAAAACATTCAGAATTGTCTAATTAACATGATTCTATATACCGTTAAGCGTAGACATCTCTACGATGCCTTGTCATTGACCTCCGAACCGCCACTACACTTTATACTATAGAAAAATTTTAAAATTAAAAAAAATCTATGACTGCCCCATCGCATAAATATGTTGGCTTCTAGAAAACATTCAGAATTGCCTAATTAACATGATCCTAAATACTGTTAAGCGTATACATCTCTACGATGCCTAGTTATTAACTTTTGATCCTTACTAGACATGATTAGTGTAGGTAACATTTATTCAGAATATTTGTATATATACTCTTTTAAGCTTTTGTAAGGTTTTTGTCAATTTGTCAGAAACTTCACGCTACTGATTAGCGAATCGATTTACTCTGGTTGTTTCGATAGCATTTATTTGCTTTTGTAGAAGCATTTCGAATAAAGAGTAAGTTAAAAAATAATTATCGAAAAACAAACTGCGTTCAGTGCTAGTAACGCCATAACATAAATGTAATACTTGGGAAGCACCGTATCTAAAATGTTTAATATTATCTCCTGAAAGACTGGTTGATTTTCTTTGGAAAATTGGAAGGCATACAAATTTATATACCCCAAGGGCAGGGTTTTCCTTTTATAACGGGTGTTTTTTTAGGAGGTTTGTTTTTCCGATAGATGTCGTTTTATTTTATGACAGTTGTTTTGACAGCTCAAAGTGGCATTTCTACTCAGTATTGTTTGGCAAATCATTATGAATAGGTTAACTCCAGAACAACGTTTTCAAATCGTGGAAATTTATTTTCAAAATCAGTGTTCAATTAAAAATGTTTATAGAGCACTTCGTGAATTTTATGGTGCACATAATCGTCCGTCAGAGACCACCATAAAGAACGTAATTACCAAATTTCGGTCTACATTCACTCTTTTGGATGCCAAGCCACCGACAAGAATGAGAAGAGTTCGTACAGAAGAAAATATTGCTGTCGTTGAGGCCAGTGTCGAAGAAAACGACAATTTATCGATTCGTCGTCGTGCTCAGCAAATTGGACTTTGTCCATCGACTTTATGGAAAATTTTACGTAAAGATTTGGGTTTGGTGCCATACAAAATTCAATTGGTGCAAGAATTAAAGCCACACGACCATCGTTTGCGCCGTGAATTCAGTGATTGGTCGTTAAATCAATTGAACGAAGATCCATTTTTTTACCGTAAAATTCTCTTCAGTGATGAGGCGCATTTTTGGTTAAATGGATACGTCAACAAACAAAATTGTCGCATTTGGAGCAAAGATAATCCACACGCCGTTCTAGAATTACCAATGCATCCTGATAAATGTACTGTTTGGTGCGGTCTATGGCTGGTGGGATCATCGGTCCATATTTCTTTAAAAATGAGGAAGGACGACGCGTTACCGTGAATGGAAATCGATACAGAACCATGTTAAATGAGTTTTTGTTGTCAAATCTTGAAGATATGGATATGAATGAATGTGGTTTCAACAAGATGGTGCCACTTGCCATACAGCACGTGAAACAATCGACTTATTGAAAGAAACTTTCAACGACAACATTATTTCGAGAAATGGTCCGGTGAATTGGCCTCCGCGTTCGTGCGATTTGACGCCACTCGATTACTTTTTGTGGGGATACGTGAAGTCATTGGTTTATGTGGATAAACCTCAATCGATTGACGCTTTGGAAACCAATATTCAACGTGTCATTGCTGACATACGCCCTCAAATGCTTGAAAAAGTGCTGGAAAATTGGACCTCCAGAATGACATTTGTGAAAAATAGTCGTGGTAGCCATATGCCAGAGAAATTGTGTTTAAATGTCAAATGCCAAAAAATTATCTACCAAATAAAAAAAAATTTTGGTCATTTCATAATTTTATATGTGTTTTATTCAAAAAAAAAATCGGCAACCTCTTAAAAAAACACCCTTTATAATGTTTATTCGCCAGCTTACGTTTAAACGAGAAATATGTTCTTCGACTTCATGTTGTATACAACGTTGTATGCTTATAAGCATCTATTTCTATAGGAATTTATTATTGGATTTAATTTATAAAATTTATCCACAGATGCACTATCACTGGAGTTCAAGACGTCCACTAAATGTAATACGTTCCTTAATTGAGAGAATCTTGCATAACACAGGCTTTTAATACCAAATCTAAACCAATATGCGAGTTCCAATACATTCGTGATCGCGGGAACCGAAGGGTCCCCATTAATGCAATCCATATATCTGCAACCCACATATCCGTGTGTCTACTTCAGGAACATCTTTGAGATCCGAGCAATCTCTACTAATGAAATCAATTTTTACTGTTTGCAATTCATTATTGCTGTGACGCCATCGTATTTCGAATTTTTTGGAAAATTCAAACTCACCCAGTAGGTCAATAAACTCAATTTCGATATTTGCATTTTCGGATACAGCCATCATTTGATATTTTCGAACTTGGCCTTGCTCTGTATCAGTGACAATTTCTTCCTCGTCCGTTTCGGAGTATACAAATCCGTCTTCTGGAAATTAGGAAATTGAACAGAAATCGACTTGTTTTTAATTATTGTATAAATTTGGCTAACTCAGCAAGGTTGCTGTGGTAAGTTCCATTGTAGGAAACTGAACATCATGTAAATTGTTTTGTAAAATTTCAGTTTCTATATCCTCGTCTCGTGAGAATTAATATATTGATATTATCATATGAACGACAATAGCACCTCATGGAAAGCAAATGTCAAGAAAATTATCAGAACCAGTGTTAGTCACTTAATCACCACGACGTAAAAGGAAGACATCACATTTTAAATACCATGTAGGAAATAAACCATTAGGAAATAATTTAATAGATCTTGTTCATAGTTTATAACCGCGATTTGCCAATTAGTACCAAAGTAAAAAATAATAATTTGTAGATTTCATATATAGTTAAGATTTAATAAAAGAGTCACGCATTCGTTACACGCAATTCACCGCAAGCCAGCTACAATACCAAAATAAATAAAAACATTAAGCACGATATTAAAGAATGCCCGAAATATTTGGTTTGTTTGACATCCTCTTCAAAATGTGTGTGTGTAACCATATATATATGAATGCAATAGGCCCATCAACTAATAATAAAAATGTAATTAAAAGACTCAGTGAATCAGATTGCTTGTTTATCAGACCGCATACAACAAAAAAAAAAAGGTTTTGTGTATTTGTATTACTTTATATCCCTATCATAAATTTTTTTGTGTTGGAAAAATGTTTTTCCAAATAAAAACAAATATATATAAATTTCCGCTGTGATGAAAATACGTATCGTCAGTGTTTGTAAACCGAAAAATCATAAACAAATACTTAATACGGTTCTCTATATAAACGTTTACTTGTTCAAAATTAATTTATCAAAGTAGAAATTCTGCACAGCACCAAACGAAATAAAACTGTATTCAATTAATTAATCGAAATATGTCTTGAAAAATATCATGAATAAAACATAAAAAAAGCTTACGAGAAAGCTCATACCGTCGACAACCCTGGTATAGTAATATATTTTATGTATTTTTTCTGCAATACGAACAGAAAAGCGTTCCGTATTTTAAAACTCGTGTGTGCAAATACTCTGCGCCCGAATTTATGAAAAGCAGCGGTAGTAAATAAAATATTTGTGTGGGAAAAAATATATTCATTTCACAAAATTGAAAATGACATTAAAATATTTTAAATATTATTATTTTTTTTTTTTTTTGGGGAAAAACTCGACGAAAATGATACATGAAGGAAAACAAAACGTAATTTATCAACTTTTTTTTTAGAATTTTTTCGCGTATTTAACCCAAAAATATGATTTACTGAGTGTTCGGAAACTTCTTAAATGGGTTAGAATGTCATTTGATTGTTTTTGGCATTTTAATTTTTCGCCGAAGAATTTGTCCAACATGTGAAAGAAGTTAGTATTTTTTTTAAAGTTTACGAACCGAATTGTTGTTGCATACCAATTACGTAATTGAATAACTCTTAGAAATATTTTTTCTCAAGTGGATGGTTAAGAATTATTTAAGGTGAAGTCAGTAGCACGTTTAACAAGAAACAAGTGGTAGCTTGCAACTGCGGAACGCGCGGTTAATGAAAGTTTTGTATATTGGAACCAGAGTAAATTTTATAATTTAGAACCAGATCCACTCAGAAATCTCCAATTTTATGAAAATAAGGTTAACCATCAAAAAACAATCAGAGATTTTTGCAAAATATTTTAAAGGGCGCGGCAGAATAAAGCTGTACAAGAAGCTCTTCAAATTGATTTATTTGCCAACAAAAGTGTTAAAAAATTATAATTTTGTTTTAGACTCTATTCTTACTCTAGGATAGGAACAGAGGTTATTAACGAGCTCCACAGTTCCAACAATCTTATGAAGAACTGTGAAGGCTCGAATTGTGTAAAACAAGAATCATTAACCCAAACTGGTAAAGATTTTGAAGATAAGAGAGAGATAGATTTACCGTTTCCTGAAGGCTAATCCTGATTCATCTAACAAAGATAAAATAAGCAGCGATTTTGAAGAAATGGCCATAGAACTGGCAGGTAATTTAATTAGTTAATTAGGGATGAGTGATTGAACCAATGGTCCAAGCAATGAAAATTCTGAGCAAGCTTACTCAAAACCTAATAGAACTGAACAAAGGCCAAGATTAAGCAAACCTTTCAATAATTACAGACAACAATTTAAACAATACTAAGTTTTTCGGATCAAAAATTAACCTTCAGTCAGTTTGAGACTAAGGGAACTAGAACTGGTAATCCGCATATGAGTGGTACAGCATATAAATGAAAAAAATCAATGTAGATTTGCAATGTTCCATGTGTTGATTGGAATTGCTTGAATTTTTAGATAAGTTTATTTAATGAATAGTGAGCTCACCACGGGGAAGGGCTTTGACCACTATTTCAAATAAATAGAATTCTTCATCCGTTGCTGGTGTTGTTATTTGCCCGAGTGACCTGTCCACTCCTGTCTTGTTCTGTAGTGAGCATGGATTCAAAGATAATAGTCTATTTCTTATTTCTAAATGCCTACAGGATTTGTGGCACTGAACTTCAGCATGGAAGTCTTGTTCCCGGATGATTTTAAGAATTGTAATTTCTGCATCATGAAGCCTTTATTCGATGGTATACCGGGCTTGTTGACTGTGGGCGGTTTGTGGTAGATCAATGGTCTGCAATACGCGACGATGCCTTTTAGGTTGTTGAAGCTTGAATGCCGCTCAAATAATTGTTTGTAAGAACGGGTTCATCTTTATAATTCCTCATGAAAAAATACTGGACCCCTCTTCCATAAGTTGCTGTTACCGAGGGCTAAAGAGGTTATTCCACGTGACGCTATGTCTGCGGGATTTTCAATTGATCTTATATGACACCATGTAGCTGTTGGCAGCGTACTTTTAATTGCAGAATTCGTATTGGGCACAAACGTTTTAAATCGGTTTGGCTCCCCTCTGATCCACCATAATGTAATAGTTGAGTCAGTCCAGGCGTAAGTCTTGATGTCATTGAGTTTCAGGGCACAGCCATGCTCGCTTATGAGTTTCGCTAGTAGCAAGTCTTGATAGGAGCCACTTGTGTTTTTGCTGTGAGTAGGTGCGTTGTAATGTCGCACATATTGTTCGACAGTTGTTCGCCAGTATACCACCGCAGCATACGCAGATTCGAATGCGTCGGAAAATCCATGCAGCCCAATTGATGATTCTGTTGTTGTGTCAATACACCGACATTTCTTCTTTGTAGTTCATCCATCTAGCATTTAGTGTTGCTGGTAGCCAATCATCCCATTCTAACCACAATGATCGCTTGATTGGTTGACCGCATCTGTAGAGGGATGAGACACGATCTCTAAGGTTTTTACGCTGTCGAAAAGTTTGATTTGTACGTTGCCCTTATGATGTAATTCGCCTGAGATAAGTTCAAAAATTTCCTCGGAATTGGAAGTCCATTTTCTCAGGTTCAAACCACCTTTCCGCGTCAATTCCAGTTAGCATGTCAACAACGTAAAAATCCGACGACAATACGTTGGATGCTGTTAGATAAGTGCTGCTACCATATTGTGCCATAGGCTGCTGTTGTTCCATAGGTTCCATAGGTATGCCGTCGCCATCGGAGCAAGATCCGCAAAATTCTGCTGCAACTTCGGGCCACTCCGCCTAAGTTGTGCTGGCTTGATTTAAAAGGAATCCTCACCGAAGATCTTCCATCTGGATTACGCCCCAGATTTCCTTTAAAGAATTTTTAGATTTTTATTTCCTTTTTGGTGAAATTTTTATCTTCGGGAATATTTTCATTCTCAATGAAAATTTTTATTTGTTCTTGGATGTCCTTTGTTGTCACCTTAGAGGTTGCTGTTTGATTCTCATTGTTCCCCAGATTGCCATTTATGATCCATCCTAATTTAGTGTTTTGAGCCATGGGCTCATGACATTTGTCCTTTATGATGTTATCGGTAATCATTAACGGATAGTAATCCGCTCCAATCACCAAGTCTATTGGCTGCGAGCGATTGCAGTAAAGATCGGCTAATTGTCTTCCTTCCAGAAGCTTCCATTTACTTTTGTTAATGTTGGTTTCGGGTAGCTGTTGCGTGAGCTTGTCGAATACCAAAGCATCAACAAGCCTAAAAAATCTCCAGAAAGTATTGGGCTTAGCTTGATGTTGATGGAATGTCTGCAAACACAAGTCTTGTTCCCACCTATAAAGTAGCGACCTGTTCATTGTTTGTAGTTGCTTTAATTCGGGCGGTGGGTAATAACACAGTTCCTTGTGATTGATCAGAAGAGTTTGACTTATATACTCTTGCTCGAAGATTCTGCGTTGTTGCAATGCAGAATTGTATGATGGTGTCCATTCCACACCATGTATATTGTAGATTTACACTGACCTCTTTTCTGTCTAACGTTGGAATTTTCCAGAATTACTCGCATTGCTCTAATCCATGGCGTTCTCTACACGTTTTAACCCAACAATGGGGGCTGATCGTGGCGGCATGTTTACGTTTTAGTGGTGGCACCGAATGGTGCTACGTTAGATTTTTGCTTTGCGGTTGATTTTGTGCTGCATATTACTTCTAGTGACTGGAATCTTCTCTCCATGAAATCGAAATATTCTGATATTTTTGGTATTTTCCTTGGATTAAATATCGTTGATTCGTAGATCCTGGCCTATTCTGGATCCATTTATTTAATCAGGATGAATGTTACAAATTTCTCAAATGGTGAATACAAATTTAGCCGCTCTATGTTGTGCAACATTTCGTTCGCGGAGTCGTGGAGATTTCGTAACGCCCTGGTAGTTGCAACTTGTATCGTTGCAAGTGACAGCAATGAATTGAAATATTTGGCAGTCAGCAGTCGTGGGTTGTTGTATCTCGACTATAGCAGGTTCCAAGACATTTCATAATTTTCACCTGTAGTTGTTAGGCAGCTGATAAGTTGCGCCGCACTTTTCTGTAAGTGAGACTTCTGATATGACATTTGTACTCCATTTGTACTCCAATTTTCGTAATCTGCAGCAAAATTTGGCACGTCCAATGTCGGTAATTTGATTTTTTGGCATCCTGTTGTTGTCGATGTTTCTCTCTGCAGCTGTTGTAATCTGATAATGGTTGCTTCCACCTTGGCCTGCAAGGTGCCGTGTAAGACTTTTTATATGAGGTTCTCGTTCATCTTCGTAGCTTTCTGCCTTGATTTCTGTGTGTAGCTAGCTGATCGATTACATCCATGCGTTTTTGCAACTGGTTGGCCTTTAGCTGCAAATATTATTTCAAGGACTCTGCGGTATCTATCTAATGAGTACCTAATAGGAGCGATATTTTTGTATAACTGACGCATTAAGATGTCTTGTTTCTTAAATAATTTATTGTTGGCATCTCCATCGTCCGTTGACTCCCGATCCTTGGGAGGTATTGATGAATGTTGTTGCTCACCTGATTTTGAGTTCATCTCGTTGTTTTTTGGAATATCAAAATCATGACGAGTGATGGTGGTTGTGACCGGTTGGGCGTTGATATCGTCGGAGTACTAGGCGGTCCCTTATTCAACCGTTGACACCACCAGTTATCTTCTGGAACCCCAATACAAATGATATGATTCCAGCGGTGGGGTTGCTGCTCTAATTTGGTCGTCTATTGCCATATAATCTTTGTACAGCGACTTTACGTTCTGTATGCGACCTTCTAAATTCATTTTGGTTTTACGTATATCGCAATCCTTGCTGAAATTCTTCCATATCTTTCTTGTTTTTTGCCGAAAGAATTTAATGTGTGTTAATTACTTCTGTATAGTTTGTTGTTGTACACTTTAATGTTTTGTTGAGTATGTACGCCTGGCTATCCGGCTAGAAGGACCAGTGATAAATCAAGCCTCTGCTTTGGTTTAGTAAGATAATTATTTATTCGGATTACCACTGGTGAGGTCCGAATTAAATGATTAATGTAGTGATTAATTAATTTTTACTACACAAAATTTATTAAAACCTTTGGGTTGATATATTTAACATAGACAGTTGATTATCTTAAAACTATTGTATGTTAACTATGTGTCGTTGCATTAACCCTATGTGGAAGTATATGCTGTTAACCCTCTATGAAGTTTGCTTCGACAGCTACAATGCCACTAAAATATTTATCTCTAATTAAGCAAAATAAAAAGCAATTTTAAAATGGCTAAAATGACATGACCCAAATTCCTGGATTTACTTCATAGAAGAAGTAGACACAATGGATCTGCAATCTTGGTGCTTTACCAAACATCAAGGAATTTTCTGAGCTGGATTCTAAACGTCAGTTAGTATACCTTAAATAGTTCTGACTTACTAACAAATTAGCATCTCTGAGCAATATTGCAGGATCTTTGATGAAAAGAGATGAGACCCAGGAGTGTAATAATATACAAAGAGCCTTTAACCAATTAAGGGCAAATGGCACTAAGAGCAAAATTGTCAAACCCAGTTGGACAACCAACACCATTGAATCGACCATCGTTAATTTGATCCCTTGATCGTTCTGTCAAAGCCGTGAGTTTGTTTAAACATCATTAACATACATGGATATGTAACATTGTAGGCGTCAACGAGTTTGGTTGATAGAAAATAAAAGATGTTATTTCCGTGGCACCAAACACATAATTTTTAGCTTCCCTCAACTAAAACTTTGTGTAAATCATTATAAGTGTTGAGCAATTTAATTTTATAATTTGACAGTGTAATCAGTTGTGTAGTTTTGTATGGAAACAGAACAAAGTCTCGTCATTTAATTGAAAATATATAGTGGTCTAAACCCCCACCCCCCGAGGAAAGCATAATTAATCATTGATATAGTAAATCATTTATTTGAAAAGGCCCCGCCCACGGTAAATAGGGTTAGCGTACAATGAACGTCAATATTGAGCCTGCACACCGTACATCTAGCTTGAATCATTGAAATTAGAATATACCGGCAACATATCTAAGGCTGGATTAAACAGGTAATCCGCCTATTTTTTAATTCAACCTGAGCAAGCGGTGCGATGTCAAAAAATACTCTGTGTTTTTTTTTTATTTAACCTGAGTAATTTTACTCTGCGCACTGCGTCTTTATTCGTGAACTGTGCTTACACCGTGCATACTCGGTTCTACAAATTTTACTCTGAGCATAATACCAGTGTACGAAGAGTATGCAAAGTAAAAAATAAATTATTACTCAATGCACACTTGATCACTTGGCAGTGCACAACCTGTACAATACCCAGGGCAAGCCTGCTTGCCCGGGTTAAATTAAAAAATAGTCCTAATGTTTTTTTGATTTTACAAGACCATTTACAAAAAGTTCGGTAAGTTTAACTTTTATATTTTTCCTGGTGGATTTTAAAGGTACTAAATATAATTCTTTTGATTGTTATTTGTATCCCATATTTTGAACTTCTAATCAATTTTAAAAGAAAAACGTAAAGTATTTATCAATCTAAAATATGAACTTAATATTGATTGAATATAAGATGAATTAAAATAAAGCCATAAACTAAAGTTTTTTTTTTTTTCAAAAAATAAAATATTTATTTATTGATCATGCATTGAATACATAAAACATTTCATTTAAAAAAATTAATTAAAAATTTTAATTTTCTTTCATATTTGTTATAGCAAAGAGTAAGAAACCAACTCCATTTTTGAAAGATAACAAAATTGATATTTCATTTTCGATATACATGATAGAACGACATGTGGAATATGTGCTACAATCAATTGCCAAATATCTGGTGCGCAACTAAATTTCCGGGTTTCACACATAGATGATGATAGCGACACATATAAGTGCCATTTATGTCAGAAGAGGTAACGATAAGTAGTTGTAATACCAGCACACATTGCAACGCAAAAATATTTTTTCTGAGAAACGAAAATGTCGAGTTTTGTGCCAACCAAACAGCATTTGCGGGAAGCTTTGCTTTCAGCTTCAACTTGAAAAAACAAATTCATGCTACCACACTGATTGCGCGTGGCTTGGCAGAGGTACACTTGGCTAGTATCGAGCAAGTGCATAAATGGTTGGATGAATGGTTTCGGTCCAAAGACACGTCGCGTCGTTTTATCGCGTGGTATTGGTAGATAGCGAAGGTCAATACTTTGAATAAACCATTTTTCACATCTCCAATGAAATTTTTCATTTTCCATATAAAAAAAACTGGAAATTTAGTTGCGCACCTTATATGAATATATTCTTTTGAGACGTATTATAACTTTTGATGTTGTTTTTAAATTTAATCGTATAATAGTTTGAAGATGTTTATGTATACACGAAAAAAACGTTCTTTGAAAATTTGAACTTTAGATTTTTAATTAATCACAAAAGCTTTAAAG
Organism: Nephrotoma guestfalica; assembly: GCA_963691935.1. Classification (NCBI taxonomy): domain Eukaryota; kingdom Metazoa; phylum Arthropoda; class Insecta; order Diptera; family Tipulidae; genus Nephrotoma; species Nephrotoma guestfalica. Next base: position 34,900,736 of record OY829915.1, read on the forward strand.
AATGTCGAATTTGATGTTTCATAATATTTGTTTGCAGAAGTTTATAAAATACTAACTAACTGTAGTTTGATATTTTTCATGATATTGTAACTTTATTAGTATACTATAGTGTGCTGCCCTGACCGCTACGAACCACTAACTCAATGATTGCTCCGCAAACAAACCACTTTGCTCCTTTGAAGTTAAAATAATCTATGGAAATCATTAAACAGTTTGTTGAGGAATTTAGAAAGTTTCTATTAATTTTTAATAATTTAAAGATTTATTTCGAGGTCTAAAAATGAAATAAGGCTAATACCCGTTTTCTGTTTAGAGATAAATTTAGTTTAACAGTTTTAAATATTTACTTTACAATTATAAGATGTTTCACGAACTTGGAAACATACTTCGTCATGGTTCCCAAACATTTACAATTACCTTACTTTCTACTGTCGTGGTCCTGGCTTGTATCGATGATTTAGGCTCAGCTGCTGGTTAACTGATACAATTCTGAAAAGCTTTAGTTTATTGCCTGGTCATATAGTAAACTACTGAAAATTGCCTCGCCAAATCAATTCTGTACTTTTGACCTTGAGATTTTTGGAGATTCGCAAGTGGTATGCGTGTAAGTGCGTGTGTGTTCTATGCACCCCAGACGGATTGACTAATCGGAATGAAACTTCATACTTAAGCTTTTCTCATAAATTGAATGTATTTTTGGCTAAAATCGGCCCACCGGAAGTGGCACCCTCTATAAGAGCTTTTTAAATTTTTGCAAATACATTATTTGAAAAGTATATTTACAGGGAAAACGACTTAAAACTTAAACATTCTAAATATAGTTTGCAATAATATTGGCCTAGAGCAGCATTCCAAAATTTAAGCGGAAATGACTATTTTTGACCAAAAAAGCTTGCTTGTACAGCCTAGATGGTTATCGGGATGAAACTTCATATTTAAGTTTTTACCATAATATTTGGGGTTTTAGTGAGGCTGGACCGAAATTGGTTCACCGGACGTGACATCTTCCATAGGAGCAAAGCTTCCAAAAATCTAAGCGAGTATGATGATTTTTGATAATTAAACGTTTTTCGTTCAAATTCGATCCCCAGGTTGACATAGATCTACTGGAAGTGGCAGCTTTCATAGAAGATTCTTCGTTTTTTGCAAATATCTAACGAAATTTCGTGGACATTTGTGTACCACAGGTGGTATTTCAATAACGAAGCTGAAACTTTGAAAAGCTCAATTGTTTCAATGATGTTGAAAAGTTTTACCAACAAGGGTTGAGCCTTTTGGTTTTCTGAAACTTAAGCTTAAATTATTATTGAGCTTGATTATACAAGATAGTTCAGAAGTCCGGTAAGTTTAATTTTTCATTTTAAATATAAATCAAGTGTGGTATTCGAGTTCTATGTATATATTCCTGATAAAAAATGTCGGGTGTTGACCACAACATATTGCTTAATTTTTCTTATTTAGGTTGCACAGAAACTAGGAATGATATGGATGCATCCATGCTAAATGGCAAAGTACTATAAGACATGTGTACCATGACACGAAAATACACTCGATCTTCTAGAAAAATCTTAAACAATTTGTTTTAAGAAGTTTTAAGTTCATGGAGTTTCTGAACCTTAAAATAACTCGTCTTTAAATATTCAAACATATTTAAGCACACTAAGGAGGAAATTGTATTTTTTGGTGAGAAGTTATTTATTCTGTAAAAATTCCACAGCTACTTGAGCTTGATTATACAAGATAGTTCAGAAGTCCGGTAAGTTTAATTTTTCATTTTAAATATAAATCAAGTGTGGTATTCGAGTTCTATGTATATATTCCTGATAAAAAATGTCGGGTGTTGACCACAACATATTGCTTAATTTTTCTTATTTAGGTTGCACAGAAACTAGGAATGATATGGATGCATCCATGCTAAATGGCAAAGTACTATAAGACATGTGTACCATGACACGAAAATACACTCGATCTTCTAGAAAAATCTTAAACAATTTGTTTTAAGAAGTTTTAAGTTCATGGAGTTTCTGAACCTTAAAATAACTCGTCTTTAAATATTCAAACATATTTAAGCACACTAAGGAGGAAATTGTATTTTTTGGTGAGAAGTTATTTATTCTGTAAAAATTCCACAGCTACCAGAGTGACAGAGTCTTACACAGGAAGTGTTATTTTTCTGTAATTAGTTAATTTTCCTCGAATGTGATGATTTCTGTTTTTGATTTGTTTTATTTTCTATTTGAAAAGGTAGGCTGTACCCAGAGTCCTTGAAGCAGGCCTTCTTTAAGAGAGGTTAGTATATTTTCATAATAAAATCTGGTTTTCCATCTAGAATATTTCGGTTTATTTTCCATTGCTTTATCCTTTGCGCTTGATCCGCGGAGAATATTTTACTTCTTCCCAACTCCTTAGTATCCGTGGAAATTTACAAGCATGTGCCGATCCTTCACTTTAGAGGCGTGCTCTTTAAATTTGTTGCCTCATCCAGTTACATCTATTTGAATATATTCGAGTGATTCATATCAAATTTGAAGTTGCTCGACAATTAATTAACTACGATTTCGCCTAAATTCAGCCACTCTGCAGCCCAAATTGCTTGACTGATCGGAATAAATTTGGCGGACATCTGTACGAGAATGGCAACTTTCATAAGTCCATATGTTCAGATATGTTTAGAATTATTTTTCAATTGTAGTGAAATTTAATTGTGAATTAAAAATTATTGTGAAAAGTTCTAGTTTATGACATTTTACATTGAAATCAGTATCACTAAATAATTTTTATTCATTTTAAAAGCCATGATAAGCCATTTAAAAAATTCTTACTTTGATAGTTAAAATTCTTGCAAATTCATAGATTAACCTAAACCCGCATTTATGCCACTATGATCATTTGATAGACCTTAATACAGGCATCTTGTGAAGATATCCAAATGAGGCTTGTGGGGCTAATGGGGGTGTAATTTGGCAAAATGAATTCACAGTTCACTTTCTATACATTTTATTGAATTGTTCAGCGATCTATGTTAATCTAAATATAGCCCAAAAGCTTGTTAATTCTAGTCCAATTGTGAAGAAATTCTGTAAATTCGTTCAATAGACCGGCGCTCTAGTTTTACCTAAATCCGCATTGATCCTATAATAACTATTTGGTAATAAGGATACGAAGGTGTTGACAGTTCAATTGCTCTATTTGATAGGTAATATTGCCTTTTAACATTAATAGCCCTGTCATAAAGTGATTCTAATGGGAATGCGAAAGTGTAATTTGATATGATTTTGCTAGTTCAATTTCTTGCTAATTCATTAAATTGGTCTGGCGCTCTAGGTTAATCTAAGGAATACAGCCAGTCATTATGGTTTAAGGTAAGCGCAGAGCGCTGTAACATTCAATAAAATTAAAACAAATTTATTTAACGAAATATTTTCAAATTAAACCCCTCGTACCCTATACAGAATTTCTTCACAAATAAGCTAGAACAACCAGGTATTAACAATTAGAGCAATATTCCTTTCAATGAATTATTCCTAAGTCATTCAAAAAAACTTCAGCTATCGAAAAATAACCAAATTATACTCCAGTATGCCCTACAGAATTATAGTGTCTCAACCTATCATGGTGACTTCAGAGCGGATTTATATTAACCTACAGCATCAGATCATTTACTTTCATTATTAATTGAATTACCGACATATTGTCAAATAACCCAAGGTTTTCAAAGAATTCTGATTTAAATTAGAAATTAAGATTTCGTTTTATAAAAGTTTGTCTTTATTAATTTAATAATCGTATAAAAATTTTAATTTCAAAATCGGATGAATTAAATTGATCAATTTGATCGGATTCATTTGCTCTCGGCTTTTGTAGCAAAGACACAGTCAGAATTATCGACACTATTTTCTTGGGCTGCTTTACTGGTTTGTCCTGGGAAATATATGATCATAGCAATTTTGTATAAATTATATTTGTCTGTCCGACTGTTGGAATTAGGCTAGGTTTGGTTAGGTTAGAGTTTTGCGGCTATCGCACACTTAGGCCAATAGTGGCCCATTGTGATACCACAGGATCCTATCTCTCCTCTACTTCTGTTGAAACCATTCAGAGCTACTCATGTAGCGCAACATATCTCGCACTCCACAGTCGGCGAATTTCAAAAGGCTGTCCATACCGTACACACCTAACTACTTATGCCTTCTGTTTGATAGTGCCGAATAAGAGCATAGGAAGTGATCTAATGTCTCTTTTTTCTCTTCGTCCATACAACTTCTAAAAAAGCCATTCGCCTGTAGACCCAACCTTCTCGCATGTTCTCGCCCTTAAAAAGGCAGTGTTCTGTAAGGATCACTACGACCAATCACACCTCTCGTTTTTTTAGAGATACTAGTGCCTTGGAACATCGTAAGTCCCGTTTTGGCCAAACCTGTTTTGGTACACCGCTCGTGAGAGTGTTGGTCCACCATTAATTTGTCGAAGCGATTGCCTTTTTACTGAGCGCCAATTTGAACGCTGCTATAGGTCTGTCCAGACTTGAACCTTCCGGTTGCATCTGGAGAGTCATACCGTACCTGTATTATGAAATACTCGCTGGTACACGCTGCAGTAGTCAGGGAGACGAACGGGTATATTAACATTAAGCTCCCCACAAAAGACTTCGGCTCCTACCTTGCCATCTAGCTTAGACCCGTCCGTGAAAAATTATACTGCCTTGTTTTCCAGAATTGATCCGTTCCTCCAAGATTCCCTCAAAGGACAGGTGGTCTGGAAACCTTTATCGAAGCACAACGTTGGTTTAATATAATGCAGATTCGCTAGTTCTTCCCTTAGCGATCTAACTAACGATCAGTGCCCGGCTTGAAGATATTTCAACTGAGAGAGCTGAGATTACTGTACCAGCTAAGCTTACTGTTCAAGATCATGCCAGAAAATCTCGCTCTATCAACAAAAGCCAGTCTAATGCCGTTCATGGGAATTTTGTATTTCTTAGTAAACAGTACCAACTCCGTCTTGGACAAGCATGTGAGCTCTTACCCAATTTCAGAGACTACTCTGAACTCTTTCCACTTCGTAGGAATATAGACCAGTTTCAGACATCCCCAAAGATAACCTCCAGCCAAGGGAGGATGACTGCTGACCGCCGATTTATAAGGCTTAAAACCGTTCAGCGCCTACAGGATTCGTTCCCCGTCCACGATGCCAACCATATCTATTAAAGGTATTCCTCGATGAGCTCCAGACTCCATCGTGTTATCAAAGCTTTCCGGAAATTGATCTCCATGAGAAGTTCCAATGATTCCACACTTAAAGCAGTCTATGACACGTCCGGTCTAATTAAATAACTAGGACTGGCTGGGTTAGTATATATAATTTTTCTAAGGCGAGAAGTCTCCAAGACCTCCTTTGTGCCTTCCTCAACTTTTTTTGTACTTTTTTAGGCCCTCCTTACAGGAGTCTCAATCACGAACCTATTTGTTCTAGGCTTTATTTAAGATTGTTCTACACGCCCTCCGATCGGTTCTTAACGCCGTGGTTCACCATGTCGGTTTCTGCCTTATCAAGGTACAAGCAGCTTTAAATGAAAGATTGCATGCCTTTGTGACAATATCAACAATGAAATCTAATTTTTCTACTGTCGTAATATATCTTCCAACACCTCTCCATACTTATTTTAGTGGGTATCAGAGAATGAGTGCTTTCTCGCCACTGTCCACCCCTTGATCATGAGAAAAATTGTTTCTGACGGAAAGGTTACATCTAAAACCTTCTGTCAATTTTTAACAACAAATATTGGTTCTCGCCCAATATTGCAAACTAAAAGGTTAGTATTTAATAAGAATCAAAAAAAATTTCACCTCTCTCGTTAATGTCTGTGCTTCCCGAGATTGTGTGGTGCGCGTTTGCATCACATCCAAGTATAACACCTACTCCACTTTGACCTGGTTCCCGGATCAGTTCCCTCAGGTAATCCGGTGGAACCTCCTTCTCGCGATTCATATAAGCTGAGGCTAGCCATAATTTTTCACAGCTAACCTCCACGCTCACCGCTGTAACATCTTCGCTACTAAACTGAGGAAGAAGAAAAATATTCAAATAACTTTTCACTAATATACACGATCTGATCTTCCTATAGCTACTCGAGTATAATAATCTGTATCCCTTCGTTCCAAAGTCACAGATCCTGTTATTGTCATTCCAATTTTCTTGGATTAACACCAAGTCCTCATCTGACTTAGTTAGTCTCAGAACGAGAGCAGCTTTCGTGTGATGCAGGTTTATTTGTACAATATTGAAATTAGTTTTGTGTAAATATTTTCGAATATTGGGGGAAATTTTTCCAACCCCCAAATTTAATTTTGGCAAAAATGATATGAAGATATTTTTCCCAATTTCATATCCCCAGGGAAAGCAAGAATAGTGCCACTGGTTAGTTTTGGCTAACTTTAATAAAATTAAAAGGTTTTTTATTTATTTGTTATTTATTTAGGAAAATCGAAAACTATGGTTGAAGATTATGAAATGATTATATATACAAACGCATAAAACTACACATTGGACATTGATTTTTGGAATCGACTAACCGATAGTTGCTTACTTACTCCATAGCTAAAAATTACATAGAAAACGACATACTATTAAAGTTAGCCGATAGTTTCCAGCCGAAAGTTAAAAAAATCGATAATGCAGATAGTGTCTTTGCTATCTCAGCCGAAAATATAATATGTTATGTCAAATATTAATATGCATCAGCCGATATTTTTCAGCCGACATTTCTCAGCCGACATTTTTCAGCCGATATTTCTCAGCCGATATTTTTCAGCCGAAAGTGTTTTTTATACAACAAATATTTGATTTCTACAACAAAAAAAATTTAAACCATTAAAAATAAAACACTAATCAATATTTTTAATAGCATTTATAGTTATTCGGAAAAATTCATTTTACTATTGGGAAATTGCAAATAAACATAAAAATACAAAATTTGAAAATTTCTAAATATTGACCGTTTAAAATGTCATGGTTGGAAATAGATTCAAATGAAAGGTCTTAATGATGATCGAACCTGGAAAAAATTTGAGGTCAATCTTCATGTGGGGAGTCCGGGAAAACTCGATTGAACATATCGCACACACAAAATTTGAAAATTTTTAAATATTGACCGTTTAAAGTGTCATGGTTGGAAATAGATTCAAATGAAAGGTCTTAATGATGATCGCACCTGGAAAAAATTTCAGGTCAATTTTCATGTGGGGAGTCCGGGAAAACTCGGTTGAATATATCGGACACACAAAATTTGAAAATTTCTAAATATTGACCGTTTAAAGTGTCATGGTTGGAAATAGATTCAAATGAAAGGTCTTAATAATGCTCGCACCTGGAAAAAAATTCAGGTACATTTTCATGTGGGGAGTCCGGGAAAACTCGATTGAATATATCGCACACACAAAATTTGAAAATTTCTAAATATTGACCGTTTAAAGTGTCATGGTTGGAAATACCATAACACTTTAAACCATTAAAATTTTAACCATGACACTTTAAACGGTCAATATTTAGAAATTTTCAAATTTTGTGTGTGCGATATATTCAACCGAGTTTTCCCGGACTCCCCACATGAAAATGTACCTGAAATTTTTTCCAGGTGCGATCATCATTAAGATCTTTCATTTGAATCTATTTCCAACCATGACACTTTAAACGGTCAATATTTAGAAATTTTCAAATTTTGTGTGTGCGATATATTCAATCGAGTTTTCCCGGACTCCCCACATGAAAATTGACCTGAAATTTTTTCCAGGTGCGAGCATCATTAAGACCTTTCATTTGAATCTACTACCAACCATGACACTTTAAACGGTCAATATTTAGAAATTTTCAAATTTTGTGTGTGCGATATATTCAATCGAGTTTTCCCAGACTCCCCACATGAAAATTGACCTGAAATTTTTTCCAGGTGCGATCATCATTAAGACCTTTCATTTGAATCTACTACCAACCATGACACTTTAAACGGTCAATATTTAGAAATTTTCAAATTTTGTGTGTGCGATATATTCAATCGAGTTTTCCCGGACTCCCCACATGAAAATTGACCTGAAACTTTTTTCAGGTGCGAGCATCATTAAGACCTTTCATTTGAATCTATTTCCAACCATGACACTTTAAACGGTCAATATTTAGAAATTTTCAAATTTTGTGTGTGCGATATATTCAATCGAGTTTTTCCGGACTCCCCACATGAAAATGTACCTGAAATTTTTTCCAGGTGCGATCATCATTAAGACCTTTCATTTGAATCTATTTCCAACCATGACACTTTAAACGGTCAATATTTAGAAATTTTCAAATTTTGTGTGTGCGATATATTCAATCAAGTTTTCCCGGACTCCCCACATGAAAATTGACCTGAAATTTTTTCCAGGTGCGAGCATCATTAAGACCTTTCATTTGAATCTACTACCAACCATGACACTTTAAACGGTCAATATTTAGAAATTTTCAAATTTTGTGTGTGCGATATATTCAATCGAGTTTTCCCGGACTCCCCACATGAAAATTGACCTGAAATTTTTTCCAGGTGCGATCATCATTAAGACCTTTCATTTGAATCTACTACCAACCATGACACTTTAAACGGTCAATATTTAGAAATTTTCAAATTTTGTGTGTGCGATATATTCAATCGAGTTTTCTTGGACTCCCCACATGAAAATTGACCTGAAATTTTTTCCAGGTGCGAGCATCATTAAGACCTTTCATTTGAATCTATTTCCAACCATGACACTTTAAACGGTCAATATTTAGAAATTTTCAAATTTTGTATTTTTATGTTTATTTGCAATTTCCCAATAGTAAAATGAATTTTTCCGAATAACTATAAATGCTATTAAAAATATTGATTAGTGTTTTATTTTTAATGGTTTAAATTTTTTTTGTTGTAGAAATCAAATATTTGTTGTATAAAAAACGCTTTCGGCTGAAAAATATTGGCTGAGAAATATCGGCTGAAAAATGTCGGCTGAGAAATGTCGGCTGAAAAATATCGGCTGATGCATATTAATATTTGACATAACATATTGTATTTTCGGCTGAGATAGCAAAGACACTATCTGCATTATCGATTTTTTTAACTTTCGGCTGGAAAGTATCGGCTAACTTTAACAGGGTGAAAACGACGAGATATCAGAAATATAGAAGTGGCTATTAAAAACTTCTAAAAGCCTTTGACATGTGAGCTTCTAAAAATCAAATGCTGGATACATCCAATTCTTTAGTCGCCATCGTATTCAAGTACAGTATGTTTACGATTTACACACATTCATTATCCTTCATTTGTAATAGTTTAAATAAGATCAAATTATAAATAAGTTCATAATTTTAATTTATAATAACATGGACTTAAAATGTGATTTTTGACGGATGTGAGGTTTCCAACAAAAACCAAAACCAACAAAAACACACACACAAACACAAATTTGTTAAATTAACAAAACTGTATGCTGGGTAAAAAATTGTCGCAACCAACAAATTATCAAAACACCACATATGTTTTAGATACTAAAATATACAAATATTAAAAAAACATATTTAAAATAAAATATTTTATTCCCTAATAATTTAAATACACTAAAAATTATATGCATAATTTTTTTTTAACTAATAACTAACTATTGTTGATGTGTAAAAAAATTTCAAAAAATTCGGTGATCCATTGATAAAATATTGGCCAGCTCACAGAGCTATTCCGCAGATGTGGCCTATATGGCCGATTAGATTAGGAAATGCCCCACCGAACGACACTATACCAACATATGGATCCGATGATCAGAAAAATTTTGAAAGAATTGTCAAAATTGATTGATCCATTGAAAAAAAAAATTTCAGCTCTCAGAGTTATACCACGGACATAGCCTAAATGGCCAGTTAGAACAGAAATTGCCCCACTGAACGATACTACCAACATATGGATGCGATGATCAGAAAATTTTTGTTGATGTGTGTGAATAAATTATTTTGTTTATTCACACACATCAACAAAACCTTTCTGATCATCGCATCTATATGTTGGTAGTGTTGTTCGATGGGGACAATTCCTAAGCTAAGTGGCCATATAAGCCACATCCGCGGAATAATTCTGTGAGCCAATATTTATTTTTTAATGGATCACCCAATTTTTCACCTCATTTTGATATCTAGTGTTTTTACTTATTAGGGAATGAAATATTTTATTTTAAATAAATGTTAATGACAAATGATAATTTGTTGGTTGTGACAATTTTTTACCCAGTGTGCTATTTTGTTAATTTAACAAATTTGCGTGTGTGTTTTTTTTGTTGATGTTGGTTTTATGTTGGAAATATCACATCCGTGATTTTTGAATAACACAAATGATTGAAGAATAATTTGTGAAAGATATGTTCTATGCATTGTCACTGTATTGGACAGGCGTAGTTAAATAAAATAAAAGGGTGCAAATTGTACAATATCAATTCAGTCAATCAAGCCCTGTCGTTTAACATGCATGTTATTGAAATAAATATAGGTCCGGGCGTTTTGCAGCATTCCATAATGGGATTTTTACTTCTCAGTTTATCGGTCAGTTTGATTTAAGAAATGGTCCCTAAAAAATAGCTTTACTTTACATAATAAGGTCTAGACTGATCAGTTTATTGCATACATCACGTGGTGTATCCCAGATGCACGTCAGGTTGTCAACAAAAATATGTTTCAGGAAATAGTAATTTATATTTTGCGTTTCGCGTTCCGTCTCGATTCCCCTGAAGCTGCCTCAAACTTTAAGTGGATTTTTATTGTAATATTGTTATAATCCGTGGAATTTTGTTGTGGTACTACCTACAAGTAGGTTTCTTGAAAGCCGCATCTTTCCCTTATTAAAACCGTAGCTGAACAAGTTTTAATTGTTTTTTATATTTTTTCGTTAAAAATAAATTAAAATTTGTGTTGTTTTATGGCACGCAAAACCAACTAAAGTTTAGTTTTATCGTCTTATATTTGTAGACACTTTCAGTACTTGTTATTTGTGGTTGGACTGAACAAGTGTCAGAATATTTTCTTTTATTTATATATAAATTTCTGTTTGAATTCAGTATTGTGTACTATATAAACCTAAAAAGCGAAAACCAAAATCTAAAACTAAACTTAATTAAGGTTACCCTTAAACAGAAGAACTAAAATCCAGTTAAAACATTACGAAAAACAAATATAATTTACGAAATAATTTCAAACTCAACCTCATAAACGAAGACCATATAAGAAATGAAAGCAGATTTTTCTATTCGATTGCCAAGGGAGTGATGATGATATAGCACACAGACATAACGAAAGCTCCAGTTTCATATGTGTAAAATAAAAGTTTGTTTTATCATTTTCTTTTTGCAACTTTTTATTTGTTTTCCTCTATATACTTAAATGTAGTATCTGGAATTAGTTTTAATTAAATTAAATATAAAGAATACACAACATATAGTATTTTATGTGTGTAGGGAACGCAGCAAATCTTAAGAATTTTATACAAAGCACATACGTACGTATAGGAGCACACAAAACAGGAAACCGACATAAAAATAATTAGAATGAATTAATTTTGTGTAAATGAAATAATTTCCATTTATTTAATAATTTTGTGTTTTTACGATTTTCCATTAAATTGTGTGTCAGTAGGATGGCAAATACGTAAACATTTAGCTGTAATACTGAGAAGTTTCCCAGACTTAATGGTATTATCGTATAGAGCTGTGTACCTATAAAAAATCGAATTTGAAAGTTTATTTTGTACAATTTCTTTCGAGATCTTGGTAATTGTATAATATTTGAATTGGTATAACCGCACAAAGATTATAGATAAGGCATATTCATCGTCTTGGTGTGTATAAATAGATATAAGTATATTGCAACTAAAATTCCATTAAAAACTTTTATCTGTATCACCAGGTGTAGCATAAAAACACACAACAACAAAATAAAATTGTTTTGTCTTCATGTAATTTTTATTTCGTTATAAATAAATTTTTTTGGTAATATTAGTTTTTTTTAAATTAAGTAAAGATATAAAATTCAGTTTTTTTTTAAAAAATTAGTTGGTGCTGGCTTGAATTGTAATTGAGAGTAATTTGGAACAAATGTTAGGTAACCATTTCTAAAGAACTTTTTTAAAAGTTTAAAGTATATGAAAATGTTTGAAAATATCTCGCACTCCACAGTTCGCGAGTTCCGAAAGGCTGTTCATCCCGTACACACCTAAGTATTTATGCCTTCTGTATGATAGAGCTGGACACGAGCATAGGAAGTGATCTATAGACTCTTCCTCCTCTTCGTCCATACAACTTCTACAAAAGTCATTCGTCTGTAGACCCAGCCTTCTCGCATGTTCCCCAAAAAGGCAGTGTCCTGTCAGTATCCCTATGACCAAACTTAAGTCCCGTTTCCCCAGGGATGTCAGTGCCTTGAAGCGCTTCAAGTCCAGTTTTGGCCAAACCTGCTTTGCTACCCTGCACGTGAGAGTGTTGGTCCACCTCTCATTTGTCAAGGCGATTGCCTTTCTCCCGAGCGCCAATTTGAGCGCTGCTATAGGTCTCCCCAGAACTGCCCTTTCCGGCTGCATCTGGAGAGTCGTACCGTACCTAGCTAGTAGTTCATCTGTCCTGCAGTTTCCCGTGACGTCCGAGTGACCGCAGGGACCCAGATTATCTGGATGCTGAAATACTCGCTCATCTCATTAAGAGATGACCGGCACTCCAGCGCCACCCGTGACTTCAGACAAACCGCCTCTAGTGACTTGATCGCCGCCTGACTGTCCACATAGATTGCGATATCCCTCCCGGATACCACATTTTGCTTCAACCATGTCATGACTTCCCCGATCGCCACCACTTCAGCCTGGTACACGCTGCAGTAGTCAGGGAGACGAACAGAAATATTGACGTTTAGCTTCTCACAGAAGACACCGGCTCCTACCTTACCGTATAGCTTAGAGCCGTCAGTGAAAAGTTGCAGTGCCTCGTTTTCCAGTATTGATCCGTTCCTCCAGGATTCTCTCGAGGAACAGATGGTCCTAAAACCTTTATTGAAGCACAACGTTGGTTTACTATAATCTAGATTCGCCAGTTCTTCCCTTTGTGATCTAACTATCGTCGAGTGTCCCGTCTGAAGACACTTCTACTGCGAGCCGCCGAGAGTCTCGTGGCCACATTGGCTGCAATTTGTTTACCAAAAAATTCGATTGGAATAAGGTGGAACATAACCTCTAAAGCGCGTGTAGGAGTTGACCTGAGCGCCCCGCTTATAAGCATACAGGCCGTTCTTTGTACCTTTTCTATCATCATTACATATGTTACCTTATTCAGAGCTGGCCACCACACGCCCACCCCATACATCAGCACAGGTCTTACCACTGCGGTATAGATCCAGTGCACTAGCACTGGTTTCAAACCCCAACTCTTACCTATGGCGTTCCTACACGAGTAAATGGCTACATTAACCTTTTTCACCCTTTCTATAATGTTGGGCTTCCAGCTGAGCTTACTGTCCAAGATAATGCCCAAAAATCTCGCTCTATCAGCAAAAACCAGTCTAATGCCGTTCACGGTAGGAGGGCTAACTACCGGAATTTTATATTTCCTAGTAAATAGTACCAGCTCTGTCTTGGAAGGGTTGATCCCTAATCCACATTTGCTGGCCCATCTAGTAACGATCAGGAGTGCATTTTGCATAACATCCCTAATCGTATCCACATGTTTGCCTGAGATAACTATCGCTAAATCATCTGCATACGCTACAACTCCTGTCCCCTCCCTCTCCAGTTCAAACAGCAATCCATTCATCACTGCACTCCAAAGAAAGGAGGACATTACACCTCCCTGCGGGGTTCCTCTAACCGCCCTTCTTCTAATGGTGGACTCCCCCAGTTTTGAGGTAATGATCCTGCTTACCAGCATCTGATTTATCAACCTACTTATAGGGTAGTCCACCTTCAAACATGACAATCCTTCCATGATCACCTCCGTTTTTACATTATTAAAGGCACCCTCAATGTCAAGAAATGCTACCATACAAAACTCTTGCGAGTGAATTGACTTCTCAGTCATGCGTACTAGATCGTGCAGAGCTGTGTCCGCCGACTTCCCCTTACAGTACGCATGCTGCGATACTGCCCAATTCCTGGGCTCAATTTTTGATCGAATACCTACATCTACCAACCTTTCCAAGGTTTTCAGCAGAAAGGCTGATAGAGTTACCGGTCTCAGATCCTTTGGGTAAGCATGTGAGCTTTTTCCCGATTTCGGGATAAAGACCACTCTGACCTCCGTCCATTTCCTAGGAATATAGACAAGTTTCAGACATCCCCTGAAGATACCCTCCAGCCAGGAGAGGATGACTGCCGGGTTCCTTTGGATCTCTGCTGGTATAATCCGATCCGGGCCCGCCGATTTATACGGCTTAAAACCGTTCAGCGCCCACTGGATTCGCTCCCTGTCTACAATGCTCTCCACCTCTACTGAAGGTGTTACTCGATGAGCTCCGGGCTCTTTCGAGTCATCAAAGCTTCCCGGAAAATGGGTTTCAATGAGGAGCTCCAATGATTCCACACTTGAAGCTGTCCACGACCCGTCCGGTCTTATCAAATAACTAGGACTGGTTGGGTTAGAAGCTAGAATTTTCCTAAGGCGAGAAGTCTCAGAGACCTCCTCCATCATACCACAGAAGAGTCTCCAAGACCACCCTTGTGCCTTCCTCAACTCTTTTTGTACCTTCTTAGGTCCTCCTTATAGGAGTCCCAATCCCGTACCTCCCTTGTGCTTTTAGCTTTATTAAAAGCTGTTCTACATGCTCTTCGATAGGTTCCCAACTCCGTGGTCCACCAAGTCGGTTTCTGCCTACCCCTAGGCTTTATCAGGGTGCACACGGCCTTAAATGAGAGATTGCATGCTCTTGTGACCGTATCAACCATGCGATCCAATTCTTCTACTGTCGACGGAGGTCCGGGGACCTCCAGTGGCAATACTTCCGCCAACATCTCCCTATATTTGTTCCATTTAGTCCTTCTGGGATTCCTGAAGGGTTTCCGGGTAACAGGTTTAATGTCGAGGTTGTATGTTGCATATCGGTGATCAGAGAATGAGTGCTCCTTCGCCACTATCCATCCTCTGATCATATGAAAAATCGTTTCCGACGCAAAGGTCACATCTAAAACCTCCTGCCGATTTTTAACAATGAATGTTGGCTCTCGTCCAATTTTGCAAACTACAAGGTTGGTATTTAATAAGTAATCAAAAAATAACTCACCCCTCTCGTTAATGTCTGTGCTTCCCCAGATTGTGTGATGCACGTTTGCATCACAACCGAGTATAACACCTACCCTTCTTTGATCTGCTTCCCGGATCAGTTCCCCCAGGTTATCCGGTGGAACCTCCTTCTCGCGTTCCATATAGACTGAGGCTAGCCATAGTTTTTCCCTACTAGCCTCAACACTTACTGCAGTGACGTCTCCACTACTAAATTGAGAAAGAAGAAAAATATTCAGATTATTTTTCGCTAAAATACACGATCTGATCTTCTCAGAGTTGCTTGAGTATAATAACTTATACCCTTTTGTTCTGAGGCCACAGATCCTGTTATTGTTAATCCAAGGTTCTTGGATTAACACCAAGTCCTCATCTGATTTAGTCAGCCTGAGAACAAGAGCTGCCGAGGCAGCCTTTGTATGGTGTAGGTTTATTTGTGCAATCTTAATCATTGCAGTCCACCTTACTCACCTCCTCCTGCACCCCCTGCATCGGGATAATGCCATCTAGTGCGTTATTTCGGTCGCCATTCTCCTCTTGTCGAGAGTCTGTCAGTATACGCCCATCAGTCTCCAGAGAGAGGAGACTACCTCCCATAACTATGATCCCCACATCAGAAGCATCACTCTCCTGGCCGGCCTCTGCCTGCTTGACCATATCCCGTTGGGTCCGTTCTCCGTCACCCTCAGGATGGTCTTTCACCCCTGCATCGGCCTCGTCCTTTTTATATGTTTTGAGAGTGATCGACCCGAACCCGAAGTTGATCACTCCCTTTGTTTTAGCAAGGGAAGCCTGGGATTCTTTATTGATCATCATGATTGCCAATCTAAAGCCCTCCTTAGCCTCCTCTTGCTTCACCATCCTCCAATCTTTCGTTGGAAGATCTGGATTGCTGGCCCGAATGATCTCGAGGATCTCCTCCGGTTTCTCCGGCTCGGTTGGCAGCCATACGCGTGCCCTCGGTCTGCTCGGGATTTCCTCCCTGGAGACTGCCTCAAGCCTCGCGCCCTGCCACACCTCGCCTACTTCGGCCACTGCCCTTTTGTAAAGGTCGACCGATCTCTGGTCTGAGCACGCAGTTAACTTCACGCGCCCCTGGTACCATCCCGCATCTCTGCAGGACGGTGGGGATCCCGGATTTTCTCTCAGGATCCTCAGAAAAGTGGAGTTTAGTGCATTGTACACCACCCTCCACTTCTCTGACGTGATGCTCCCATCTTCCTGACTCCTGTCGATGACGGCTAGCATCAACACGTGCTCCATTAGGATTTCACTGAATAGCTTCAGCTTTTGATCCTAAGGAGCACCCGACGTCCTATCTGTTTGAACCTTGGCTCGCTTACTATCGCCAGCTACCAGCTCATCCTGGGACCTCTGCCTTTTAGACACAAGTGCCCTTTCCGAGCTATCGCCGGCGACAGTTTTTTTTGTTCATGCCAGAAATTCCCTTTGTTCCACTGTCGCATCCAGTTTCTCCAATATTCTAAACGCCGACCGTCTCTCTCTTTATCGACACTTCGCCGGAGGAAGCTCTCTCACTCCTTCACTATTTTGTTTGACGGTCCCGCTTCCACCTGGCTTCAATGCCATGGCGTCGCTTCCCTTTGCCTCTGATGAAGGGGCCCCACCTTTAAGGTTCGAGTTCCCCCCTTCTTTTACATTTTCCGGTTTTTGAAGGGTACCGGCCCCTTTATTTTTGTTTGTACTACTGTTTTCCATGTTGCTCCCACGAGTTTCGGAGAAATACTGGTCCACCTGCGCAGAGATCCGTATACACAGGTAAGGTTAAATACAACTGGAGGTCGCCAGTTATCCAGAGGGCTCCGTTCGCGACTGGGCTTTGTTAAATGGGCCCCCAGCCTAGTCGATCCTCAGCACGGATCGCATACCACCTTAATCCGGCCCATTGGCTTACCGAGCACCACGAACTTCCGCGCCCCCGCCCCCCTCCAGCACTCACCCTCCATTCACCCATTCATTTGGATATCCCAACCCAATGGGACAAAATTGATTGATGGGATGACCCGTTTATAGGGTTCCCCACTCACTCCTTGGCACCCGGGAGAGCCGGGAGCCGCAGCGCCCAGTTCACCGTGGTTAGTAGTCGATGGTTTTGTGGCGCTATCAGTTTGCCCTTTCATGCTGGGAATCATAGGCACTCAGAATTTAGTGAACTGAGGAAAACCACTCCCCAGTTCCCTGAGACTCTCCACACAGCACAGCTGCGGTTGGGGGCGGCTTATTTAATTCACCGCTAACCTACCTATAGATAGGCCGTCCACTATCCACCACCTGTGACCCCCCGATAGCTGCAGCCCGCCACGAGAAAATTTACGTAAGACCTCATACAATGATAAACGGGATTATGTAAAGTATGATTGTGATTTTGACTGAAGCTCGAATTTCCAGTTTCACCGAACCGGTTCAATGCTTTGCTATGATATTGATCTTATCTAAAGGTAATATTTTGTATGTTGATCGTCAGAAATAATTTTGGTTGCGAATGTTGGTTTTGAGTTGATTCTGGTTTTTAATCCTGGCTGTAACCGTTTTGGTACCGATTAAATTTAAATGCCATGACCCTAATCCCATCATAAACATTTTACAGTAAGGGCTGCATTACTCTGACCTGATGCAAATGGTTACAACTGGTTTAGGCTGCTAACGGTGGGCATAATTTAAAGGATCATCAACCAGTTCTATTTGGAGGAGGAGATAAAAAAAACAAACATTATCAAAAATATTTTATAGTTTCGTCGGAAAGCTGAACGATATAATTTTTTTGTGTTTATATTTTAGACTTGTAGTGTCTTTTCCTCACAACAAAGAGCTTCACTGTTTGAGCATTTTCCCCTAAACTTAAAATATTGGGTAAACAAATTTATATTTGTCATTAAAAATGAGCTTTTTTATTGTTTTTATATACAAGAATAAAGAAAAGTTCAAAGTTTAATTAGTTCAAAATAGGATTAGAGGAAACTTTTAAAACTGTATGCAAATCAACTTGGAAAATGAATAAATATTGAGCTTTTATATATTTTTTATTAAGCCATGCAATTTTTTCTCAGGCCGAAACACTCCCTACTCTTTCGCGGTTCATTTTTCCCATCTTTCTTTATGCAATTTATGCCAACTCGACGACGTACGCATATAGCTCCATGCCAGCCTATAGTACTGGACATGGAAGATGAGCCGGCCCATAAGTTTTGCACGCCGATAGGGGGTTGTAGTTGTGTTCCTTTTAATCACAAATCGTAACCTGTTGAACAAAATTTCCTTTTGCATCCTGCCCCTATCGGGATTCGGACCCGGTACCTCCCGATCCAAACGCCAAAGCTTTAAGCACTGTGCCATTTGGTCGGAGCTTTTATATTTGTTGTTGTTGTATTACGTCATGGTTTCAAATCACAATATGTGTCTCTTTCCATTCTCTTTCTAAAATTATGATTGCATTGCATGCATAAACAAACTGGGCGCGTAACCAAACCTTTCAAATGTTCATATACAATAAGTACTTGATTATGTAACATCGTTCGAACAATATAGGTGCCCACGCAAAGACATAATACTTGTATGCAATATGAAAAGATTCTATTCCTAAGGAAAATTACAGAGCAAAACTTTTCTTAGTCATTTACCAAAATAACTTTTTGTTTGCAAATGTAGCGTCATTTTCGGCTCTGAAAAACGATGACGAAACACAGATAGTGGCCGTTTCGACAGAGGGTGGTAGAATGAACGATGGATTAGTACCAAACGGCTTGTACAGAAAATATAACTTGTTTAAAGTAGCGACAATGTTTTTAATAGTTACCAGCAATGTACGTTAAATATATGCGTATATTTGTCGCCACGTATCTGTGATAAGCCAAGAAGTCTCTTGTAATATTTTAAGCCATTCTCTTAGGGAAATTCGTGCCGTTTTTGTGTGTAAAGGACACGTGGAATCCATAAAGCTGTATATATCACTCGTTTGGTTTCTCACCCACCGGTGTAAAGTTTCTAACGTTAATAAAAAGTGTAGCTACACAAATTAACAAAAAAGTGTAGCGTACACAAAAAACAATTTTTGAAAGTGTATGAAAATATTCCATATTTAAAATACAATTAATTTATACGAAAAAAAAATTAACTAATATTCATTTAATATTTCTAATTAAATCCAAACAAAAAAATGTAACTGCAATGCAAATATTAATGTGTTCAAAGATATATCTATTTACCGATTGAGATTAAACACATAATTAACTGCCCATCCTATAGTTTCCGCAATATGTGTATGACCAGCTCTCATATTTTATTTTTATCAACATATCAAATTTTGTCAGAGGAGTCCAACTCTTTTTATTTGTGCGGGCTGTACTAATTTGAATAGGCTCGAATGTGTACTATTCGATAATAGTAGTGGCTATATTGCGGAAACTATAGAATGAACTGTTAATTGGGTGTGTATGATCAGCTCTCATATTTTATTTTTGTCAACATATCAAATTTTGTCAGAGGAGTCCAACCCTTTTTATATGTACGGGCTATAGTAATTTGAATAGGCTCAAATGTCTACTATTCGATAATAGTAGTGGCTATATTGCGGAAACTATAGAATGGGCAGTTATTTAAATTTATATTTAAATATAATATTTTTATACACTTTTAAAAATGTCTTTTGTGTACGCTACACTTTTTTGTTAATTTGTATAGCTACACTTTTTATTTAGGATATTATACGGTTTACTTTATCTTGACCATTGAATTACGATGATTGCACTTGCATTTTTGATTTCATAGTTTATAGTATTATTCCCTGTATTTGAAAGTACGATTCAATAGCCAGGCTTGATTTATTTAGATTGGCTTTGATAACACACATAAACTTTGTTATTCGTATTTTTAAAAATGTCTATGGAAAACGGAGTAAACCGAGGTCAAAATAATTTTTGGTCTCTCGGCCCTTATATCGGTACTGCTTGTTTTGAAGGTAACAAATTATATTAAATAACTTTTGAATTGAAAATTTATATTAATTTTAATTTTTTATCCAATGATTAATTGGCCAGCTAGGTAAAATGAATTCCTATTTTCGCGTTTGTTGTTGTTAGATGAAATAATTCTAGCATTGGATTTGAAGTGAACTAAAATTTATTTACCAATATATTTCTGTAACATAAAAAGCAAACACTATTTCACTATAAAATTCACTATAAAATATATTTGAAATATAAATACATCTCTGGAATAGTTTAGTTACTGAAGTCATATCCTCTTGTTGAGATTTTATAAACTTCCAAATAACTTTGTCACAACTCTCTTCGCCTTGCTGCAAAAAATACAATTTAATTGCAGGCCAGCAAGTTAAAATTCGGTCTACTGCCTTAGACAAGTTTATATGTACATTTAGTAGGTACATTTTTCAACATTATCGAATATTCTAAATTAAAAAAGTTAAAACATTATTTTAATTCTCGTACACTGGTTGTGCCTGAAGCACATTCCGAATAAATTTTAATAACCAATGTTTCAGCATCATACGGTAATTTTTTACAGGCATGTTTAGCTGCATTATTTTATTTTATTTTATAATAAAAGGAATTTTTGGCACAACTCTTGGTAGACAGAATTTGATTTTCCATAATTAACGGATGCATTGTCAGCTACAAATGACGACACATTTTCTATTTTCAAGTTTTGTTTTTTAACACTTTCGCTGCCGCATGTGCACCTAAGCCACATGTGCCAAGCTACTGCAACACCTGCACATCATGCATTTTTTCTCTCCCTACAAGCCGTGGTGCACCGGGTCGACATGAATTTTTTCTACTTTTTTGCTTGTTGTTTTAGTATTCTTGAAATTATTATATTAGATCAAATTCTCATTAAAAATACGTAATAGTTAATTTTTTATTAAACTTTTGCACCCGTAACTCGTTGACCTGCTTTTCTACACTATTTAATTCAATCGAACATAAAAAACACAATAAAAAAATAGTATGAGGATAACTCTAAGATGGCTCGACTCTGTTAAACGTACTAAATGATCAGGTACGTCGTTTATTATTTATGTAATTCGGGGGCTCACCAAATATAATTTTTGTCACATATTTGAGTGTAGTTGCAAACAAATTTGTTTTATTCAATCGGGAATAGTTACGTGAGTAACATCCGATTTAGTTATTTTTGGATAAATTTGTGTTGAATTAGTTTGTGATTTGTGTAATTTGACGATATAAAATGAACAATAACGGTGATTTGAGTGTTGCTCAGATAAAGACTAATCCACATTCACGTTATATCGAAGATGTTGAAATAATTCCAAATATGTCCGAAATAAATAACGGTTTCACAATTTTTATCATTTGATGACGATGAAATGCAAAATACCGGAAGTGATGATGTTTTGAAAGAGTTTGGGCTCCGAAAAATTGAAGTCTAAGCCAAACCAGATAGTCCAGATTTATTTGAATCTGATACTTATTTTTCTGGTTCAGACAGTGAAGACATTTATGAACCTAGTCAATCTGGCTCTGATCAAAGCATTTAGTATGAAACAGAAATGTCAGATTTGAATGATTCTAATAATTTGGGTGACTATAATACGGAACCATCTGAAATAAATAATAATGTCTGGAAAATCGGCAATGGCGGGACTCTTCACGTTTCCAAGAGCTCATTGACACCAAAACTTAATGAAACGCCTGAAGACAATTGTCCTTTCAGCTATTATCGTAGGTGTCTTACTGATGATATTTTAGATATCTTAGTTGAAGAAAAAAATCGAAATGCCGATAGGTGAAAAGCAAATTCGTTTAACATATTCTCAATTCAAAACTTTACAAAATTGATAAAATTCTTAACATTCTAAATTAAAATTTCCAAAAGGTCAAAACACCAGGTGAATATTAAAAAGGCTGGTTCGTAATACATATACAAATTATTTGTATTACACTTTTTAGATAAAGATTTGATTATTGATCAATCTATGATTCCATTTCGAGGAAGATTATGTCTTCCAGGAAAAGCTCACAAACATGGTATCAAGGTCTTCAAAATTACAGACCTACAAGGCTATACGTATAACTCGAAAATGTATACGGGAAAATGAACTGTACGTTCTGAGTTCTCACTAGCCAAATCTGTTTGTGTTTACTTAATAAACGATTATTTTAATGCTGGACGATGTTTGACAACCGATAATTTCTACACATCGCTTGAACTGGCAAATATTTGTTTAGAACAAAATACTTATCTAGAAGGCACGATTCGCAGTATTCGAAAAGAAATCCCGGATTTTTCCAAAATTAAAAAAAGGTCAATCGATTTACTTCGAAAATAATGGAATTGTAGAAGGGGCGGGACAAACGCAAAGTATATTTTTATCAACCAAAGAATCCGGAACAATGGAAGTCGCAAGAAAAGATAAAAATAAGCAAGAGATTAAAAACCCTAACATTAGTATTTCATACAATAAGGTTAAACAACGCGTGGACGTATCGGATCAATTATACAGCTATTTTTTGACGCCGAAAAACCGTGCGTTGGTATCATAAAGTAGCGTTCGAATTGCCGTTAAAAGTAGCAGCGGTAGTTAACGCTTTATTACTTTATAACAGTATTCGTAAAAGAATGGAAATCGCTGATTGGAAACAAGAAGAGCATTATCTTGAGCAAGCTTCAAAAAGTCGAAGTCAAACTGAAAACTAAGAAGTTGTTCTAAATTGTGCTATAAAGAAATTTCAAGTTGGCTTGGTCCTAAGGAAGCTAGTAAAAAAACGAAATATGCTAGTATATTTTGCGGAAAATGCGTAAAGAATTTATGCCTGAAACATTTTAATATGTCACATAAGTTGCATATAAGAAAATGAGCGACTCCAACATTTTTAAAGTTTTGTTCGTTATTTGTTCTTTTTATTGTTTTATTCCTTTTTTCTATTGTATGGATGAATTTTGGAATTGGTTTGAAATAAAGAACCAATGAATTTATTTTACCATTAATTTATTCAAATTTTTGCGTTTAGTTGTGGTTTTGTATGTTTTGATTGAGAATAAAAGTGATGTTCCGGTGCACAAACGGCTTATAGGGAGATGTAAATAGATAAAAATGCATGACATTCCGGTGTATCAGAGGCTTGGAAGAAATAAAAAAGTATTATGTGCAGGTGCACATGTGGCTTAGTATAAGGAAATAATGCATGATGCACTGGAGCATCTGCGGTAGCGAAACTGTTAAGGCAGTCTAAAATGTCATTATAAATTAAAGCGGAGTCTTCATAATCAGAAGAATAAAAATCTAATATTTTGTGTTTAATTCCCTCTTCTAGAATAAAATAAGTTATGAAAAAAAGGGAATAATTTCACGTTTTGGTTATTCGAAGCATCAGATGAAATGGAGAAGAAAACGTCATCTAGTACGAATTCGAAAAATTTCAGACCGAGAATATTTTCGACTAAATTTGCAGCTTTCGTACGACCCCAATGTACTTGTTCAGAGACACAGGAATCACTAAATATTTTGCAGTTAAGCTTAATACCACAATCAGTACTTTTATAACCAACCTGATGCTAATTCGACAATTATGGCTTTTAAATTGGTATTGTTATAATTTGATTTTGAGACAATAAAATTTGTGAATAGCCAACTCTCGTTTTGACCAACAAAAACCCTTTGATGAAACGGTTAAAATGAAAAATTAAAATTTATAAAGGAAACTGGAAAATAGTCAAAAATAGTTAACCCCAGAAAATAAAGATCAGACGCGCAGCCCCAGAAAGTTGATTCAAACCCCAGAATCTGCGGGTCAAATGTATAGGGTTGGCAACCCTGATTATGCCCTATGCCAAATCTTAAAAATACTAATCAATATCAAAAAATTTGGGAAAGTTATGGGCAATTGAGTTTATTAAAATCTTCTTGTGAACACTGGAAAGTGTTTTATTTGTTTATCTCTAAGTTTCATTTCCAAAAAATTTATTTCGTAGAGACTACAGATAATTGAGGAGTAGCTAGCGTTCATTTTAAAAATAATTATTTTTTTATAAATTGATATAATTAATGGAGCCATTAAATATGGTTGTTTTAAGAGGAGTTTTGTTGTAAGGCTTCCCGCAGGTAAACCAATTTTTTGGTATTTCTAGAGTAATAGGCTTAACTTGAGATAATCTCAAAACTAATAAAGCTAAAGAAAAAGCCGTACAAAGTTGTTAATGCAATTATAAAATAATAATAAAAGATTGCTACTGTTCGTTACTTTTAAAGGTGACTCTGTTGAAAAATATCTTTTGTATCGAAGTTAATTGAATTTGCTTAGTACTTGTGCATTGCAAGGAGTACCCACTCTAAACAAATTATTTACAAATTAATACCAACCCCATTGAAACACAATTTCAGTTTGCAATAAGCACACATATTTTCCACACGCTAAATTTATTTATTATATAAAATTTTCGAAAGGCAAGCCTTAAAAATCGTTTAACAGCCCAAAATTACCTTTTCAATTTTAATTTGATTTTCAATTTCGAAGCGACAAACAAAAAAATATTTTGTATCCAATAATTTTTGATATTTCCCCCCTGCGCATATTGGGCATATCGTGTTTGTGTGTGTAGCGCAAATATTTATTGTTGTCTTTTTTAAAGTTGTACATTACTTTTATTGGGAAATTCAATTGAAAATGTTTTATTGTTCCCTTATTATTATAAACACACAATTGAAAACAACAAATATTTTTTTTTTCGTATACACAAAAATGTCGAAAACTTAAAAAAAATTCTTAACATTAACTTTCTCCTTAAAATATTTATGTTTGTTTATTCAGGTGAGGATAATTTTGATACAATACAAAATATATTTTACTTATTATTATTATTATTTTTATTTGGTTCGGGAAAATAATAAACTTTTTACACGAAATACACGAAAAGCTCAACAACAACAATTTTAAGAAAGCTACTTGCTGTACTCTACTAGCGGATGTACAGAAACTACTGTAAATTGAAAAAATTTAGAGAAAAAAGTTTTCGTTTTAAATTCACTCGTAATGGGGAGAAAATGAAATCATGAATTTTTTATGAGCGTGAAATTTTAATGTTATCATGTACGTATGTATTATGTATATGACCCCTCGGTGACGATAATCGAAAATTATTTGGCCGGGGACTTTGGGAGAGTTCATTTGCTGGATTTAATATTTTAACCGGTGTATACAAAAATATTATTGTCAAGAAACAAGGGTTTATTATTCCGAATATATAATTAGTTTGGAATTAGAAAACATAAGATTAAAGTTGATTCGATGACAAATCTGTACCATCGGGAGCTCAAGAATCTCCAAAAATCTTTACAATCTTTTACTTTACTTATGGCGCAAATGCGAAGCGGGTTTTAATTGCACAACTGACAACATACACATTTAGTTGATTATTATTATATAAATTATAATATAATAAATATAAAATAAATATAAATAATTATAAACCAACAGCATATGGAGAGCTAATTTTAACAGTAGGCTACTTCATATGTGTAGTATTCCTGGATCATAAATAAAAGGGTTAAAGAGACTGAATTTAATTTTCTTCATGAAATTCTTTAGTTTGAAACACGTTTCAAATTTCCCAGAGAGCTTCCTGAACAGCCAAGTGTTCAGAACGGTGCTGTTTCTCTGAAGATCTTTAAGGAGCGGTTACATGAATATTAATGTTCATCCAGCAAAATCATCTAACAGCAACAACAACAACAATGGTTGATCAAAACAAAATTTATAGTCCGATTGAAATACAAGTTGATACCAATCCCAACCACTTGAATTAATTTAATCTGAATTTTTAAACTAGAAATACATTTCTAGTCCTCATTAATAATATTACATGGTAACGTCGGCCATGTTTATTTGACAACAATAACAATGGTTGATCAAAACAAAATTTATGCTCAGATTGAAACGAAATTCAATATCAATCACAACCACTTGAATTAATTTAATCTGAATTTTTAAACTAGAAATACACTTCTAGTCCTCATTAATAATATTACATGGTAGTGTCGGCCATGTTTATTTGACAACAACAACAATGGTTGATCAAAACAAAATTTATACTCTGATTGAAACGAAATTCAATATCAATCACAACCACTTGAATTAATTTAATCTGAATTTTTGAACTGGAAATACATTTCTAGTCCTCATTAATAATATCACATGGTAATGTCCGCCATGTTTATTTGACAACAACAACATTGGTTGATCAAAACAAAATTCATACTCCGATTGAAATACAAGTTGATACCATTCACAACCACTTGAATTAATTTAAACTGAATTTTAAAACTATAAATAAAATTCTAGTCTTCATTAATAATATTATATGGTACTGTCGGCCATATTTATGTGACAACAACAACATTGGTTGATCAAAACAAAATTCATACTCCGATTGAAATACAAGTTGATCTCAACTGAATCTTAAAACTAAAAATATACTTATAGTCCTCATTAGTAAAATTATATGGTAATGTCGGCCATGTTTATTTGACAACAACAACATTGGATGACCAAAACAAAATTTATACTCTGATTGAAATACAAGTTGATACCAATCACAACCACTTGAATTAATTTAATCTGAATTTTAAAACTATAAATAAAATTCTAGTCTTCATTAATAATATTATATGGTACTGTCGGCCATGTATATGTGACAACAACAACATTGGTTGATCAAAACAAAATTCATACTCCGATTGAAATACAAGTTGATCTCAACTGAATCTTAAAACTAGAAATATACTTATCTCGTCCTCATTAATAATATTATATGGTAGTGTCGGCCATGTTTATTTGACAACAACAACATTGGTTGATCAAAACAAAATTCATACTCCGATTGAAACGAAATTCAATATCAATCACAACGACTTGAATTAATTTAATCTGAATTTTTAAACTAGATAAACATTTCTAGTCCTCATTAACAATATTATATGGTAATGTCGGCCTTGTTTATTTGACAACAACAACAATGGTTGATCAAAACAAAATTTATACTCTGACTGAAATGAAATTCAATATCAATCACAACCACTCGAATTAATTTAATCTGAATTTTGAAACTAGAAATACATTTCTAGTCCTCATTAATAATATTACATGGTAGTGTCGGCCATGTTTATTCGACAACAACAACAATGGTTGATCAAAACAAAATTTATACTCTGATTGAAATGAAATTCAATATCAATCACAACCACTTGAATTAATTTAATCTGAATTTTTAAACTGGAAGTGCATTTCTAGTCCTCATTAATAATATTACATGGTAACGTCGGCCATGTTTATTTGACAACAACAACAATGGTTGATCAAAACAAAATTTATACTCTGATTGAAATGAAATTCAATATCAATCACAACCACTTGAATTAATTTAATCTGAATTTTTAAACTAGAAATACACTTCTAGTCCTCATTAATAATATTACATGGTAACGTCGGCCATGTTTATTTGACAACAACAACAATGGTTGATCAAAACAAAATTTATACTATGATTTAAACGAAATTCAATATCAATCACAACAACTTGAATTAATTTAATCTGAATTTTTACACTAGAAATACACTTCTAGTCCTCATTAATCATATCATATGGTACTGTCGGCCATGTTTATTTGACAACAACAACAATGGTTGATCAAAACAAAATTTATGCTCTGATTGAAACGAAATTCAATATCAATCACAACCACTGGAATTAATTTAATCTGAATTTTTAAACTAGAAATACACTTCTAGTCCTCATTAATAATATTACATGGTAACGTCGGCCATGTTTATTTGACAACAACAACAATGGTTGATCAAAACAAAATTTGTTTTCTGATTTAAACGAAATTCAATATCAATCACAACCACTTGAATTAATTTAATCTGAATTTTTAAACTGGAACTACATTTCTAGTCCTCATTAATAATGTTACATGGTAGTGTCGGCCATGTTTATTTGACAACAACAACAATGGTTGATCAAAACAAAATTTATGCTCTGATTGAAATGAAATTCAATATCAATCACAACCACTTGAATTAATTTAATCTGAATTTTTAAACTGGAACTACATTTCTAGTCCTCATTAATAATATTACATGGTAGTGTCGGCCTTGTTTATATGACAACAACAACAATGGTTGATCAAAACAAAATTTATACTTTGATTTAAACGAAATTTAATATCAATCACAACCACTTGAATTAATTTAATCTGAATTTTTAAACTAGAAATAGACTTCTTGTCCTCATTAATAATATTACATGGTAACGTCGGCCATGTTTATTTGACAACAACAACAATGGCTGGCCAAAAAAAATTTATACTTTGATTTAAACGAAATTCAATATCAATCACAACCACTTGAATTAATTTAATCTGAATTTTAAAACTAGAAATACACTTCTAGTCCTCATTAATAATATTACATAGTAACGTCGGCCATGTTTATTTGACAACAACAACAATGGTTGATCAAAACAAAATTTATACTTTGATTTAAACGAAATTCAATATCAATCACAACCACTTGAATTAATTTAATCTGAATTTTTAAACTAGAAATACACTTCTAGTCCTCATTAATAATATTACATGGTAACGTCGGCCATGTTTATTTGACAACAACAACAATGGTTGATCAAAACAAGAATTATACTCTGATTGAAACGAAATTCAATATAAATCACAACCACTTGAATTAATTTAATCTGAATTTTTAAACTAGAAATACATTTCTAGTCCTCATTAATAATATTACATGGTAGTGTCGGCCATGTTTATTTGACAACAACAACAATGGTTGATCAAAACAAAATTTGTTTTCTGATTTAAACGAAATTCAATATCAATCACAACCACTTCAATTAATTTAATCTGAATTTTTAAACTGGAACTACATTTCTAGTCCTCATTAATAATATTACATGGTAGTGTCGGCCATGTTTATTTGACAACAACAACAATGGTTGATCAAAACAAAATTTATACTCTGACTGAAATGAAATTCAATATCAATCACAACCACTCGAATTAATTTAATCTGAATTTTTACACTAGAAATACACTTCTAGTCCTCATTAATAATATTACATGGTAGTGTCGGCCATGTTTGTTTGACAACAACAACAATGGTTGATCAAAACAAAATTTATACTTTGATTTAAACGAAATTCAATATCAATCACAACCACTTGAATTAATTTAATCTGAATTTTTAAACTAGAAATACACTTCTAGTCCTCATTAATAATATTACATAGTAACGTCGGCCATGTTTATTTGACAACAACAACAATGGTTGATCAAAACAAAATTTATACTCTGATTGAAACGAAATTCAATATCAATCACATCCACTTGAATTAATTTAATCTGAATTTTTAAACTAGAAATACATTTCTAGTCCTCATTAATAATATTACATGGTAACGTCGGCCATGTTTATTTGACAACAACAACAATGGTTGATCAAAACAAAATTTGTTTTCTGATTTAAACGAAATTCAATATCAATCACAACCACTTCAATTAATTTAATCTGAATTTTTAAACTGGAACTACATTTCTAGTCCTCATTAATAATATTACATGGTAGTGTCGGCCATGTTTATTTGACAACAACAACAATGGTTGATCAAAACAAAATTTATACTCTGACTGAAATGAAATTCAATATCAATCACAACCACTCGAATTAATTTAATCTGAATTTTTAAACTAGAAATACACTTCTAGTCCTCATTAATAATATTACATGGTAGTGTCGGCCATGTTTGTTTGACAACAACAACAATGGTTGATCAAAACAAAATTTATACTCTGATTGAAACGAAATTCAATATCAATCACATCCACTTGAATTAATTTAATCTAAATATTTAAACTAGATAAACATTTCTAGTCCTCATTTATAATATTATATGGTAACGTCGGCCATGTTTATTTGACAAGAACAACAATGGTTGAATAAAACAAAATTTATACTCTGACTGAAATGAATTTCAATAACAATCACAACCACTACTTGAATTAATCTAAATTTTTGAACTGGAAGTACATTTCTAGTCCTCATTTATAATATTATATGGTAACGTCGGCCATGTTTATTTGACAACAACAACAATGGTTGATCAAAACAAAATTTATACTCTGATTTAAACGAAATTCAATACCAATCACAACCACTTGAATTATTTTAATCTACATCTTAAAACTATAAATACACTTCTAGTCCTCATTAATAATATCACATGGTAATGTCCGCCATGTTTATTTGACAACAACAACATTGGTTCCGATTGATATACAAGTTGATACCAATCACAACCACTTGAATTAATTTAAACTGAATTTTAAAACTATAAATAAAATTCTAGTCCTCATTAATAATATTATATGGTACTGTCGGCCATGTTTATTTGACAACAACAACAATGGTTGATCAAAACAAGATTTATACTCTGATTGAAACGAAATTCAATATCAATCACAACCACTTGAATTAATTTAATCTGAATTTTTAAACTAGAAATACATTTCTAGTCCTCATTAATAATATTACATGGTAGTGTCGGCCATGTTTATTTGACAACAACAACATTGGTTGACCAAAACAAAATTTATACTCTGATTGAAACGAAATTCAATATCAATCGCAACCACTTGAATTAATTTAATCTGAATTTTTAAACTAGAAATACACTTCTAGTCCTCATTAATAATATTACATGGTAACGTCGGCCATGTTTATTTGACAACAACAACAATGGTTGATCAAAACACAATTTATACTCTGATTTAAACGAAATTCAATATCAATCACAACCACTTGAAATAATTTAATCTGAATTTTTAAACTAGAAATACATTTCTAGTCCTCATTAATAATATTACATGGTAGTGTCGGCCATGTTTATTTGACAACAACAACAATGGTTGATCAAAACACAATTTATACTCTGATTTAAACGAAATTCAATATCAATCACAACCACTTGAATTAATTTAATCTGAATTTTTAAACTAGAAATACACTTCTAGTCCTCATTAATAATATTACATGGTAACGTCTGCCTTGTTTATTTGACAACAACAACAATGGTTGATCAAAACACGAATTATACTCTGATTGAAACGAAATTCAATATCAATCACAACCACTTGAACTAATTTAATCTGAATTTTTAAACTAGAAATACACGTCTAGTCCTCATTAATAATATTACATGGTAGTGTCGGCCATGTTTATTTAACAACAACAACAATGGTTGATCAAAACAAAATTTATACTCTGATTTAAACGAAATTCAATATCAATCACAACCACTTGAATTAATTTAATCTGAATTTTAAAACTACTTCTAAAACACTTCTAATTCTCATTAATAATATTATTTGGCCATTTTTGTTTTGGATTAATGAATGATTGGTCCATTAAATTCTAGCCAGCTCCTAGGGCTTCCGATTAACCGACTATTGTTGGCGATGAAGTTTTGTTGGCTTATCTATCTGTGCCAGTCTCTTCCCTTCACTCAAATCTTTCCATTTCAAGTAAGATAACTCCAGTGAAAAAACCCGGGACAAACTAACGTCGATTGATATTCAATTGATGAATCTCTAACTAATATAAGGCTCAGCTAACCTGAACAAAATGATATCGCTTGCATTAAAAAATTCTGACCTGTATTGTTATTCAAGGGAAGATTAATGACAGTTATCAGATAATTTTACTCTGGAAACCCCACATAAAACAATTAGTTGTGCACAAACTAGCCATGACCACCATATAACTATACATTGTTCAAGAAATGGGCATTAAAGTCAGTAATGAAGTATTAATTTTGAAAATATTCATTACAGAAGGCACATTTGACACAGAAAATTTTTTTAGACCATAGCCGAATTTAACCTTCATAAAAGTACATTGTCTACCGACAATTTATTTGATCTCGTTATAAAACTAACTTGATCCCAACCAGATTGAAAATTATTAATTTCTTTGAAGCCCGCTGGATGCAGAAAGAATCTTAGAAAATTCTCCTATTTTTCGGATTCCATTTGGAAGGATTATATCGACGCCAATATAGCAACGATACTGCAAATCAGTAAATATTACAGGATCATGTAAACGCTCGGTATGAAAGTTGCGGGAGCTATAAAGTAATTTAATTTTATTCCACGAATAAAAATTAAATCGGTTATGAGTGTACCAATATCAAAGAAATCCATTGACCAATATATATATTTCAATCACCTTAATTGAATTTTAACTTCTATGTAAAATATAGATAAACCCCAATTAAAATTGGAAAACTATATAAGATGACGACTTCGTACAGAAAATAATGGAAAAACAACATAAAAGCAGCAATCTTTACATGGCCTAAGTTGTAGTTCTAGACAATTCGGAAATACGTGTAGACGCAAAGCACTGGCAGCAATCAATTATCAGGTTCGATATGAGCTTTTTCGTTTCTTGTAATTACTTTACATCGACAATATCGGTCTACCTGGAAAACTAATCCACAACATAAGCGGAAATATCGAGGTTGAGTGATCTAAAACTTTATGCTTAAGCTTGGTCCATAAATTGGATTGTCTCAGTGATCTTTGCTGAAACCGATATACCAGAAGTGGCAGCTTTGAACGAACTGTTGAATTTTAAAAATGGTTGAAAAATGAAATTTCAGAAAAAATATGTTTGAGTTTTAATAAGTTTGTAAAGTTCCAAAATTCAAAGGATTTTAAACTTATGAATTCTTCTATACACTGTCTTTAACTGACCTTTCAAAACGATCGTTATTTTGCTTGAGTTATCGACTTTTACCATAGCTACCAATATTAAAGAAATTTCGGATAACTTTCTAACGACTTAAATGATTTGTAATTTTCCAAACACCCACACTTTTTGATAACTGCCTTATTTACTTTTAAGAAAACATCAAATTTACTTTTCCTAAATAAATTATTTCAATTACATCACTTGCCATCAATCGTGCGTAATCCTATATTTCCCAAAAAATAGCAACTCTTCAACGTCGCCGATGTTCATAAAAATACATCAACATGTAAAAGGGATTCAATGATAAATTCCCAAATAACAAATTGAATGGCAAAAATTGCCTTTCGAAAATCAATTTAATTTATGAAAATAATAATTTGCCATACAAAAATCATTCGTATTGATTCCGACAAGTAAGATTACAACTTCAACCGATTTATGTTACGTATGTATGGACGCAAGTTCCACCATTCTACCGTACATTTTACGGTTATCATTCATGTGATGATGTCTTCATGTTAAAATGGAAATTTGTTTTTTCCAATCCTTCATGTACGTAGTTCGATTCGCCGCGCCCGTCATACAATTTGGTTATTTATTTCCTACATTTCTGTATACAGTGGATTCCTTTTTTTTGTGTATGCTGATGTTGTTGTTGTTGTTGGTTCGTTGGATGGTTTCCTACAATTTCGTAATAAACAATTTCACAAGCAGTTGAGACCGGAAAAACTTATTTCCGGTATTAAAGGTTGTTTGTTTATTTTTTTTGTTGGTTTGGTTGGCGATGGTAGATGTTTTAATACTCGTACGCAAGCAACGATATTCATTTATGGTTTCATCACGAATCCGTTTTTCGGGGGGGTTTTAATTATTTACATCAATTGAAAATACAATTTTAATGAAAATTAATTAAATACAATTATTATCCCTTATGCGATTGTTGTTGCTTTTATTATGGTCGTTGTTGATGTTGCGGCTCATATTTTAATGATTTTTAATTTTTGAGGGAAATTAAACCAATTTATGGCCAGGGAATGAATTCAGTAGCATAATGATTATTAATGGACGTGCTCGGGTACAACAACTTTGCGGACGGGAAATTTATACTTGAATTTAGGCGAAGGGTGTATTAAATTGTTCTAATTAATATTTTTTGTTTTATTTGTTTACTTTCAGCGAAATGAGTGCAATCATCTTTACGTACACATCGTTGCCAAATATTCCATTTTCATCGTAAATCAAATAAATGAATTCGATCGAAAACCATGTGAATGTATTAACACTTTATATTGTTCAGCATACGGGGTGAAATATTTCAAGCTCAACGATATAAGTTGTAAAAGCTCCACACATTTACATATTTATTAGCCAAAGCATAACGTACTTGAATTAATTTCTATAAATGGAATATTTAGTAATACAATGAAATTCATGAATTTTTTATGTTCATCTTTAATTTTGTTACTCATCCAAACACAAGGTATGTATAAAATAAGTGACATATAAATGTTAAAGAGTTGTTGTTTTGATGTATGATACTCCGGTTCGTTATAATCGAGATATGAATGTTTGATAATATTTCATTTTGCATATGTATTATGTATGTGACATGAGACATGTATATGCAAATAATGTAAAGTGTATCATCGTATTGTGAAAATTTATGCTTTTAGGTCAAACTTTAAGAAAAATCGATGTAAGCTTTTTTTAGTGTATGCCAGATTCATAGTTTATGAAATATAAATTATTTCATTAATCAAAGCTATTAGAGAGCGATGACAAGCGACTGTTTGGTATTCTTTGAGCTAAATCGATTGCTGCGTTTGTTCAAGTCAAATAAATTCGTTTAGCCATCCTAGTTCAGGTCAAACTGAAGTTTAGTTTTACCTAGAAACATTGTAAACTTTTATATAACAACGTTTTTTTTAATTAATCGTCTGTTAGGATGACAAGACCATCATTAAATAAATATTCTGGTTCCAGAATTCTAAAATTCTGAATAAATTACAAATACAGGGTGTCCGCCGCGAAGGTATACTACTTTGTTTGTTTATGATTTTTGATTAAATGAAAGAGAATGGATCTTATATTGATAAATGTTTTATTTAATGTTGGCAATTATGTATGGAATACAATATCAGATAAATGTCCGCCTCTGTTAGCCTCACAAATGTGAGCCCTTTTGAGCACATTTTTCATTACATTCTCACACATTTCACGCGGTATTTCAGTAATTTCATCACGAATATTTTGTTTGAGTTGCTTTTCTGCTTTTTCTGTCTTTGTTTCTGGTTTGTTTGCATAAGCCTTGCTTTTCAGATATCCCCACAAAAAGAAGTCCGGAGCAGTCAAATCAGGCGACCGTGGAGGCCAATCAACATCACCATTTTTTGAAATAACTTGTTGTGGAAAGAGTTCTCGCAGTAATTCCATTGTAATCCTGGCTGTATGCGGTGTGGCACCGTCTTGTTGATACCACATGTTAATCAAGCCCAAAGTATGCAGTTGTGGCGTTAAAAAGATTTCAATCATATCACGATATCACTCCCCGTTCACAGTTACCGTTACGCCGTTTTCATTTTCAAAGAAGTAAGGTCCAATGATTCCTCCTGACCAAATTGCACACCAGACTGTCAGTTTTAATGGATGTAAAGGTGACTGATGAATAATGTGAGGGTTTTCCATTGCCCAGAACCGACTATTCTGTTTATTCACATATCCATTTAAATGAAAATGTGCCTCGTCACTCATTATGATTTTTTCATGAAAATCGGGGTTGTCATGGACGAGCTGTAACATCCTATTGGCATATGTACGGCGGCGTAAAAGGTCTTGTGGAAGAATTTGCCACGTGTCTATTTCACGACTGTCAAGTATGAACTGTCAATACTAATATTCGCCTAAATGGCGGCAAAACAAAGTAGTATACCTTCCCGGCGGACACCCTGTATTATTGAAAAATTTGTTTGTTAAACAACGAAACTAAAAATTATTGAGGAGTGAAAAAATTGCGAATATCAAAATTCGTTTTTATATTTTAAAAATTTAAATTATGTTCAACTGTTAAGGATCTCAGGAGAACAGTATGGCTCGTATATAGGGAGGTATTGCAGGGCAGTATTCCGTCTAGAGTCCCAGGACTCCCATACAAGGATAATGATCTGGATTCAATGATGTATACCTTCACTAGGGTTTGCAATACCTCTATGAGGGAAGCTTGCCCATTAACCACACTAAGGGGAAAGCGAAAACCAGTTTGGTGGACCTCGGCACTTGCGGAGTGCCGAAAAGTCTGTAGGTCTGCTTAGAATGGAAGGGGTCTCCGATACCTCGCGCTTTAGAAAGATTCTCTTTACCAGCCCACCTGTTCCAGGCTATGAGGTGAAAGTGAAAACCAGTTTGGTGGACCTCGGCACTTACGGAGTGCCGAAAAGCCTGTAGGTCTGCTTAGAATGGAAGGGGTCTCCGATACCTCGCGCTTTAGAAAGATTCTCTTTACCAGCCCACCTGTTCCAGGCTATCTGATAAAACCGGATAGTGAATGAACGGTTTCTAGTGAAAACACCCTTGGTATTTTAAAGGAAACTATCTTCCTGGATAGTAACGATGCGTTGGTTGCGAGGCTTTTGGATGACTGCGAGTCTATAGATGACTGCGGTGTCCAACAGTTGTGTACAGATTATATTCTGAATATAAGGAAAATAAAATGGGCTATTTAAAGTTTAAGGCCGATTAACCCACGCTCACTAACGCAAGAGTGAGATCGACCGCAAGCGTAAATTATAAAAAAAAACATAGAAAACGAATTGTGACTAATTTTATACTTTAAGTAATCTAACATCAATATTTGCTTGCCATATGGAAATACTATTCAGTTAATTTTAGTCTCTCGAAGGAGACGGTTGATTTATTTAAAAAAGTGTCTGGGTGTTTTTAGCCCACGAAAGTGTTTGTGTTAAATTTCTTTTCGAAAATTTGAGTCGAGTAAGCCCACGTTAGAAAAAGGTAACGGCATTTATTTGAAATATTTTTCGCTACTTTTACGAGATGGCTAATTTGCGATATTTAAGATGGACGATTACGAGCCTTTTAAAACAGCTCGGGCAAATCCAGTAAGTATCTTCCAAACTTCACCAGCACTCACACAATTTTCAAGCTTTGTAAAAACCCCGATGGAAAGTTTTGAAATATTCTTTAGTTTCACTAATCTTATAGTGGAATATACGAATATATTCGTAAAATAACAGCAAACGAAATACAGAGCGGATAAAAATGCCACTACAAAAGACTATACAGAAATAAATGCATTGTTTGGACTACTGTACCTCGCGAGATTGCACAAATCGTCGCATGTAAACGTGAGATATTTATGGGCTACCGATGGAACTGGGTTGGAAATTTTTGCAGCAACTTTGTGCTATTATCGGTTCGAATTTTTGATATTTTGCATTCGGTTCGACAATATCGAGACTCATTTGACCCGTCGTGAGATTGATAAACTTGCACGTATTCGCGAAATATTTGAAATCTTCTATCAGAACGGTCTGCAAAACTACAATGTGGGGTGTGTCATAACCGTAGTTGACAAGCTAGAAGATTTTCGTGGAAGATGTTGTTTTAGGCAATACATTCCGAGTAAGCCTGCTAAATATGGCATTAAAATATTTTCGGTTTTAGATTCGGTATCATTTTATACTTCACAATTCGAAGTATATTGTGGGAAACAACCGCCAGACCAATTTAATTTGTGCAATAAACCTGACCAAATAGTATTACGGTTAACAAATCATTTTGTTGTAAATCGAGTCGAAACTTAAAATTGATAAGCCTAGTCGATGTCAGCTTTGTAAGCCAACGCAAGACCGGAAAACCAAAACCGTTTGCTACAAATATTCTAAATTTATTTGCGAAAGTCATCAAATTAAGATGTGCTCGCCAAGCTGACTCAGAGACTCTTTTAAATATGCCTTAGTTTGTTCATCGTTCACAAAAGCAATAAGGATCATCGCTACTGTTCCAAGATTTGAAAAAAGAACAACTAATTCGTCACCAAACTACCTGACGACCAAAGAATTCCACGACAGTTTGAAGTTAGCCTTAAAGTTAACACAAGAGTTTTGCTTAAGAACATTTGACGAACACCAAAGCAAACATAGCGAATCAAAACTCCGTACACTTAATCCAGAGCTAGACAACGACGGGTTGTTGTGAGTAGGGGGCAGGCTGTATAACGCCATAGTTTGTTTCGATATTAAACATCGATATAAACTTTCATCAATAAATATATGGTTTGCTACAAACATCAAGCACGGCCACTGGGCCAACTGATGGGAGATCTTTCAGCAGCAAGAGTGAAGATTATGCTGGGATTTATCAGCTCTGATGCTCACCTGGACGGAGTAACAAAATCTACGAAGGATATTTAGCTGTCTTCGTCTGTTTTGAAATAAAAGCCATTCACTTAGAAGTAGTAAGCAACTTGTCAACAGAAGCTATGGTGGCAGCGTTTAGTCGCTTCACAGCACGTCGAGGTAATTGTTCGAACCTCTACAGCACTATGGCTCTATAGGGGCTTCAAAACTTATGAACGCTGCATTGAACCAATTACCAGAAAAGCTAGCATAGAACAGCTTGCAGAGGATGGCACCCAATGGCATTATATACCACCAAGAAAACCGCACATGGGTGGACTATGAGATGCCGCAGTTAAATCCATCAAATATCATTTATGTAGAATAATTCGAGAACAACATCTAACGTTTGAAGAGATGACAACAACTGTTTGTCAAATAGAAGCATGTCTCCACTTACGTCCTCTTCTCCCACTATCATCAGATCCTAGTGACTTTAAAACTTTAACACCAGGACGTTTCCGTTAAGCCATTTAAATCAAAATATTGGCCATTTAGCACGATGGAGACTTCTGCAGAAAATAACGCAAGAATTCTGGAAGATCTGGCTAACTGTATCTATCTATGATAGAACCGTAACAGTAAAAACATCAAGGGATGATTACTAAAAAGGTAAATCACAAAGATCATTCGTCTGCCGATTAAATACGATGGAAAATTCCAGAAGGTACCTTCGTCCGAGGAAACCCAAATAGACGCACTTGACGCAAACGGCCACGCAAAACAAAATAAACGAGTGACAAGAGCAAGCACCAAGTCCAACCTGCTATTTTACACTATCGCATTCACCTGTGCATTAGGACTAGTAGCAGCAGAAACATTAACAAGATATAATATATCGAAATTATTTTTTCACCCCGGGATTTTGATAAAATTGGTCAAGCAAGGCTAGTCAGCGGAGAATGAGAGACTAAAACCTATTATAACTTCACTTACTATTGGGCGGCACTAAGTCACTTTG
This sequence comes from Nephrotoma guestfalica, assembly GCA_963691935.1. NCBI lineage: Eukaryota > Metazoa > Arthropoda > Insecta > Diptera > Tipulidae > Nephrotoma > Nephrotoma guestfalica. The sequence goes on from OY829915.1 coordinate 34,940,220, forward strand.
GGAACGCTGCTTGTCAACTAGACAGCTTTTGTTAGAATAAAACGTTGATACAACCAGCACACACTGATACGTTTAAATATTGTGAAGCCATTGTTCATAGATAAAACCACGGAAATAAAATCGCCAGCAGAAGAAGAGCGCCCTTCGATTTTTTAGGTTCATTTTTCAGTATTAGAGTCGACTATCAACGTCATGAAACAAATTCCAACAACCAATGATTCCAGCCGAATCTCTTTCTGCCGAGCCATTTCTTCAAGTTCAGATACAGAAAACAGTCGCAGGGGGCTAAGTCTGGAGAATATAATGGATATGGAAGCAATTCGAAACGTACTTCGTGGGTTTTGGTCGTGGCAACTACACACGTATGCACCGGTGCATTGTCTTGAAAGTAGAAAATTTTTTTCTTCGCCAAATGCGGTCGTTTTTCTTTGAAAACGTCGTTGAAACGGTCCAATGAGTTGAAGTAATATTCGCCGTTGACTGTTCTCCTCTTTTGAAGGTAATCGATGTGGATTATGCCGCGTGCATCCCAAAAAACTATGGCCATGACCTTGTTGGCCGATAAAACCGCCTTAGCCTTCATTGGCGCAGATTTGTCAATAGAAATTCACTGTTTAGACTGTTATTTGGCCTCCAGTGTATACCAGGTGACTGACACGAAGTGTTACCAACTTCAGACTGTCATTGCTGTCAAACCAGTGATGACAAAGCGCCCAAATTTACAATAAGGACAGTTCATTCCATTGTTTACAAGCGTACAAAAGCATTTTAGTGGGAAATATTCAGAAAAAAAGTTATCCGCAATGGAATTCAAGCGTAATAGTGTGATTGCTCTATATTTGGCTTGAAAACGACAGCCGCAGATTATTAACCAGTTAAAACGTCTGCATGTGAATAAAATGTTTGTGTATCGCACCATAAATCGTTATAACGATACTGGCAGCATTGCAAAACGCCATGGTGGTGGACCGAAACGCACAGCAACATCGCCGGATATCATTCGGAAGGTGAAGGCCAAATTGGCTCGAAATCCGCGCCGTAGCGGCAGAAAAATGGCTCGTGAAGCGAAGATTTCGCTCGAACGGGTGCAGAACATATTGAAAGATCATCTTGGACTAAGGGCCTTGAAATTCCATAAAACGCATGGTTCCACCGATGCTCAAAAAAAGTTAGAGTGGAAAGAGCAAAGGAGTTGGTACGCTTGCACGAAAGTAGCGATTTGCCGAATTTGGTTTTCTCTGATGAGTCACCGTTCGTTATTAAACAATATGTGCACAAGCAAAACGACCTGATTTACTTGTCCGGCCGTTCTACTGAAAATTTGAACCAACGGATTGCCACTCGAAACCAAGCGCCGTCGATGGTGATGGTTTGGGCCGCAGTAATGGCCGAAAGCCGTGTTGGAGGGAGCGTTGAAGCCTTTGGCTCAAAAACATTTTGGCCACAGAGCCTGGACATTTCAACAGAACTCGGCGCCGAGTCATGAAGCTTGCGTCAATCAAGATTGGCTGAGAAACAACGTTCCGCGGTTCATTTCCACTGACCAGTGGCCACCAAATTCACCGGATGCAAATCCGCTAGACTTCTCGGTTTGGAGTATTTTGAAGAGGAATTTTGGGATGGGTCTCCAAATCGAAAACTGCTAATGAAATTCGAAAATTTACATATGATTCAATAAAATTCATCAAAAAATAAAAATTCTGTGGCGTTTTGTTTCGGCAACACTTCGTTTCAGTCACCCTGCAGTTTCGACGCAAACTCCTTTTTATTTCGCTTGAACATCGCCAAACCAGCCTCTGAAGTTGTGACACGTATGCGTTTTTGGTCGATTGTAAGTGAAACGCGGCACCCAATACCTGAACTAAAAGACAGATCTGTCTGAAAATTTTAATTTGGTCTAGTGACAGATGGTATTGACACATGACATCTGGGATTTGCGATTGTGGTGCCCGCTGTTCCAATTTTTCAGAGTTCTCACTACGCCCTCGTATTTTTTTGGTGAATGATGTGTGATTATAAAATTGAGGGTAGGTCGATGACTACATTGCGGATAGAAATTTCTGTTTTAAAGGATAGGTGGATCACTTGACCAGCTATTCCGTTGTGGATTTACTGGTCGTGATGCCATAGGTCTTTGTGGAATAAAGTTTGCATTCGTGTTTGTACTTTTCATGGTTTGCTCCTTTATACTATTAGTAAAAGTTTCTGATAAGCTACCATGCTTGCATAGCTCGAATTATTGAACCTAGGGGTCCTCTAAGTCCTGCAAGGAATGTGTTAAGACATATTTCCTGATGTAGATTTTTCTTTCCTCTCACCACTACACAATATTGTGTTTATTAAGTTTTATTTGGTTGATAATAGTACTCTGGATGTCTTTTATCTTGGCGAAATACTTTTTTACTTCTTTCACGAGATTTGTTCTGCAGATTATCTTTAATGGTTTTTTCATTCTAACGGTGTTCCATACATCGTTTGGCTTGATCGTGAAGAAATTCTGAAGGGGATGCAGGGATGTAATTTACCACAATTTTGCTAATTCATCGCTAATTCAATATATTGAAAATTCATTGAATGGCCTGTCGTTCAAGATTGTCGTGCTTTGTCATTGATGCCACTATGGTTATTTGATAGGCCATAATGTTGGTCAACTTCGGCCTAATTGTGGAGAAATTATGAAGGGGATGCAGGGGTGAAATTTTGCAAAAATTTGGTAATTCAACATATCGAAAATGCATTGAATTAGCAATGAATTAGCGGAATTGTGCTAAATTACACCCTTGCATCCCCTTTAGAATTTCTCAACAAAATGAATGCTAAATGGATGCAAATTGGACAGCAAAGGATGCATTGCTTGGATAGGAAAAATAATATCTGCATTTACATCTTTCGGCTGGGATAGCGAATGCACTATCTGCATTAACTTTCGGCTGGGATAGCAAAGACACTATCTGCGTTACCTTTCGGCTGGAAACTTTCGGCTAACTTTAACAGTATGCTTATTTGACCAACTCAACGATTGTCTTAGACGATTGCTCGGGAATCGGTTTTTCGTTAGCAAATAGTAATAGACGATTTAAACAAGAGTTGAATCCCCAGCATAACCGTAGTTAAAAAATGAGATAACTTTTACTAAATATATTAAAACAAAAAACTAGTCAAATCATTCGTGATCTTGGTTTCTAAACTAAATCACTTACCTCAATTCGAAATTGCTTTTCATTTAAGACACTCCCTTTAAAATGGAAATTTGTATATCTTCCAACAATTCGAATTGAAAATGATAAAATAAACCATCCCTTAAAATTAATAACCGCATACAGTAATTAAGCCAATCCAAATCTTAATTGAATCATTAAAATGTTTCGTGATACAACAAATAAATTTCAACTGCCACAAATTAATCATTTCACTATGCTGCAGATAATAAACATACGCAAGGCCTTGCTCGATTACATTATACCCAGATACGCGCACCTTAATTATTTTATAAGGGGATTTCAAAAATGTATTCAAAGAAATAATGAAATATCCACCTTAGCGCTGGTGCGACCTCACCTATTTAAAAGAAAAATTATATTTTTTTGCCGCATCTAGAAAATCTTAGTTTTTAGTCCTAACCTATGTAAGTCGCCCACTCCTTCATAATATCGATTCTTGAATTATTATACAAATATACGGTTTATGGTATATAGGATTGAATATCCTGACAGTGAAATTTTGAATATACGAGTATATTAAAATTATACGTGTACGAGTATTTTAATACAAGTTCCTTAACTTTTTTTTATGTAAATATTATATTTATAGTGTGACACTGCGGGATACACCTCCACAAAAAAACATTTTTAATAGCAGAGCACATAAAATAAAATAAAAATCAATACTATGAAGCTTTCATATTCAGGTTGACCTTCTAAATACGCATACCTACCCACCTACATACATACAAATATAAAAAAAAGTTTATTAAGCTTGCGCTTAATTATCCTCTACTTATATTTTTATTCCACTATTCAACACATAAAAATTGAAAATCAGTAAAAATTTTATATTTTATGACGTCGAATAAATTTTATTGACATTTTCGAGCATAAAATATGAACTCAATTAAAATGCAATAAAAATGAGTTGTGAGTGTTAACTGAACAATAAAAAATTAAATAAATAAAATTACAAATTGATAATAAATATTATGGTCGGTGCAGTGCAGGATAACATGGACGGATCAAAGATGTTAGGTTTTTTTTATTCCAGAATCCAATTTTGAAATCTTTTGTAAAGGGTGTCTTTTTAGAGATTCACAAATTTAAATTAAAATGGAACAAAGAAAAAGATTTTGAATATCAGTGAAACTAGGTTTATTGGGTAGATAATTTTAAGCCACTAATGCGTAATCTGGAGGTCCAATTTTCGATCACTCTCCATTTTTCGATAACTTGCCGAATATTGTGTTCCAAGTGTTCAATCGTCTCTGGTTTATCGGCGTAGACGACATATCCCCAAAGAAAATAATCTAATGGAGTTAGATCACACGATCTCGGTGGCCAATTAATAGGACCATTACTTGAAATTAGTTGTTCATCAAATATTTCTTTAACCCTTTCAGACCTGTTGCACATGAGTATGTACAAATTTTTCAAAGAGACGTAGTATTCACGAAATTCATATTTTCTCCTATATTGCATGTTTTTTCAGTTTGTTTGTCTCTCTTAAACAATTATTTTTTGGGAGGAACTGGAGAAAGCAAAGGTCGCTAGATTTATTTTGGTTTACAAGTGAACCGTATCTATCCAGAAATATTATTTATATAGTAATGTTTTTTTATCACCCAGTAAAATCAAAGGCCTACTACAATCATATTTGAAATTTTATGGAAATTTTGAAAACAGTGGCTGCAATTGTTATTGCTGGAGTATCAATCGAAAAAACTGTAACAGATTTAGAAAATATTGATTTCGAAATTATAGATGAGATGCAAAATGCTCCAGATTATTTTACAAATATAACTGATCGAACTCGAATAAAATGGAAAAAAGCGAATTTGATGAAACCGACATCAAATACCAAACGCCTGAGGTAACAAAACCTGTAGGCCGATTCTGGTTTTCCTATAGAGATAGGAAATACGAAAGAATTTTAAATTTTTATAGCAGTTTTGTGTTTTTTCCTATAAGCGTATTTTTGGGCGCCTTATAGGAATTTCTTTCTTTCCTATTAGTCGTAGTTTTTACGTTTATTTTTTCGCACCTACTTTGGAAAGTTATCAAAATTTTTTCTAAATGGGACATAATATCCTGTTTCGTAAAAACATAAGAAACTACTGGTCAGTATTTCATGAAATATTTTGCTGAGGAATTATTCGAAACTATGGTAAACTTTACAAATACATGTATATGGGCCCCAAAATGCCCAAACTTTTAAATTGGCGGATTTACATGAAATTAAAAGATTTATCGGAGTTTACATATTCATCGGATACACAAAATTTCTACAAATCAGATTGTACTGGAGCAATCTTATAGGAATCGTTTTTTATAGGATTCGTGCCATAGTTAATTCTGTTAGACAATGTTTAGAGATTTTTCTCGAGGAGAACCTTGGCATCGACGAACAAATGATTCCATTTAAAGGTACATTATCCGCGAAACAATATATGAAAAATAAACCATCACCTTGGAGTTTGAAATTGTTTGTTCTGTGTTTTTGACTTTATTATTTATCAAGGCTCAAGAACTGAAGTTTCTGATTTCCATCAACAAAAATTTGGGTTTGGTCCAGCAATCGTCCTCCATTTAATTCAAAGAATTGAAGTGCTTGAACACAAACTGTATTTCGATATCTTTTTCACGACTTACAATTTATTGGAAATATTAAAAAAGAGATCGATTAATGCAATTGGGACCGACCGATTTCACAAGCCAGATTTTTCGGAAGACCACTAATTTAAAAAAAAGGACCGCGGTTATTTAGAGCAATGTGTCAGCAAGGATGACAAAATTATTGTGGTGAAATGGCTCGATAACAAACCTGTTTATCTAGCATCCAATTTTATAGGAATTGGTGATATGAACTCTAAAAAGATGGAGTGCATCCCTAAAGCGATATGTGGACGTTTCACAACCGGAAATTGTAAATTTATATAACCACTAATCCAATATTATAGGACGTTTAGATCCAAAAAATGGCCATTGCTAGTAATGATGCATTTTTTAAATTTTGCGACCAGCGCAAGTTGAATTGAGTATAAACTAGGTATGCAAAAACAAAACATACCAGCCAAAGAAATATTAGATTTGGTGGAATTCCGGTTACATGTGTCAGTCTTTCTGATGAATTCTTTCACCAATTCACGAAAGCGAGGGCGTCCTCCAGCGGGTATTACCAATACCGGATTTCCATCTCATTCAAAAAGAACCCAGGGCGAAATTCATTCAATCTCGGATATTTGGTATAATTGTATTTTGATCATTTTCCTAAATTTAGTGGAAATACAGAGGCAACCTGCATCTAGGTTGGAAATCTGTACGTTTCACACGTTTACTGTTGAAAATGTTCTATACACCTTTGACTACTAAATTTCTTTAGTTTTTTAAAATTCTATTTTTTTATATTTTTTATGTTATTAGTTACTTTTGCTAGAAGCACTTTACGAGTATGCATTTTTAAATATTTTTAAATTTGAATCTGAAATAATAAATTTATAAACTTTTTCCACAAAAAATAGTTACTCTTGGCTCGATTGATACATGTGCGTGTATGCAGTAAGTAAAACCTATCCTGATTAATTTTTTAAATATTTTTTTCTTATTTGTACTTAAAATGGTACTCAAGCAATCCAAAACATGTCACAAGAAAAATCTATTTGGCCCAGATTTAAATCAGGATTGAAAAGTCTAAGTAAATTAATTGTGTAGCATGTGACACCGTTCAGTTAGAACCACATATCAACAAGTTTTATGCTAGCCCATTGGGGTACAAAATAAAATAAGAATCATGTCTCTATACCATTCACCTTTGACTGAAATATTCCGCCAATCATTGTTTTTGAAGACATATAGACCAATGATTCCGCCGACCCATAAAGCGCATCAAGTAGTTATTTTCTCTGGGTGTAATGATGTTTCGGGAATGACTTGTGGATTATCTTCACTCCAAATCCGACAATTCTGTTTATTTACGTACCCATTTAACCAATATTGAGCTTCCACGCTGAACAACAATTTTGGTTGGAAAATCAATATCAATATCAATTTCTGCTTCAGCTCATTGTTGAATTGGCGGTGTGTGCGATAGTTTGATGGTTTTAATTCTTGCACAAGTTGAATTTTGTAAGCACATAAACCTAGATATTTAGAAAAAAGTTTCTAAAGTGGTTGGACACATCTCCAGTTGCTGAGAACAACTTGTTACACAGAGGCCTCTTTCACGGTGATTTTGCCGACTAGATCTCAGGGTTTTGGATCATGGGGATGTTGAGGCTTGCATATTCCTGATAGTGGAACAGAACAAAAATAATGGTAGAGTAAAAAACCCCAAACTAAATTAAATTGACACCATGAATTTAATCGGTCGAAATTTGAGGAAAATGGCAAATACAATAATAACCGGATGTGTCCAAACAGCCTGCAACTATGGAGCCAACACCAAATGAGACCCCCCTTCCATCAAACCAGTCCGAAAAATTTAGTAATCTACAAGCAAACATCATCTTACAAACAAACTAACAAAAAAAATAACACAACCTGTGGCACTATTCTGGTGGTCGGGAATAGGGAACTGGGGAATGATTTTGTATGCAATTTTTATTTAAACATTTTTTTTCTGGGATGCTGAGGTAAAAAGTTCGTGTTATATTTTAAAAACAAAATTAATTGGGGAATAATTTTCCCTGCCAATTTAGATATGGAAAAATTATTCTCAATTTATAAATATTTACATCAAAATTTTCTCTTCAGTAGGCCGGAAATAAAATATTTGAACATAAATTTCATATAAATTCTTTCCCCTGTTCCCTATTCCCAGGGAATTACCAGAATAGTGCCACAGGACAATAACGAAAAAATAAATCGAGGCCGATTAAGGAGAAATGAAATAAAACCGAGTGCCAGGAAAGGCCGTGCTGTTTTATTTAAATACATTTTCACCAAATAATCAGAGGCGGAAGGGGAATAAAAATAAAATAAAAATCAAACTGAAAGGGTCGAAAAAGAAAATTCCCAAGCTAAAGAAAAAAGATAAATCGAACAAAAATAAAAAAATAATAATTGGCGCAAAATGAACGCTAAACATGAATTTTAATGTAGCAAAACCAATGTGCGTACCAATCAACCGCGCGCGTACCAAGCAACCGCTATGGCACTCGATTACACCAAAATATATTAAATACAAATATGAAAATTGGAAAATTATAAAAAATTGAAAATAAAAATAAAAATTGAAATTTAAAATTGAAATTGGAAAAATTTAAAATTTTGACTCAAGAAAACGAAATCAAAATAGAAAAAAATTGGTACCTTTGACTTTCGGTTAGCCCCACTAAAATATATTGTGGCGTCCCCTCACCGTTAATAAAAATTAGAAATGGCCACAATTTTGACCACCCGTAAACCGCAAAATATCGTTAGGCGTCTTCCCGCCGTAAACCGTAAAATATTCGTTGTGTGTCTTCCCGCCGTAAACCGAAAATATTGTTGGGCGTCTTCCCGCAGTAAACCAAAAAATGAGAATGGCCACGTTGTTGGCCACCCGTAACCGTAAACGTTGGGTGTGTCTTTCCGCTGTTAACCGTAAATATTTTTTGGCTTCTTTTCACCGGAAACTGTAAATATTTGTTGGGCGTCTTCCCGTAAAATATCGTTGGGTGTCTTCCCGCCGTAAACCGTAAAATATTCGTTGGGCGTCGTCCCGCCGTGAAACCAAAAATAAGAATGGTCACGTTGTTGGTAAATATTCGTTGGGCGTCTTTCCGCCGTAAACCGAAATAATGTTGGGCGTCTTTCCGCCGTTAATCGAATTTATGAATGGCCTCGTGGCCACCCATATACGCGGTGTCTTCCCACCGATTTATTATGTTTTTTTTTATTTAATTTGCAAAATTTTTATTTAATTTATTTTGCTTCCGACGATACATTTTTTTGATCTAACTCATGGTTTTTATCGCCATAGAAAAACAAAACTTTGAATATTACACACAATATTTTTTCAATTTCCCAACTAGACACCCTTTTTGGAGATTCAAAACTTAATTTTCACATTCAAAACTAGATGCTAACTAACTGAAATTCTCGCACCCAAAAAACATCTAGAAGAATATTTTTTTGTTCGTTGGTGGTGGTTTTTGTTTTGATTTTCGTGCGCGTCACTCGCCCACCCTTTCACACCGCACATCAATCCACACGCCAAAGTGAAAACGTACCCAAAAATACTCTTCTACATGCTTACTGGTCGCACACATGCACAAGGTGTACACATTGGTCTCGCCCTACAATTCATTCGACGTTTACATGAACACTGGATGTGGACAAAAACAAAACAAAATATTAAGACTAATTTCCATAGAAACTAAAAATTTAAAAAACACAAAGGAGAGGAAATAATGTTATGACTCCACAAGGAGTCGTAAAAAACTTCGAATTGATTGATTTGGGTCTTCTCCAATGCTATGCTGTCCAGCGTCTATCACTTGTTCGACGATCCGATAGTTAACCGAATTACCCGCTCTGAAGGACGGTTATGACGACCGTGAAATGGACATAATGCACTATGAGCTTGGCGAACAGAACCATTATTTTGATAAAAAATTTCAACAATTTGCACGTGTTGCTCTGGCGTGAGTCTATTCATTATGAAATGGCAAATCAAGCTTATGTCAAAGCAAATGTCAGCTGTCAAATCGATTGCCAACCAAAACAGTGTTACCAACTTAAAAATGTGAACCTAAAAAAATCACCCTGTATCTTAAGTATTCACATAGCAAAATTAATTTAATATACCAAACTTGTTTTGATTGTTTTTTAATATCTAAAATTTATTTTTATTTTGTACGTTTATTAAAATTAAATATTTTCTTTGAAGTCGATTTATTTATTCGAAACACAGATTTCGTTGTATTTGGAATTTTTTTTTGTTAGAACCAGATATTATTTCGTACCAAAAAGCTGGATTAAAAAAGTTTTTAATCTAATGAGAGCCTTTTCATTTTAAAATTTGTATTATGAAAATTCGAACAACAACTTTATGATTAATCTGGATACTTTCTACCGTTTACAAAGAATTTTAATTCAATTGTTGGTAAATGGCAACCCATGGTGTCCAATGTAATTATCTGGTATTTAATAAATAAATAATGTTTCCGAGATTACGATAAATTTAAGGAAAGTTGGTGATTAATTAAATTTTTAATCTGGCTTGAAGTGTAAATAAAACTAGGCGGTTGTCCTAAATAACTGGTGTTGAGACAATCAGGTCCGCAGCTAAGCGAATGGAGGATAGTTTCTTCCAGCCTTCCACCACACATCTTCGCAACTACGACAGTAATTATGTGAGAAGTCCTCCATTGAGTGAAATATCAAAATCCGCCTTGCTTTAGTTCATCCGCCATCGAGGTGGATGTTGAACTAATCTGCTATTTCGTTAAGAGTTGAAAAACAGTTTTGGTCTACTTTTGATGTACTGAAATATTATTGAACGCGTCCTAATTGAAGCCTGACTGTCCGTCAAATTATAAGTATCCCTTGCAGATATTACAATATATCTCAATTTGTCAATGACTTTCCTCCATTTGTCCGTTAGAAGAAAAGAGAGGTTTACTATTACCAGAAGGAAGAATTACCAGAAAGTCCCACCCCAATCTTCCGATACACCTTTAAACCATCAACAAAAAAATTAATACCTTTTGTATTTAGAAGTGCTTCTCTCAACTAGTCCTCTCCGGTGGGAATATCAGTGTTAAACCACAGAACAAAAGATGGTGCCGGATTGGTATAATCGGTATGTAGATTAAATTGTAATTCGACATGTAGATGAAATTAAGCCTTATATATGACTTGACTGCCATTTGTTTACCTTGGTTATTTAGGGGTGTGAAACGAAACAGAATATCTCGTGCTTGAGTACACGTGCTCTTAGGACATCTGTTTGCTGTACTTTCATCAAAAGGTTTTAGGTTAGTAGGAATATTTAAAGCTGCGAGCAACAAACAATAACCAATATGTTATATTTCCAGCTTAGTTCACTGTCCAGAAGAAGAACCAGAATCGTTTTTTATCAGAGAAGTTCAATCTAATAGCATTTAACATAGAAGAGTCGACCTGAGGAAGTTTGTCTTTCCTGGAGAAAATTTCTAATACCATCTAACAAGAATTAACCGTTCCAAGTTAAATAACAGGTCAGTTATGACAACATTAAAGAGAAGTTTAGATAATACTTCATCTCGCGGCGTGCCTCTACTCGAAAATCTGCTATTGGAAGGCCCACCAAGGCTGGACGCCACGGCCCTACTATGAGGAATTTGATCTTTCAAGCTCTTGAGTTACTCGTCTACGCTCAGAGATGAGAGTTCCTTCGTGATCGTCTCTGGTCTGTTAAAGGCCCTGTGTATATCCAGAAGAGTTATCATGGATAATTATTTACGCTTTAGTAATTTTTCGATAGAAGCAATAAGTAAGTGGAAAGCAGATTTACAGTTTTTCCCTGGCATGTTTAAATTTCGATAGCCTATTTGACACAATTAACCTCCTTATCTGAGCTTCTATCTGTCTTTTTAAATTTTTTTTGTTTGAAAGAGGCCAACTTATAGGTCTAATGTCTTTGGGTCTGCAATCTGAGCTTTTTCCCGCCTTTAAGATATAAATATTACATTGACTTTAGCTCATTTACTAGGAATTTGACTGAGTTCTCGGTATTAGACCATCAAGTCTAACTGACTTATAAGACTTAAAGCTTTTGCTAGTTCACAAGATTTTTATCCTGCTTATTACTTGGCTTACAATGCCTACAACTCTATTGTCAATATGCCCATGTGGCGCTCATCCGGAGCTACTTGGAAAGTGAGTTTCCAGAACCAACAACCATCCGTTCATTAGAGAAAGCTCGGAGTAATGAGCTTTAAAGATTCCTCAAAGAACTCCTGTATCTAAATGCAGTATACTCTGAAGGCATTTGTTTAAGACTTACTTAATTCGTATTTGTTAGTCATCTCGAACAATATGGTGATTGAGGTTTACTCTGAGGTCTACTAGAAGAACACGAACTTAATATGGCCTTAAGGCATCGGATAGCTAGTCCACTAAGACATCAAGCTCTTGTGATGCATCAGGAAGTTTGTAACCGGAACCAGTAGTCAATTACCTGGCATTGTTCTAAAAATATCCCACTCAAAAAAGAGTGATCTTCCGAAAGCTTCCAATTCACTGAACTATTCCTAAATAGTATCTGATACAAGCGTAAAGTCCAGTACTGCTTGTCTATTTCCGCAGTTATAAACGATGGTTTACTGGAGATGGCTAGTACTAAGAATAACATCAAGGAATAATTCACCCCGTTCAATCGTATCAGTGCTTCCCTAAATTGTGTGATGTGAATTTAAATCATTTCTCAGGATCGCTCCAATTCTTTATTGTAGAGCCTCCTTTAATAAGCTTCCTTAAATGACAAGTGGGTTATATTCCCCGTCATTTCGAATTACTGTACCACATCTGAATTATTGTAATTTGATAGCAGAAAGATATTCAGATTATTTATAGCAAGAAAGAATTACGAAATTTGCCTACCTTCTTCGCGTATCGCAGTTTGTAGTTAGGAGGGCTAAGCCCAATTACTTGCTATTGATCTAATATTTTATGCAGGACTAACACAATTGATATCTCGTCTGCTCCTAGTTGGAGCATAAGCGCAGCCAAATCTGCCTTGGAATGATGGTGGTTAATCCGCAGGAATCCGCAGGACCACAGTCCTTTTCTGATTATGATTCTTCCATCGATCCACAAAGTAATAGTCTCTAGATGAACTCTGTCTGTTGAGATTATTTCTAGCTACTTCTAGAACTTATCGGTATCAGGGCCGTCAACATTTCCTGTTATGGTTTAAATAAATCTTGAGTGTGATGCTGTGTGTGGGCCGAAAACCATATCTAATTTAACTATTAGTTCTCGCCAGCTGATCTATAATCAGCCTTTGGTTCTTCCAATTTGGTCACTCTACAGTCGGCAGTTAGTGGTTAAACTGGGTCTGCACTAGGTCTGCAAAGGAGACCCTCTTTAGTGACTACATCTAGTCTACACCAAACTACACCTAGGCTTTTTCAGCCTTTTTGTATATAGAACAAACGACCGTTAGTCGATACAAAATGCCCACTTGACAAGGTTTCAGTGCCACCATCCTTTCCGCAACGTGTTCAAGCTCTTCCCTCATAATTTTTGGGAAAGTGGCGGCTAACATCTTTTCCAACTTCCTCCAATTACTAGACGATATGTATCCTTCCTGAGTTGAGACATTTCATTAATATTTTGCTCATGAGAGCAAGTTCCTTATTCATATTCGTTCTCTCCACCAACGAATCTTATTGACTTTTGGTAGAGTTTTACAGGCTCTTTTCCTTTTTTGTAACTTTGATACGGTTTCGATCCATTTAGGATAACAGATGTGGTTCAGATGTAAACCCACACAAAACTGAGTTGATCCTTTTCTTCAGTAAATATACACTTCATTAGATCGACTTTCCTATCTTAAATGATATTGGATTAACCTTAACTGATAAAGCGGATTATCTGGGTCTCATTCTGGACAGCAAAATAAACTTTACCCTTGTAAAAATGTCATTGGAAAATGATTGGGCTTGTAGCCCATCTTTGTACAGTGGCTCTATATTTATACTACTAGTCCTATTTTATTGTATTGGGTTACTTTTTCGAGGCCAGCTTTAAATATTCTGACCAACCTAAAATCCTGAGTAAAATTACAGCGAATACCTTGTATATTAGTGGGGCTTTTAGAAGCACATGCACTCTAGCACTAGAGATTCTCTTTTATCTCATATCCCTAGTTATCCTAGATGAAGAAATGGCAGTGATGTAAAATATAAGACTCAACTTAATCTTCATGTGGAATTATAACAAAACAGGACACTCCCGGCCAACACCCGACTTTCTCTTATGTAACTGCTAAGGACTCGAATACACTACACTTGATTTCTAAAGCGAACAATTAAGTTAACCAGAGTTTTTGGAAAACTGTCTGGTATAATCAAAAGCATTTTAATGGTAAGCTGGTAAGCATCAAAGGCAACTATTGCTGGTTGAAAATTAAATTTGTAAATTTATTTAACTCTTACTGCAAAATGAAAAAATCCTTTAAAGGACAGAATCCCGAATAATGGCAATTTGTGTAAATATGTCAAAGAGAACACATTCGTATATAGAAGCCTCAGTATCTGAAAATGATCTGCCCTTTAGCAGGCGTAGTTTATTGGATTTGACAAGGTTCGTGTATATAAGTTTTCGTTGTAATTTTTTGGGGATTTTCTCTAAAACCTATACTTGTGTTGCCATTGCTAGATTGACTCACGATGGCTTAGAAAGGTTTTATGGTTGAAACGAAAAACTCAGAATGGTTGATGGCGTTGAAAGTGATGCTGACGAAGACGATTGCGTGCCGGGTCGTGGTGGCTCCGATAAACAACTAAAATATTAGTATAGCCGTATAATACAATGAAGGCGCAAATATGGATGAGGATCTTGACTGTGGATAAACAGCGACCGTCCCAAAACCATATTGACAATGGATGGCTGATGATGAATTATAGACTAAACCAAATTTAGACCGCAAACCTGAATTACATTTGACAGGCAATTGTTTCCATTTTAGGAATGCGTATATCGTTCAAGTAATATGAATAGTTTTTTAGGCCACCTACTCAAAATCGAATTATCCGTTAGGTGGCATCACCTAAATATTCTGCAAGGACAAGCGTTGTATCGGGGATAACGGTCGATGGTCCATGGATAATGGTCGATTCAAAAATGATGTAAATGGTAATATTTTCTGATCAGACTGATAGCCGGTGGTTCTACGGTGTAGCGATATTGGCGCGGGCCAATATCAACCTTCTGTTTTGTGCCGTTCCGTGTTTTAACCACATCGAAGTCATCACTGCCAAAACTTGGCCGCTGGACTGAAATCTGTTAATTCTGAGTGTTTGGGTGGAATATAAATTGACATGATTCTGGGGAGTGATATGAATGCGCATTCGAGAGTATGGGTGTGAAACAAAAAGGCTTGGGGACACTTGCTAACTCGCGGTCAACTAGAACACCGTGAGTGGGGTTAGCAGGCAGTACGATATTTCAATAGGTGGCTAGCGGCTCAAGTCACTAATAAAGGTTACCGACGAGAATTTCGGTTGCGATAATTATTTGACCAGGACGTGTTTAGGTAGTATAAATGTATACATAGACTGGATGAAAAAATAGACAGAATGAATGAGATGTGCATTGGTAAGATATAGGAAACGGATTACATTGAGTAGTTCAATATGAGTATGTCTCACGAATATAGAATAAATTATGCAAGGCTGAAATATTGGTCCACAACTAAGGTTGTATGGGGTATGTTTTCTAGAGGGCGAAGTTTTAAAACGCAAAGCAGAAATGCAGTGTTAAATGACAGTGATCAAGATTTTGTTACCTGACAATGAAAGTGAATTGACGATCAAAATGTGTTAGGAATCTGAAAGGCATGAGTTCCCAGGGGTTTTTGAAACATCCAAATTTACTCTACCCTTGGAACTAACAGAGTGAGCTATAAAATAATTGGTAAATTCGAAGCCAAAATGGCCTTGATTCAAATTCACAGTCAAGTATGAATTTAGATACCG
Organism: Nephrotoma guestfalica; assembly: GCA_963691935.1. Classification (NCBI taxonomy): domain Eukaryota; kingdom Metazoa; phylum Arthropoda; class Insecta; order Diptera; family Tipulidae; genus Nephrotoma; species Nephrotoma guestfalica. The sequence goes on from OY829915.1 coordinate 34,956,094, forward strand.
AAAAATGGCAGAGAAGAATTGTGGTACTTATTCCAAAGCGGGATCGGGATAAAAACCTTTCAAAAAATTACTGGGAATCACGTATGATGAATGTTTTTCTAAACAATGAATGGTATGATGAACGAACGAAGAAGTCAAGTTTTGAATGAGAATAATTTGTCGCTGGAAACTATATTTGGATTCCGTTGAATCCTCTCTGCTAATGAATGTGTAGGCAATTTTCAGTGGGATGTACAGAAGGCACAGTAGCATGATGTGACGGTATTCTTAGATATTGAAAGGGTTCTTATGGACCTGGTGTTCCCTTGGAGAATTTATTTTATTTGTATATAATTTTTCTGAATGAGAAAAAGTGAATATAGGTTTAATCGAGTGGTGAACATGGATCTCTCCAAGGTTAGAAAATCTCACCAACTTTTTCAACCTGAACATGAGCCCGAACCATACCTATAACTCCTTGGGCTGGATTACTTTTCAACTCGCTGATGATTTTGTCCCGATAGGCGACAATGCGTGAATCAGATAACAGTGTGTGTTACTGAATTGAATTTGCGTGTATGCTCGAGAAGATGGTATATATGACTGATTTCTGACGGGTCAGAAGGTTGATTTGCAAAGGTACAATTAGAAATTTGAGTGTTTAAATTTGACTAGGTATTTGAGACTATGGCTTGATAAACGATTGAATTTTGCAAATCGCATGTCAAAATTAGCAGGTTATTGCAAAAGCAGATTGATTATGACTAAAACGGTAAGCAAACCGAAATGAAGAGCTCTTCTTGGTGTGGCCGATATGTTACGGAAAGCGCTAGTCTTATCCAAAATTGCTTATAGAATGATTGTTTAAGGTGGTTCCAGGTTGGGTTTTGAATATTAAAATACACACTCTGTGGTCTGACTTAGGTAACTCACCTCTTAATTAAAGAGAGAATGGATTACCGTGCGACAGACTGTTCGAATGTTTTCTAACTAATTTAAATTGGTGAATGAAAGGATTTCAAAGACGGACGTATTACAAAAAACACAAAGGACTTGGGTGATCTTGGAAGATATAAATAAATTTTCAATATTCGTTTAGTAAATTGGAAAGTCCCTCCGAGCAATCTAATTGTTGGAAGTTTTGTGGTAAAATAAATGCGATGATGAATGAGTTATCGGTTGATAGTGACTTTTGTAAAACGCTAATCAATTATTTTGGACATGTAGAATTGTATAAACAGATGCTAATTTAAATAAAGATCGTGTGGTGTAGGAATTTTTATTCCTTCAACGAAAAATGAGAAAATGAATAGAGAGTTGATCGGGATTATGGATGTAATAGCGTTAATCTTTGACTCCCAGATTTGGTCGAAATTAATATTAATCGAGGTGGGAGAACTGATTGTAATATATATACAAAAAAGTTGTAAGAGTACCTTCAATGTTGTGGGAGTCAGATTATTTTGTACTGGATATATTCACACCTACATATTTAAGATACTAAAAGAGCCAATATTTTGGTAAAACGGGATTATATGGCTGCAAGTATGACTGAATATGCATACATAAATGCGAGGAATGTACTTAACAGAATCTGTGTAGAAAATGAGAAAGGGAATTTGCTGAAAAAATGCTGGTAAGTCAACCTTTCTGTAAGCTACTCAAAGGAGAATTGAGAATGATACGAATGATGAAACTTTTGAGATTGTATCATGTAAATAAGTTTGGATATTTTCTTGAGTCGAAGGAATTTGACTGAATTTTTTTGGAATGAGAGAGGCTTACCTTATATAAGAATGTATGCGAATAAATCAGATCGAGGAGAATCGATCAGAGGATTGATGTGTGACATGTGAATATTAGTTAAAAACTACCCAACACCAAATTTTTGTGGGCTAGGTCAAATAAGATAAAAAAACAAACAACACGATATCTTACAAATCGAAGCATATATATATATATATATATATATATATATATATATATATATATATATATATATATATATATATATATATATATATGCTATATATATATATATGTATATATATATATATATATATTTATATATATATATATATATATATATATATATATTCTCACAAACTTTTTGAAAGGCTTTGAAACTGTAAGTTAGGGTTTATCCCATTATATGAAATGGTACACGCACAAATAAAACCTACACAAATAATCCGCTAAACGCTCCACCACAAAACATAAATTATCAACACTACAAGATAAGAAAATATCGTTAATCTTAAGCTCCATGATGTATAAATATAAAATACAGAATGAACGAAAAATCGTAAATTGAATATGTAAAGAGAGTTAAAACCTATTAAACACTTAAAATAACCACGTTTAACGTTAAACAAGAATGGAGAAAAGAATGTTAATTTCCCACAGAGTACATTTCCGATCCATATCTCCCGTATATTTGCAAAAAAAAAACCACCCCCAGTTTATGTTGTTATTTTCTTTAATTTTTCGTTTGTTCTTTAAATTGATTGCACTAATTTACTGAAATATATTATTGTGTTTTGGAAACAGAAGAACTAAATTAATAATCCGACTGTTATATAAGTATGTGCTGGTCTACATGGTTAGTTATGGGTTGGACAATATAACAAATAGATAAATACACTACATATGAACCAGTTATTAGTAGAACAACAAAAATTATCGATAAGCATTCGAATCTACACCCGGTAGTTGGGCGAACTAACAAGAAGACTCTATTTAATGAATAGACTCGTATTGTTTAGTTTATTTCAAAAGAGATAAATGGCAAGTCATTATTACCAATTCTGTTGTTCTTCTTAATTTTATATTTTCATTTATTTAAATGTAATACGATTATGTGAACCAATTTGATTTAAGTGAACCAATCTAGTTTTGTACTGTATACTTCTAGTAAGTACATTAAGGTAGATATATCATAGACGTATGTATATGGTACTCTAGGTAATTTTAAAAAATGTGTATCGTATTTTTTGCAATTAATCAACTGATACTTACTAAACAAAAAAAAGTTTATTTTGTATTATCAATAAATTTATAATTACGTTAGAAATTGAATCTGTTACAAAGAATTGATAATTTAAAAGTTTTTCGTATACATTATTTGTCTGATGAATTTTCGATGAGATCGAAATCTATTGGGGATTTTTTTATTTCTCGTTGAAATAGAGACGAACCAAACTTAAATATTAGGTTAAAATAAATGAAAAATCAATCGACTTATTGGGGTGTGGGAGTTTAAAATGAAAAATACGAAAGTTAATTAACCGGGAATTATTGCACGCACGAGTATAATGGTTACATCATTAATTTAGAAATTGATCTTTGACAACCTCTGTGGAAATTAATTTGAGCATGATGCTGATAGGCCACTGTACTTATCCATCTAATATAACATTCACTTTTTACAGCTGTAACCAAGTTATTGTGAAGAACGGCATTATTTTGAATTGCATGCAGTAAATCGTTGGGATTTTTAGAGTACCATGGTGCTACCTAACCGATATAAATGTGGATCCAAATTTATAAAGACATATAAAAGCATAAACGTAAGATTGTTGACTGGTTTCAAAGACCAATTTATTTGGTACATCGAATTTTATCAACTTTAGCTGCATACAACTGAAAATATTTTCAAAGTTTTAATCTTCAAAGTGGTTTGCATAGACTTACAATAAAAATGATTGAAAATGTTCTTGGAAGGCTAGATGAATTGAGACTATTAAAATTTTGATAACTAGTAGCAATTTGCTTAATAACGGTGTAACCCATGTTTTGTAGTTTCAAAATTCTAAATAATTGGTGTTATCTATCACGATAAGATTGTTTTTCGAAATGAACATAAGTTTTTTGTTTCAATATAGTCAGATGACAAAATTTTAATTTGGTTTATATTACCATTTCTTACGAAAACTTTAGTAAGGCGTGCGGGAAAAACAAGAATCATTTCATCATCAACAGAAAATAATTTCTCCAAGTTTTCTAAAAGTCTACGGGGTGAAAAGCGATCGCTTTAGAGTGTAATTGCTAGTTGATTTTAACGATCTGTAATTGGTTTCATATTCTGTATTTTACGTCAAAGCTTACGCAGTTCTTTATTACTAAAATAATATTATTTGTTTTACCAGTAATATAAGCGATTACCTGTCAACATATAAATACTAATAACATTCGATTCATCTGCTTAAAAAAATTGACATGTTTTAGTCATCCGACCACTAAACTACTGGGTGTCTTTCGAGAACAACAGAAAATTAAACATCGGGCATGAATAGTTTTTTATATTAAAACAAGTGGCAGATGAAGGAAAATTGCTTAGCTTAACAGTAACTATATAACACTGACAAAAATATAAAATACTGTAGCGTAGTGGTTTAGCCAACAAAAAAATTATAGCGCCTGCTGAAAAACAGATTGCAACCGTCTTGTTAAGTAAATCCACATATTGACACACACAAGCGTAAACCAAAAGAAATTTTTCCAAAACTAGTGTTAGTGAGAATCGATACACAAGTTTTTATCACATTATTGACAGCACACACATCGACGCATACATATTGCCAACGATACGGGACACACCAGGTTAGTTATTTGTATAGTAGTTTCAGTAAGCAAAAATTCAGTAAGTTTATTTCGCCAGAGATTTGTTGCGGTTTTTAAAATTTTACATAGAAATGTTTATTTAAATACAAATAATTTGTTTTCCGGGATTAAAATGCCCTAGGCCCGATGTTATATGAAAGACTTTCGTTTTAATGTTTTTACTAAATTAGTAATCGTTTAGTTTTACCTGGAAGTTTTATCCAATTATGTAAGAAATATATAACTAATTTTTCACCAACAAAAAAAAACTCTCCAAAATTTCTCCGAAATAAAGTTATAGAAGCGTTCAGTGATTTTCTAAAATAGCTAAATTTTAAAATTCAACAATTCTAAAATACTACAATTCCAAAATTTTAAAACTCTAAAATTCTAATATTTTAAAAATCTAAAATTCTAAAATTTTAAAATTCTAAAATTCCGAAATTCTAATACTTTCAAATTCCTAAATTCTAAAACTTTTAATTTCTAAAATTCTAAAATATTAAAATACTTAAATTCTAAAATTCTAAAATTCTACAATTGTGAAATTCTACAATTCTATAAATATAAAATTCTTAAATTCTAAAGTTTAAAAATTCTAAAGTTCCAAAATTCTACAATTGTGCAATTCTACAATTATTCTACAAGTACACAATTCTTAAATTCTAAAGTTTTAAAATTCTAAAATTCTTCAATTCTACAATTCTGCAATACTAATATTCTACAATTCAACAATTCTACAATTCTACAATTCTACAATTCTAAAATTCTAAAAAGTTAAAACTCTAAAACTTTAAGATGATTAAAATCTATAATTCTAAAATTCTAAAATTATAAAATTCTAAAGTTCAAAAATTCTACAATTGTAAAGTTCTACAATTCTACAAATACACAATTCTTAAATTCTAAAACTCTAAAATTCTTCAATTCTACAATTCTGCAATACTACTGTTCTACAATTCTACAATTCAACACTTCTACAATTCTACAATTGTACTATTCTACAAATCTACAATTCAACAATTCTACAATTCAACAATTCTACAATTCTACAATTCTACAATTCTACAATTCTACAATTCGACAATTCTACAATTCTACAATTCTACAATTCGACAATTCTACAATTCTACAATTCTACAATTCTAAAATTCTAAAAAGTTAAAACTCTAAAATTTTAAGATAAACAATTCTTAATTTCTAAAGTTTTAAAATTCTAAAATTCTAAAATTCTAAAATTCTTCAATTCTACAATTCTGCAATACTACTATTCTACAATTCTACAATTCAACAATTCTACAATTCAATAATTCTACAATTCTACAATTCGACAATTCTACAATTCAACAATTCTACAATTCTACAATTCTAAAAAGTTAAAACTCTAAATTTTTAAAATTATTAAAATCTATAATTCGAAAATTCTAAAATTATAAAATTCTTAAGTTCAAAAATTTTACAATTGTGAAGTTCTACAATTCTAGAAATACACAATTCTTGAATTCTATAATTCTAAAATTCTACAATTCTACTATTCTGCAATACTACTGTTCTACAATTCTACAATTCAACACTTCTACAATTCTACAATTGTACTATTCTACAAATCTACAATTCTACAACATTACATATCTACAATTCTACAATTAAAATTAGTATTCTGCAATACTAATATTCTACAATTCTACAATTCGACAATTCTACAATTCAACAATTCTACAATTCTACAATTCGACAATTCTACAATTCTACAATTCTACAATTCTAAAATTCTAAAATTCTAAAATTTTAAATACACAATTCTTAAACTCTAAAGTTTTAAAGTTCTTAAATTCTAAAATTCTTCAAATCTACAATTCTACAATACTACTATTCTACAATTCTATAATTTTACAATTCAACAATTCTACAATTCTACAATTTTACAAATCTTTATTCGAAAACTTCAAAAATCTAATACACTAAAATTCTAAAAAGTCAAAACTCTAAAATTTTAAGAATCTTAAATTTTAAATTCTAAAATTATAAAAATCTTAAATTCTAAAACTTTAAAATTTCTAAAATTCTAAAATTATTAAAATCTATAATTTTAAAATTATAAAATTATAAAATTCTAAAATTCAAAAATTCTACAATTGTGAAGTTCTACAATTCTACAAATACACAATTCTAAAATACTAAAATTTTAAAATTCTAATATTCTTCAATTCTACAATTCTACAATTTAACAACATTACAGATCTACAATTCTACAATTAAAATTCACTTAAAATTTTAAAATTCAAAAGTTCAAAATTCTAAACACTAAAATTCTAAAAAGTTAAAACTCTAAAATTTCTTAAAATTTAAATTCTAAAATTCTGAAATCATACAAATCTAAAATTCTAAAACTTCAAAAATTTTAAAATTCTTAAACTATGAAATTGTAAAATTGTAAAATTGTAAAATTGTAAAATTGTGAAATTCTAATATTTTAAAATTCCTAAATTCTAAAATTCAAAATTTCTTCTAAAATTCTAAAGTTATAAAATTGTAAATTTATAAATACGTAAATTACAATGCTTAATATTGTCCCGGGTTCATAATAATAGTTAAAATCTATATATTACATAGTTCTCTGGATTGAAATCTAGGTGGTCCAAAATTCAAAATGTCTTCTAAAATTCTAAAGTTATAAAATTGTAAATTTATAAATATCTAAAATTCTAAAACTTTAAAGTGCTAAAATTCTAGAGTTCTAGAATTCTAAAATTCTAAAATTCTAAAATTCTAAAATTCTAATAATCTTAAATTGTAAAATTCTGAAATTATACAAATCTAAAATTCTAAAATTGTAATATTCTAAGTTCTAAAATTCTAATATTCTAAAATTCTAGAATTCTAAAATGTTAAGGGTTTTATCTAAATTTTTCCGTTAGTTATAGTATCAGGTCCTTTAACAATCATTTTGCTTCTAGGTGCAGTTGTATAGACAGCTGACATGAGTAGTTAGACATGATTTTGCAACATCTCCTGTAACTTGGAGTTGTTGCATTATTTTATATCTCATTAGTTGAAGGAAGTAATCATGGAACTCAAATAAAATGAATTATAAGTCCTCATTGGATTTAAGTTTTTTGAATCTTTTTATTGTAACAGTTCTATCAATACATTTGTTTTGTTAAACAGGGTAGATATAGTAACAGATTTTACTTCATACGTGTAAGAAAAATGAGCTAAGGGATAGATTGATATAAGGTAATTGAAAACCGGAATGATGGCTATTATTAAGACGTAAGTATCTGTATGTATTGCCGAGGCTCCTTCGAAAATATCCTCGTATTGGATTTCTATTTTTAAGATATCTTGTGAGTCTAAAATTTCTACGTGCTCCAAATAATTCTCAGAATTTTCTTCAACATTAAATAATCTTAATATTGTCTCGAGTTTATAATAATAGTTAAAATCTATATATTACATAGTTCTCTGGATTGAAATCTAGGTGGTCCAAAATTCAAAATGTCTTCTAAAATTCTAAAGTTATAAAATTGTAAATTTATAAATATCTAAAATTCTAAAACTTTAAAGTGCTAAAATTCTAGAATTCTAGAATTCTAAAATTCAAAAATTCTAAAATTCTAAAATTCGTAAATTCTAAAATTCTAATATTCTAAAATTCTGAAATTCTAAAATTCTGTAATACTAAAATTCTAGAATTCTAGAATTCTAAAATGTAATTATTTACAAAATATTTACAAGTAAACGAAAATGCTTCTAAGGAAGCTGTCACTCCCGGCGATCCGATTTCGACCAAAAATCACTGGAACCTCCAAATGTATGGAAAAATCTTAAGTCTGATGTTTCACCCCGATTAATAAATCCGTCTGAGCTGTTTTGAGCCAATAACATTTAGACGGTATTTCCACGGCATGATATTCAGCGACAAACACACCTTTCCATACACAGCCACACACATACATACGCATACATTTAACATAACAAAATATGCTTATGATAGCGAAACTTTTTTACACAAGTTTTTTTAATACATTTTGGTGCTCGATAGTCTAACCCACCAAAGCTATATTGGTTTAGTTTGGCTGTTTCGCTGGTTTTGAACAGTGGTTTTAACTGTTTCTGATTAGAAAATATTTTTTTCACCTTATTTAGATGATAAATAAGGTGAAAAATGATTCGGTGGATTTGGAAGCCTGATCACTATATCAGGCTGAAATGAATGAAATTTGCTTTATAAATTCGAAACCTATTTTTGTACCGTGTAAAATGTGTACAATCATTACTGAATAATGTTCCTCCAGATAAAAAATAATTTACAGCATCTTATTTATAAAACAGCTGATTACTTAGATAAATCAAAATACATTTTAACCTGTGTGCACGCGCTCCGTTTGTTTATTTAAATTTATTACATCGAATTATTTATGTAAGGTTAAAATATATTTTATTTATTTTTATGCAAATAAGACATTTTATTTTGATTTGAATATTCAAAGAGATTTTGCTATGTCTATATATGGTAGATATAGGAAGCAGCGAGTACACCACACCCTTCTTCGATATTAAACGAGCGTAAAATAAACGTGTTGATTAATCACAAGGATTTTGATTAAATTTAACTTTATGTTTAAAAAACAACTTGGAATTATGTTTTGTAAATAAACAAATATTAATACAAATTTAAATTTATGTTTATTTTATGTGTACAACAAATGTTTATATCCTGATATACAACATTTATTTAGATACACACACACACATAAATTTATGATTTGGGAATTGTTTTCGAAATATGTCCCACTGTGTCTTGTTATATGTTGTACGTTGTGGTTGTTACTACCATCATCATCATCATCATCGTATTTATGATTTAATTGTTTCATTCCATTAGACATTATAAATAAATTAGTGCTTATGTTATGGATATACGAAATAAAAATAAAACCAACAACAAGTAGTAGTAAGACATAATAATACTCTCTCATGTAATTTAAGATAATTACTGTCATAAAAATTAAAAAGATTGTCTGAAAATGTGTATTTTGGTTGGTCGTCTTCAGAAAGTGGTTTCGATTTAACTTTTATATTGTTAATGGTGTGTGTATATATACGACAATATGTACTGGAAATTTAATGGTTTAATTTATGGGCACGCACTAACCCAATCATAAATTGTCCTGGAATTTAATTTAGATGTCAATACCAAGATCCACTTTAAAATTTCATAAATGCACAATAAATCGACAAGGAGTCGTCATATAGAATTTCCACAGCATCGTTCTCAAGGTCTTGAAATTTTCTCTAAAATGGCTAATTCGGATTTGGTGATGAAATATTGAGCAAGCTCGTTTACAGTCTCATGGAGCAGCATATTTTTTTTCTTTAAGACAATTTTTATTTTACTCAAAAAAGTCAAAAAAACAAAATAAAATAAAGCTAATTGCAGTATCGAAACAAAATAAAATAAAGCGAATTGCAGTATCGAAAATGTCCTTCAATTAGAGGCAAAATTATTTATTTGAATAGTTTCGTTACTTAGTCCTCGTTTATGACGTTTCGGTAGAATTTCATGGAATGTTTTCTCTAATTGATGGGTTTTTTATTCTGTTATGGTTTTCTTGTCGTTCAGGATAGCGAGATATTGTTTAGTCCTAAAATGAACGAGAATATTGACTCAGATGGTAACGACGAACAATTTGTAGTAGATAACAATATGGAGGACAAGAGTAAAGGCGTAAACTCAATTTGTGGCACTGAAAACGAAAACGAATTTCGTATTGATAAAAATGGTACTAAATGAAGTAAAACAAAGCCGAGTTTTCATTGTTTGCTTGCAAAAATTTGAATGACATAGACACATTTTGTACGTTATTCGGCAGCTCAATGAAAACTATAATTTGTAGGAATACCAATAGAAAAGCGCAGAACGAATATAGTACATATAAAACAGCATATCCTGATAAACAACCATTGGTCTGAGGACCGCTACACTTTCTATTGGCATTTCTAAAATGGCATTGGTCTTCCTACACTTTGTATCGAGCTACAATGTCTGTACGACGATTTTATAATACTAGGCGTTTCATTCGCTTCGGCTTCAATGCCACTCGACTGATTTCAACGAAAACGGATTAGGTGCTCGTAGCACCGATCAACGTTTTCATTTAGAGGGCAGGGCGAACAAAGTTTACGCAATACAGTACTTCGAAACCGCATAGCCGTTGAATGGGTAAAATTCGAAACGTAAGGGCAACAATTAAGGTGAGCGTTTATTCAAGTTGCTGCTGCTCCTTACCAAAATAGCGGACTCAACGTTATGACAGACGATTTTTTACTGATAAAAAATGTACTGGTATGGAACCTATCAATCGTTGGCACGATGAAAAAAAAAACAAAAGCTGTGTACTCGAAAAATTTAAACCGTCACGGGCCCGGGAAGTTTTGTCCAACAAATTTGGTTTTGGAGGAAAAATGGTGTTTTGCATTTATGTACGACAAACAAACAAGGCTGTAGCATTATTATCAACCCAACATAACGACGATAGTGTTTCTAGATCGAAACAAAAGCCTGAGATAATTTTATATTCAACATTACCGATATAGCGGAACTTGCGGCTTACATTATTTTTACGACCGATAATCCTTCCAACAAAGAAAATATAGAAACCAGTCATCGTCGTCAATTTTTAGTTCGACTGGGTGAAACCCTCTGTGTTCCTCTTATAAAAAAGAGAGCCTTACTTCCAAGAGTTGCAAGTCATTATACCACGAGAAGTGCAGTTCAACGTGTTGTTGGTGCTTCTATTGAAGAGATACAAAGTCACCGTGATGGTCCATTTAAACCGGATAAGCTAATGAATCGTGACGCATCTGTTCTGAAGAAAAAGAAGAGATCCACAAGGAAAATTTGTGTTCAGTGCAAAAATCAATATGTAAGGCACACAGCCTCGTCCAAACCCAGTTATCATATGGCGAACAAATTTCTAAGTTTTACTTTTTTCTAACATTTCGATAAATTTTTCTGAACATTTTTTTGACTGAATCGTAAAACATATATTGTTGAATAATATAATGTGATATAATTTAATAAACCAACAAAAAAATTATTTCATTTTCATTATGGGAAAAAATTTCTTTTCCGGTGTAAATACCGTCGAGGTGGTCGAAAAATGATAAAATTTGCAAAAATTTGCGGCGAAACATTAGTATTTTGTTATAGTTTTCAAATTTTCTGTAAAAATGACGAAATTTAATCACTGCGTCGTAGCGGTTTTAAAATGGGGATAAGAAGCAATGAACTATTCAAAAGTTAATTTTCCGACCTTTACCCGCGTAAATACCGACAAGGTGAAGGTTAGTAGAAGAGTGTTTGTCACAATGCCGAAAGTTATTTTCTAACGTCATTTATAAGTTTTGAGTAGGGTTCCAAATCTATTTAATGTATTCATTTTTATATCCGTTTAAAGATCTTGCATTGTTCTTCTTGAATACTAGAACTCCTTTATTATCTTGGAGGAACCTGTTGAGAAGTTCCTGTTGGGTCATTGTTTGACACCTGGAAAAGACGTTTTGCTTTATTTTTGTATTTTGATTTCGGGAGTATCGATTAGTTAGCCTTTGCCTTAATAGCTCTTTTAATTTTCTGTAAAGAGGTTTTAATTTTTCCCAATAAATAAAATGACTCAACAAAATGTTTTGACGGGATGGCTAATACAGGTCTCCTTGTGTTATTCCTAACTTACGTGGCATTTTTACTGTTATCTTTGTTTCAAAAATAGTTCCTCTTTTTATGATGGGTTTGATTAATTTTGAGATTCACTTCGATTTGGTGAAACTTGAAGGCCAAATCTGGATAGTGAATTAAATGCACTTCCCTAATTTATCTAAAATATCTTATATGTTAGAAAAGAGTATCGGTCTGATACAGTTTTTTCATTTTTTTTCATGGCCTAAAGCATCTTTTCATCATCAGGTGGAAAAACTTGGCCTTATTATTCCTTGGCTTAACATGCTATTGATTTTTTGCGCGTTTGTTATCGTTTAATTCAATATCAAGTTTGACAACATTGGTAAGTAGTGGGTTTTTCACATTCGTTAGAGTGTTCTACTACAAAAGATTTTGGTCGAGCGTTGTAATTAATGATTTCTACATTAGCACAGTAGTTTTGGCTGATGAATATTTTTTCTGGAATAATAAAGTTTCCGTGTAGGATTACTGGCTTTATATAAACTTCTCCGTTAGTTATGGTAGCTGGTCCTTTAATTATCATTTTGCTTCTAGGTGCAATTGTATAGATATCTGAGATGAGAGATACACATGACTTGTAGTTATTGCATTATTTTATATCTCATTAGTTGATGGAAGTAATCATGGAACTTGAATAAAATGAATTATAAGTCCTCATTGGATTTAAGTTGTTTGAATCTTTTTATTGTAACAGCCCTGTCAACACATTTGTTTTGTTAAACAGGGTAGATATAGAAACAGATTTTACTTCATAAGTGTTACTAAGATGAATTAAGGGACAGATTGATATAAAGTAATTGAAAACCTGAATGATGGCTATTATTTAGACTTAAGTATCCGTATGTATTGTCGAGACTCCTTCGAAAACTCCTCGTATTGGATTTCTATCTTGTCAGTCTAAATTTTCAGAATTTTCTTGAAATAAGTATCGAGTTCATAATAATAGTTAGAACCTATATATTACATAATTCTCTAGATTGCGGTCTAGGTGGTCCAGTTGATTTAAACTGGTTTTTATTGAATTGATTTCTATTAATTTATCTTTGTTGGAATGGTGGAGGTTGAGGTACTCTAGTAAAACTTGTAGTATCCACAGCAGCTTAATTTAAAAGTGACCGTACCAGCTTGGGTAACGATGGACGTTCGAAAAATCTAAAAAGTTCTCTCGCATATGATATCATTGCTCAAGTTCATCAAATTACACTTCGGACGAGAAACGTGTTTGAATGAATATTTTCTATTAGCGCAATAAATCAGAGTAGTAGCCAAGGAGAAAACTGCTCTAAAAAAAGCAAAGGTTGTGCTTTCGACTGGGAAAGTGAGTGAGACTGTTTTCTGGAACGGCCAAGGGTTATCCTAATCGATTATCTTCAAGAGGTTAAAACCATTACAGGATCACACTACGCAGCATTAGGGCCACATTCCAGAAACAAATATTTTTCCACCCAGTCAATGCGCCGTCTCACACCTCAGGGGTAGCCATGACGAAAATCTACGAATTATGGTTTGAACTGCTTGACCACCCACTATACCCACCAGATTAAGCCCCAAGCGATATATTTTTATATTCCCTAAGCATAAAGTTGTGCTCGGAGGACAGAGATTTTTGTCGAAGGAGGCCATCACCTTCGTAAACGACTACAAAAAGAACTCGATTTACGGATTAATTGGGGGTGTCCGTTAAATCCGAATGTTTTTTAATTTAATAGATTCGATCGAATTTAATCTGGGACGGAACTCAGCCATTTCTTTATTGATAATGATCGGATTGGGTATGTTGGATGGAAATGAGATTCTTAATTGATTTGAGGAAATAGTTCTGGAATGTGACAATCTGGGATGGAACTCAGCCATTTGTGGATGGAGATGAGATTTCTAAATGTTTTTTGGAAGAAGTTCTGGAATATGACAAACTAGGACAGAAATTGGACATTGTGGATGAAATGAGATTTCTAAATAATTTTTGGAAAAAGTTCTCGAATATGGTCATATGGATTAAGTTCTTGTATTTCAAGTACCTCAATGGTGTAAATTTTCGCTTGGTTCGAAAGGTTCTGAAAATTTCATAGCCTTAGAAGGCATCATAATTCATGTTCCTGTGAACAGTTTTTGAGGTCGTTGTTGATAAGAATACTATAAATTTATCCGAGCCCTTTGTGTAGGGTTCATAACGTAGTTTTATGTGAGAGTATGAAGTTGGCCTGCCGCAATTCTATGAGTAGTGGGTGTTCAAGTGGCTACGTACTGCTGATAAATGTTCAGCATTACCAGAACCTTGTTAGTTACGAGCCGCTTGCTTCAAGAAAAACGCCTGCTTAATACCGAGTTTCGTGGAGATATTCCAGAATTTCTTAAAAAAATCGTTTAAGAATTCTATTTCCATCCAACATACCCAATCCGATCATAATCGGTTAATAATATCTGAGTTCCGTCCCAGCCGGCCCTATTCTAGAACTTCTTCCCAAAATCATTTAAGAATCTCATTTCCATCCAACATACCCAATCCCATCATAATCGGTAACCGAAAAATGAAAAATAATAAATTGTCCGTTAAATCAAGGGTCCGTTAAATCGATGGTTTACTGTATTTTGCATAAAAAACGTCTAATACTATTTGAACGGTTTAAAAATATGGGAGCATCGCTGGGAGAAGTGTACAGACTTTCAAGGGGACTATGTAGTTTTGAGACAATCAACTATTTGCTGTGTGGTTCCCTTACTTAATGCTTTTAACACCACAAACTTAGTCAAATGATCTAACACGATTAGAATTACAGTCTTGCCATGAGTTGACCGAGAATATGGTCCGAGAAGATCGACATAAATTCGCAGCCATGGCCTTTCGATTTGATACAAGTTTCCCATTGGAGGATTCATCGTTCGGTTCGGAGCTTTTGATGCTTTGCAGGTTTCATACTTACCGATATATTCCTTAACTTGTTTTGCCATCCCAGGCCAATAATATAATCTGCGAAGCCTTTCTAGCGTTTTGACGATACCACCATGTGAAGATAAAGGATTGATTATCATTTATTTTTGGTTCCAAGCGGATAAATATTTGTTGATTGTCAACTCGAAATGCTGGAAAACTATTTGGATTCTGTTCAATTTTATCATGTGGATATTTATATTCACCATCTACTTGATAACGCAATCTCAGATAGATAACAAATTTTTGAAATGCTACATAAATATTCCTCAACATATCTGGAACAATGTTTTCCTTCCCTTTTTGGTGTTGGATTCCAAATCTGTACCCATGTAGCTTTAAACTCAGGCTTATGAGCCATTCGAGGCTAGCGTGGTCCGTAATGAGCGTAAAATTGTGACCTTCGACGTAAGGTCGGAATTTCTTTATCGCCAACAATGCCGCTAAACATTGAAGCTCAGTAAGGAATAATTTTTTTGAGCTTTGTTGAGCTTTTGCGACATGAAACCGATGGATCGCTGGTTCTCTTCCTCATCTGGTACAGAACAGGTCCGACACCCTCTGTGCTTGCATCACATCGTATTAGGAATGGTTTGTTGTAGCATGGATTTACTAATACTGGAGCAGTTGTAAGAAGAGTTTTTAGTTTATCGAAAGCGTCCTGTGCATTTTGCGTCCATACAAATGTCCCTTTCTTTAAACAATCAGTTATAGGTGCTGTAGTTCAGAATAAATCTACGATACCAGGCTGCCATCCCGAACAATCGTCTGGTTTGTTTCACATTCTCAGGGGCTGGAAGTTTTAATATTGCTTCGATTTTAAGCGAATCCGGCCTGAATCCCTTGTCACCCACTAAATACCTTAAGTACCGTATTTCGCGCATAACAAATCTACTTTTCTGTAAGTTGATGGTCAGTCCTGCCGTTCGTAATAAATCTACGACCACCTCTAGCAATTCAAAAAGATCCTTCAATGTGGCGGTACTTATCAGCCAATCGTCTAGATTATCGACGGCGTTACTCTGAATTGGTAGAGTGGTCGCCCTGGTACTGTAAATGCCGTCTTGTCACGTGAAGTCTCAGTGAGCGGAATTTGCCAAATGGCGTCTTTTAAGTCAAGACCCGTAATGTATTTTGTTTCGGAGAGTCTACCAAGAAGTCCGTCAATTATAGGAAGGGGCTAGGCGTATTTTTCTGTTACCTCGTTTAGTTTTCGTGCGTCTAAACAAAATCTAGTCGCGAATTCCATGCCGGAAAAAGTTTAACAATTCGATCGAATTATTTCGTTTCTAATTCGTTGAGCACATGAGAATTCGTATTTTATTGTTCGACTCTTAATTCACTTATTTTGAGACTAGATATAATGTTGAAAATCTCCCAAAAGTCGATTCCGAGGTATTCAATAAAAATTGAAACAGATTTTGAAAAATTGAAATTGAATAATTAAACCTCTAATATTTAATATGTTGTTGCTTAACGGCCGTAACAGTTTCGCTATGATTTTCGGATTGTTCTGTTTCAAGCCTTTACGAGAAGGTTGTAATGGGATCCTCATACCGAGAATGGCCCTTATCCAGCTGCTTTAAGTACAACCATAATACCTTGGTGAAACTTGAGATTTTGAGTATTGGTGATCGGCCTCAATATAATTTTCGGATAGTTCTGGTTCTAGCCTTTACGAATAGAGAGATTGAGAAGGTTGGTATGGGATTCTCATACCGAGAACGGCATTCAGTTACATTAAGAACAATCATTACATCTTTTTGAAAATTGAGATTTTGGGTATCGGTTTCACTATGATTTTCGGTTAGTTCTGAGTCTAGCCTTTACGAGTAGAAAGTGTCAAGGGGTTGTATAAGGATCCTCATATCAAAAATGGCCCATATTTAGCCGCTTTGAGATTAACCAAAATATCTTTGTGGAAGTTGTGATTTTGAGTATTTGTCTTCGGTCCCACTATGATTTTTTATTTCTGAGGCGAGAATAACAACTTACAAACAATTTTCTAAAATCTCTTTGTTAAGGCAAAAATCTTCATTCTTGCTTAAATTTCAGAAAACCTTCAATGATAACTTTTCTGGAGAACTTAGTCTTTAAATTTTATAATTATTAGTCGGTTTCTGTAAATTTGATACATTTCAACACTGAAAATGCCTTCAACGAAAATTGCCACACTCCGTAAAATGTTTAATTTGTCTGACAAACTTTTTTGGTTTAATTTTGAACCAATTTCTTGGCAAATTATGATTTGAATAATTTTGTTCAAAATTATTTCTTGAATTAATTGGGAGAAAGAAGTAGTTTCCTAGTTAGTCAATCCGTCTGGGCTGTAGAGGGACGATATTATTTCGAACATATTTTTGAATTTTTAAGTTCAAAAACGTTTCACTAATTTTAGACACAGAACTATTCGATATTCGCAAAGAGATCGATGACCAATATTCAAAAACTCAACTTCCACCAATTATTATGGCAGTTTTAAAGCTGCTGAATATGGGCCATTCTCGGTATCAGGATCCCAATACAAGCTCCTGAAACTTTTTACTCGTAACGGCTAAAACCAGAACTATTGAAAAAACATTGTTAGATCGATGACCAATACCCCAAATTTCAACTTCCTTTCCAAGATTATTCTTATATAGGATCCTTCTATCCCATTTCAACCTTCTGGAATTTTTTTTTAGTAAAGGGTAAATATAACTAACTGAGCCAGAGAAAAAAATTATAATTTTTTGGACCACCTTCACAAATGTCTCAGACAAGCCTCAAACAGCACTTCCCCCAATATTTAATATACTTCATTTTATGGACTTTCGGGTGGAGAAGTAGAGTCAATTTTTACAATTTCCGGGTGACGTTTTATTATAGCTTAGAACATGCTGCAGATATTTAATTAAATTTTCACTAAAATGTCTCTAAGCAAATGTCGAAAGCAGCAAGTCAAATGCAGCCAATATCTTAAACTACTAAATCAAAATATTATGTCAAGATTACCATAATCATTCTCATCATTTCCCAGCAAATTTAATTTTCCATAAATAATTTTCCGTCTCCTTCCAATTTTTTTTTTTTGAAAAACGAAGTTACTGTACAATCTCTTATTTATTCATGAAACGCAACAGTTCGTTTTATATGGGTATTTATTTATAAATACAAGGGAGATTATATATGTCTCTCGTTGATAGCATCCTCTTATTGTTAGACTTGTAAGATGGGGTGAATTTTTGAAGGGGCGGAAAATATAAAAAAATAAAATTGAAATAAAAGGTTTGATAGCTATGTCAGATTTGTATAATTTTCTACATGTTATCCCAATATAATGTCACTATGTCATAAATTGTCGTACAGTTGTGATAGCGCTTTTAATATATCTGGGAATGTTTCCAATTTGAATGCAATAAACTCGAAATCAGATGTTACCAGAAGTTTGTCATTCTGCTTGTTATATATTAAATTTTATGACAATCTTAGTATTTTGTTTGTCAACTATAAATTCAATTCATCTGTTATCGAATTGTTGCTTACACGATTCTTTGAAATAATATTCCACAAATCAATATATACGGGTGAGACAATGCCCGGTCGAATAGCATACGTTGGAACCGTAATTAGTATGGTTACATAAAATTGTTTACCATCCCTGACCTATAATCGACTAATCAATACTTTATATAGTTTTTTTGAGCATCAAATTCGTATAAAGCACTAAACCTTTCAATTTGTATTCAAAAACTACTCTCCAAACGTACAGAACAAAAAAAAAATCCAAGTTAAGTTTTAAAGTTTGTTGGTAACATACAAAAAAAAAATACCGAACAAAAAACCATCGCATGGGACTACACAACACAGTCAGTCATCATCCTTTTATTTTTTTAGTACAGCTACATTTTGATATGTACGTACGTAAGTAGTTTCAATTCGTGTACTTTTTTCCAGACAGAATCGAAAAATTCACATTAAAAAAAAAATGATTGATTAGAGTTCGGAAACGGTGCGGGGAATACATAAAATATGAATGCAATTTGATGGAAATTTGAATCAATGGGGTCTGGTAACAACATTTTTATTACAGTTATAGACACATCAATTATATGTACCGATGTACTATAAATAACTTTTAGACGTGACTCTGGTTTATATACAACATAAATACATTTTATGGTACGCCCTGGTTTAATCATCACGTCACACATGTGTGACCATTTATATATATATATATATATATATACGGAGTATTGATTTTCATCTCAGCTCAATATCATTTAAAGATGTATTATTTTATTTATGGGAATGAAAATTGGTCGAGCGCAAAATAGAAAATTTATGATATACACACTCGTATACATTCAGGCAGCTAATTTATTTCATTTCAAAATCAAAATTTTTAACACAGACAATAAAATAGTTCGTGACTGCAATTTTCTTATCATTTTCCGTTTTGTAATAGCACAAAAAAATCTACACTCACACATACACAACACAAAGAAAAATTCAATTACAAATTTTTTTTTAAAAACCCGACAAAAATTTAATTTCACACTCCCCCCTCCAACCGGTCGACCTCATCCTTAACCGACCGAAATCTATGTTGGATAAAAACAAAACGAACATTTATTCGTCTATTGCGTGACTTAAACATTTTTTTGCTGTTGTGTACCTATTTAGTTGTTGTATGCTAGAAGCATAAAGCAAAACAACAACTCTAAAAAGCTTATTATTTTGTGCTAATAAATTTATGTTAAATAATTTATTAAACGTTAGTGACAGTCATTTGGTGTTGTTGTGTACGATGGCATATATAGAGCTAGCATACAAAAAATAATTCGTTAAAAGTGAAATGCTAAAAGCGGCAACAAATTTTTTTTTTTTTTTATAAATTTATGTTAATTTTTTTGAATTAATCATGAAAATTTCACTTGTTGGTCTAAATTGTTGTTGGTGGTGTAAATTATGATAATTAATTATATAAATAATTGTTGTTGATAATTGGTGTACGCAAAATTTTTTTGTGTTTACAGTGAAATACGCACGGGGATTTGCGCGATTAAAAATGTGAGAAATTTATAAAAATCGCTATAAAAAATCAATTTCCATTTGGATTCCGGTGTCGAGAGATGGAACATCTGATTTAAAAATCAGGTTTGATTCGCCTTTGGGCCCTCAAGCCTCCAATCGTGGTGTCACTGAGTAGTACTTGAAAAAATTAATTTTACCTTGCCAAATGTAAATGGCTATTAAATCGAATAATTCATCCAAAGGCTGGATGCAAAGCGAATTCTCGTCATCGATTATGTTCGGTGATTTTCATAAACGCTCAACAGTTGTGTTATTATTCTTACACAAAAATTAAATACAATTAAACCACATTTTTGGGGAACTGATACTTGCGAGGGATAATGTGTAAACAAGTTTGGATCATATAAAAAATATGGTAACAGTTAGAGATAGTCTTCTGGGTACTCTAGGGATTTCTCGAGAAAAAAATTAATGTTTTAAGATCTGATTTAATAATTTCGGGAAAATCATAAGTGATTCCTTCGCTAAAGGTATGCAATACATCATTGTTCCTGACATGATTTTCAAAATTTACTGTAATACAGTAATTCGCGGTGGTACCAGCTAAATAAAGTAACTAAATCTTAATCTGTATCGTCCAAAGTTATTGTACCTTAACAAAATTATAAACATTAATAAAGTTCAAACTAGTCGATTACTGCAATCTGCATAAGTTATAGATGGTAATAAAATTGACGGAATTATTATTGATGGAAATTTAGTCCATCGAAATAAAATAAAGTTATAACGTCTAATCAAAATGTTCGCAGGACTTACACAACTATAAAAACATGGTACAGCAGAGAAATCTTAAAATTTTTAGCAAGAAAATTATCTAAAATCACGGCTTTACAATATGAAAATTTCTTCTTTTAACATAATTAGTTGGAAGTGAGGCACATATTTGTAACCAAAATTGAAATCTGAATAGCTTTAGTTAAAAATTTCACAGTTATCGGATTTTAAAATTCCCGAGAAATAAATAAAATAAGGAAAATAACCATGAACCCATCCTCCGTTGGAAACACCATCATATGATAGTGTTAACCCTCCGTGAAATCCGTTAATTAAAGCCAAATAGTAAATTGCCATTTTCTTCAAACAATTATAGTTTCAAACTAACTACTTTAGAAGTGACTTACCCGTTCATGACCTTACAAATTTTAAATGCAGATAAATTTATGAAATTAGGCCTGATGGGAGGTTTTTCCTTTTTAAAAATGTCTTGTTTATAAAAATTCGGGTTCACTGGGAATTTTCATTTCAACAAAATTTGCTGAATTTTAATTGTTTTAAATGAACTTTGATCTTCGGAATATTTTTATGTGGATTTCCTCCTAGATTAAGATAATATGTAAATTATTCCAGGATTTAAGGTCACCCAGATCCAACCAAAACCCTTATCGAATTATTTGTGCCTCACCAAAATCATCTTATTGGATTTCTTAGGAATCTAGGTCGACTGCAATCGAGTCTTATCGGTATTCAAATTGTTTTTATAGGGACTGAGGAAAATTTCTAATAACACATCAAGAATATCTTTAAAATGGCACCCAAAGAAAAGCAAGTAGATCAGCAATGATCTGTAAGAGAAAAGTGTTACATGCAAGGAAAACAGCGTGTTTATTATAGGGCAAGTTAGTAGTGATGCTCTCAAAATGCTTGAAACATTTAATGTGCTTAAAAAATCGGGAACAAATTAATAAAACATTCATTTGTCTCAAAATAGTGTAAAAGGAATTTAGGCCCTACCGAAGGACTAACGTATCGAGCTCAATAAACAAATTTTCACATCGTATTCATTGCAAATGATACTTGGAACACGAAAAACCTCATTTACTAATTTTTATCTATTCGAATTTGGGTTTAAGAAGGACGCAGCTTTTTCTGCAGTACTCGAAAAAAATTACTTCGAAAATGTATCAATCATTCTAGTCAAAAAGGTGTAAAAAATGTTTAGATTTCAAAGGAAAACCGACTAAATCTGGTATCTCGAAGGGAACGACTTGGTATTTGATCCCTAGAATATTCAAAATGAGGACAATAAGTCTATTTATAGTTTGAAAGTTCGGATTAAATTGATTCAAGTGGTTGTGATTGATATCAACTCTTATTTTAATCAGAGTAAAATTTTGTTTTGATCAACCATTGTTGTTGTTGTCAAATAAACATGGCCGTCATTAACTTAAAATATTCTAAATGAGGACAATAAGTCTATCTATAATTTTAAAATTCGGATTAAATTAATTCACGTGGTTGTGATTGATATCAACTCTTATTTTAATCATAGTAAAATTTTGTTTTGATCAACCATTGTTGTTGTTGTCAAATAAACATGGCCGTCATTAACTTAAAATATTCTAAATGAGGACAATAAGTCTATCTATAATTTTAAAATTCGGATTAAATTAATTCACGTGGTTGTGATTGATATCAACTCTTATTTTAATCAGAGTAAAATTTTGTTTTGATCAACCATTGTTGTTGTTGTCAAATAAACATGGCCGTCATTAACTTAAAATATTCTAAATGAGGACAATAAGTCTATTTATAGTTTTAAAATTCGGCTTAAATTGATTCAAGGGGTTTTGATTGATATCAACATTTATTTTTTTTAACATTGATCCAACATTGTTGTTGTTGTCAAATAAACATGGCCGTCATTAACTTAAAATATTCTAAATGAGCACAATAAGTCTATCTATAATTTTAAAATTCGGATTAAATTAATTCACGTGGTTGTGATTGATATCAACTCTTATTTTAATCAGAGTAAAATTTTGTTTTGATCAACCATTGTTGTTGTTGTCAAATAAACATGGCCGTCATTAACTTAAAATATTCTAAATGAGGACAATAAGTCTATCTATAATTTTAAAATTCGGATTAAATTAATTCACGTGGTTGTGATTGATATCAACTCTTATTTTAATCATAGTAAAATTTTGTTTTGATCAACCATTGTTGTTGTTGTCAAATAAACATGGCCGTCATTAACTTAAAATATTCTAAATGAGGACAATAAGTCTCTCTATAATTTTAAAATTCGGATTAAATTAATTCACGTGGTTGTGATTGATATCAACTCTTATTTTAATCAGAGTAAAATTTTGTTTTGATCAACCATTGTTGTTGTTGTCAAATAAACATGGCCGTCATTAACTTAAAATATTCTAAATGAGGACCATAAGTCTATTTATAGTTTTAAAATTCGGATTAAATTGATTCAAGGGGTTTTGATTGATATCAACATTTATTTTTTTTTAACATTGATCCAACATTGTTGTTGTTGTCAAATAAACATGGCCATCATTAACTTAAAATATTCTAAATGAGGGCAATAAGTCTCTCTATAATTTTAAAATTCGGATTAAATTAATTCACGTGGTTGTGATTGATATCAACTCTTATTTTAATCAGAGTAAAATTTTGTTTTGATCAACCATTGTTGTTGTTGTCAAATAAACATGGCCGTCATTAACTTAAAATATTCTAAATGAGGACAATAAGTCTATCTATAATTTTAAAATTCGGATTAAATTAATTCACGTGGTTGTGATTGATATCAACTCTTATTTCAATCAGAGTTTAAATTTTGTTTTGATCACATATTGTTGTTGTTGTCAAATAAACATGGCCGCCATTAATTAAATTCTTTATGAGAACAATAAGTCTATTTTTAGTTTTAACATTCGGATTAAATTGATTCAAGTGGTTGTGATTGATATCAGCTGTTATGTCAATCAGAGTATAAATTTTGTTTTGATCAAACATTGTTGTTGTTGTCAAATAAACATGGCCATCATTAACTTAAAATATTCAAAATGAGGACAGTAAGTCTATTTATAGTTTTAAAATTCGGATTTAATTGATTCAAGTGGTTGTGATTGATATTTACTCTTATTTCAATCAGAGTAAAAATGTTGTTTTGATCAAACATTGTTGTTGTTGTCAAATAAACATGGCCGTCATTAACTTAGAATATTCAAAATGAGGACAATAAGTCTATCTATAATTTTAAAATTCCGATTAAATTGATTCAATTGGTTGTTACTGATATCAACTTTTATTTCAATCAGAGTATAAATTTTGGTTTAATCAAACATTGTTGTTGTTGTCAAATAAACATGGCCGACATTACCATACAATATTATTAATGAGGACTTTAAGATGGTTCTGCATGGACCGGAACAAATGGTAGTCCGGGTCATGACTATATGTTGGGTGCATCAAAACTTTCCAGCCAGTCTCTATCAGTTTTTGCCGGGTCATCAATGATGTGTGTGGTCTAGCGTTATTATGATGGAACACAATACCCTTTGTACTGGTCAATTCTGGACGTTTAACTGAGTTGCTTGTCTTATTGTCTTATACGCGTTAGTTGCTGACAGTAAAGATTATAATCAATCGTTTGCGTTCAGCATTACCGTTCTTGGTGTCAACTCTGACTTTGATACAGTTTTTGAAGCTTCACCTCGTTTCATCCATGATCTTTTTCGCAAAACTTAGTCGTATCTTATCCACTTTTTATCACAAGTAATCATTCGCTTTTGAAATGTCTCAATTTTGTTCCATTTTGCAGATAGAAATCCGATCCATTAAATGTTTAACTGTTAATTCATGTGGTATCCAATCGTCAACCTTATTTTTAAGGCGGTTACACCATTTTCAAATGTTTAAAACTGTTTTATGATCAATAATTAGTTCTTTACCAATTGCATGGTTGCTTATATGCCTGTCTTCTTTAATTTTCTGCATGATTCATCAACTGCTCCAGTGGTTCATCGACCAAAGCAATGTGCATCTCTGACATCCATATTTCCAGAACGAAAGCTCTTGAACCATTTCTTTGCTGCTGATTTTGATAAAGCACCTTCTTCATAAACAGCATAGATTTTTTCGCAAGCCTGAGCCACGTTTTTACCTTTGTCGTAATAAAATTGTAAAATGTATTGAATTTTTCCATTATTTATCTCCATGTTTAAAATGTTGTAACTTTTTATTAATTTCATCGATTTTAATGTTTCGTACGTCAAAGTTTTAAGCTAAGATGTCAACTTTCAAATGCACATAAAAATTGCCCGATACGTTAATGGGTACTTAGATATATTAATGTAAAGCCATCTACCGGGAAAAAGGCCACAAACTTTTTCCCCAATTCGGACAGACGGAAACTTCGGGTAGTCCAAATGTTAAAAAATTTATTTTATTTCAAAATCAATTAAAATTTAAAATCGAACTTGATGCCCCAACTATACCTATAATCATATAGTAACCAGAATTAAATATAAAAATTGTCAATCCAGACACAAACACACACACAAACCACAGTAAAAAATAGTAATCATAATAAAAATAAAATTAAAACTTGGACATACTCTCTCACCTTAAAAACATTCATTATGGTGTGTGTTTGTATATACTTTATTACACGAGCGGACACCACAAACAACAACAACAACAACGCCAATGACACTAAACAGAAAAACTTTTTTGGAAAATTTAATTTTTTTTATAAACTTTTCATTTATTACTCTATTCGTATGTAGGTATATACGTGTGTTAGTTTTTTGTGGATCTCATGCCTATAATTTTTTATAATTTATATAGAAAATCCTGGAACGAAATGAAAAAGTTTTCTACTTTATACTCGGAAAATTGTTTTTTGTTTGTGTTTGTTTATTATTTGTGTGTGTATTTGTGTTATAATTTTAAGCTTTCTCTAGATGATTATTCTAAATTAAGGTGTTATTTTCAGCAGAACAGCAACAACAACCGAATTTAAATATGGACTCGAATTTTTATTGTGATTATCCTTTTTGTGTCGCTCTTACTCGTATACATAGCCTGTAATATGTTTTTGGATACAGAGCTTTCGGAAAACAAAACAAAACAAAAAAGTTTTGCTCAAGTGTTTTTTTTTTACCTAAGTTGAGTTTTGCCGTAATATGAATCAAATTTGTTTCAATAATATGTAAATTGTGTAAAAAGGACTTTGTTTTTACATTTTTTTGGTTTTAACTCGAAATTGTTTCAATTGAAGGTATTTTAGGTTCAAGCATAAAATTAAATTTTATTCTTACATTTGTTTTCGTCTCTGAGCGAAAAGTTTTTATAATTCAGTTTAAGAAATGAGATGAAGAGAAATTTAGGAAAGTCATTGAACGGTACACGATATGTAATTCGTTGGTTCTATTTTGGATTATTAAGTTTAATTTAAACTTTTTAATTATTTTTTTTTCATGCTCAGCGATGAACAAATTTTATCGGATAAACGAGATGGTTAGTTCTCGATAACTTTTGAAGTTCTCGTTTTATGCAACTAAACAAACTGAAATCAATATTCTAAATTGAGCTTAATTTACACAATAAAAGTTTGTATAGAACAAATAGCCACTTTAGCTATTAATTATGTCTGCCTCTAAATTCATTTTCAGATTGCCAAACTGAATCAGAAGGTTGGAGAAAAAATTAAAAAAATTCTGTAATTTAAGCAAGAGCACAGGACAAAATCAATCCAGTCTAGTTAGGTATTTTAAGGTATTCCTGCAATACACCAAACAAATAGTATATGTCCTTTTTGGCAGCCTTAACCACTCACGAATATATAACATTTCGAGCCGAGCCATACTGCAGGCCGCAGAGAAAATAGTAGTCCTATTCAAAAAAATTACTGAACTTTCCACCGTTAGAAAGATGGTACGCTACAATAAAATGCATCAGATAATGGGCAGTCTAACATTAGGTTATGTAACTTAGGTTATGTTATTGTGGTTATGTTAAAGAAGCTCATTGGGACCAACTATCTGCCTTACAATCGCGCATGAGGCATTTTTAACCCATTTGCCATTCCTTAGTTTCACAGCATAAAGGGTTTTTCAATACGAACATAACAATTTTCTATTGAGATATTAGGCTGAAATTCATTCCAGGTACAGCACGCATGTTACATTTGACTATTGAATTCGATCTCTTTCATTAGACCACCACCAACACGTTTGCAGAGATCGAATCTCTGGCCGAAATATTGGCCGAAACATTGGCAATTTCCCGATCGATATTGTCCCTAAGCTCTTCTAACGTTGTTGGCTTGTTGGCATAAACCATCTAATTAATGCAACTTCATGAACTAAATTTAACGGTGCCAGATCATGCCAGCGAGGTGGCTTTTCAACCAGAGCATTTCTTGGGGTACTTTTTTCCAAAGATAAATTGTTTGACCACCTGTGTGGCATTTGGCACCATCTTGTTGGAATCACATATCACTGATGTCACGTTCATCCAGTTAAGGTCAAAAATAGTCTTCCAACTCGGGACGGCGATCATTTTCATCGACAATAAATATGGGCACACCACCGGTATAAAATCCACACCACATGGTCACTTTTTGTAGTTATAGTGGAGTTTCTTGAAGAATAGGTGAGTTTATTGCTGTCCGATAATGCAAATTTTGCTAATTTATAAATCCATTTAGCCAAAAATGAGCTTCATCACTGAAGATGTTTTTTCCATGAAATTCAGGATTTTCTTCAAACTTTTGCAGAACCCAATCGTAGAAGTTTCGGCGCTTCAAATGATCAAGGGGCTACAGTTCTTGAAGAAATTTGATCTTGTAAGCTTGCAAGCCAAGATCTTTACGCAGAATTTGCCACAATGCGGTTTGAGATATTCCCAATCCCTGTGAAAGGCGTGGAATCGAATGATTTGGCTCATATTGAACTGAAGCACTTATGGCTGCGATATTTTCGGTACTTCAACCGTTGCGTTATTTTATTGGCACAGGAGCATTCAATAGTGAATATTTTGACTCGAATTTATTCACTATAGCACCCATAGTCTGCACAGGCACATTTAGGATTCAGAACAACTTTTCTTACTCAGTTGTTATTTGTGGGAATATAAGTTCTGAATCAGTCATCAAAGGATGATAACCGTGGAGCATACAGGGTTGAGTTTTTTTGCTTAACTCCTTGTTAGATTTTTGCCTAGTCTATCCAAGAAGGGTGAAATATGAAAGAAAATTCTCTGAGCTTGCGTGATTATCATTTATAAACTTCAATGATACACGTGCATTTCTTTGCTTCAGTTTCATCAAAAACGCTCGGTTCGGCTAAATATCTAGAGGCCGTGATCAGCCAGTAATCTCAAATAATAAACGTTTATAAAGTTTATACCAAATAGATAAATTGAAAGGCAAAGCGCAATAATTTTTACTTTGCGCAGGGAAGGTTTTCACTGCAATCAGTCCCAGTGGATTGGCGCTAATATATCAACTTTTGGTCTATTTGGGAGAATATAGGCTGAAACACTTGGCATGACGTAACAATTTGGGTTGGGAATATTGACTAAAGACTGGTCTGATCTATTCTGACTCTGATTGCCTCGGGCGCATCAAGCTATGTAAGTGGCAGAATAATCGCTCGTAATTTGACGTTATTTTAGGCTTCTATTATATCGGTAGTGGGTGCACGGCGGAAGGCCATAATGCGACCGGCCCTTCCAGTATCACTAGGGCAATATAATCTGATTATGTAAGTTTATAAAAGGGGCGAACAAATCCGTTCTGAGAATGAAGCGCAAGCAAAATGTTTCAGAAGATTCCGAAAGGTTTTTTTTAGCCAGCGGTTAATTGGACATACGCATCCATCATGTCCAGTCAACTTTAATAGTTCCTCGGTTACATAATTTTAATTTGTTTATAATTTTAATTACAAGGCTTGAAACCTTATATTCATATATAAAGAGTGGTTAAATTTTAAGGGCCGACGTTGAATGTGAACCGCACCTAAACGTCAAGTTGTTTTCTGCATTTAATTTGACATTTCTCAATTTCAGACTAACTCAATTTGAACCATAGAAAGATACACTATCGAGCAACGCGTTAAAGTTATTCACTCGCTAATTCACGCGTTAAAGTTATTCTGCACTTCGTGATTTTTTCGGTCAATTTAATCGTCCAAATGTGCGTACAATCGGAAAAATCGTGCAAAAATTTCAGCAAACCGGGTCTGTAGGAGATTTTAAAACACCAGTGCATGCTCGTACAGCTCGTACAGCAGAAAATATTGCTGCTGTTCGCGATAGTGTGGCTGAAGAGCCGTCCACCTCAACTCGTCGTCGTGCCCAACAATTGCACCTCTCACGTTGGTCGTTGATGAACATTATGCATAAAGACTTGCATTTACACGCTTATGCAATTGACTCAAGAACTAAAGCCTCTTGACCATTCCAAACGTCGTCAATGGTCAGAATGGTGGCAAGAAATGGCAACAGTGGATGATCAATTTTCGAAGAAAATCATCTTCAGTGATGAGGCACATTTTCACCTCAGTGGATTCGTCAATAAGCAGAATTGCCGCATTTGGGCGAGTCATAATCCAAGAGTGATTGTCGAAAAACCAATGCACCCACAAAGAGTGACTGTTTGGTGCGGTTTATGGGCTGGCGGCATCATCGGGCCGTATTTTTTCCAAAATGAGGCCGGTCAGGCAGTTACTGTGAATAGGGTTTGCTATCGTGAGATGATAACGAACTTTTTATGGCCCGAATTGGAAGATATGGATGTAGACGATATGTGGGTTCAACAGGACGGTGCCACTTGCCACACAGCTAACGGAACAATGGATCTTTTGCGCGACAAATTCAATGGCCGTGTTATCTCACGTGGTGGCGATGTCAATTGGCCGCCAAGATCATGTGATTTGTACACCGTTGGACTTCTTTCTTTGGGGTTATTTGAAAAAAAAGGTGTACGTCGATAAGCTAGCAACAATTCAAGAGCTAAAGGATGAGATAATTCGGCACATTAACGGCATAGAACCTCAATTATGCCTAAGCGTCATCGAAAATTTGGACCATCGGGTGGAGGTGTGCCGCCGAGGTCGCGGCGGCCATTTGGCCGATATTTTGTTCCATACATAATTGAACCATACCATATTATCATAATAAAAAGAATTGACAATAATTTCCTAAATAATTTGTGTTTTATTCAAAATCAACATCACATCGGCCCTTAAAATTTAACGACCCTTTATAAAAGTTCCTGTTTTAAGCAGCCTTAAAATTCTTCCGATCACCAGGTTGGCGGAGTTTCACTGAAGGTCTAATAAGAGGACACACAACTACACCACGTTTATTATAAGCATCAAACAATTTTTCAACAAGAACATCAAGCTCGTATATTCTTGATTCAAGTAGTTTTGAAACTGGTGCCGGTAGTAAATTTTATAGGATAGTTCTGAAGGCATCCCAGTCTGCATCTCTTCTTAAAAATAAATTTATTGTCAGGATTTGCTTTTTTTTTATTCAAGAGAGAAGATTACCTTACAGTTATTTATATCGCAGTTTTGAAAATCAGATATAAGTGTATGGATCTGACAATTTTTGACCTGTGATTGTTTTAAAGAAATTGCTTACTTACAGCTAATGCTGTTAGAGCGCTCAAATAATATAACTTTAAAATTAAAATTTTAATTCACACCAGATTTAAATAATATAAAATTGTAGTCGATTATTCCTTCGATATGTACTGCTAGTGATGATTAAAGTAATTTATTTTTATAACACTTAAAGGTGAAGCAACTACAACAGATCCTTTCCTAGTCTTTGCCAAAGGCCCACCCCATAATTTGTACAAAAAATATTTCCATCGCGAAAGTCTAAAGTAATTTAAATAACAATAATCATTGCGGCTTAATTAATACTTAGCCTAGTCTCTAGTGCGGAAATTCCTACTTTATATATGTTACGTATTATAAATTCCATTGTTAAAAATATTTTTTTTCAATCCGAACAGAACAATTTTATTTTTTGTCCTCAGAAATAACATACACGTACAACGAGATAACAAGATCGGTAAAATAACCTCATCTAAACATAAGATATATCCAATAAGAAAAAAATGCAGAAACATTCACATGTTCGGTAAGGCACAAGAGTAAAAACCAACACAACGTTTAATTTTTTTTCGTCTTGTCTTCTAGATAAACTCAGCGCAATAATCTACAACAAGTACACACAGCACATAACGAAGCACTTCGATTTTTCCCTTGTTAATTTTCTCATGTTTGTTTTTCCGTATTTTTTACAAAAAAAAAATGTACGTCGAGTAAAGTAACTTCTTTTGACGTTACTTGAACGAAAGTTGATTTGTTGAATTAGGTTTTGTTTTTCGCTGTGTATGTGCTCGTATGTATGTGCACTAACTTTTGACTTTCCGTAAAAAAAAATTTTCCATTTTCTTGTGCTACATCTTAGACTTTGATTTCTACAGTTCTTGTTTATCTTCGATGCTGCTCGCTTTTTTTTTTAGAATAGTACGATATATGAATCGTAAAATAAAATAAAAAATTTAACATCTCTAAACACTTAGTGCTCACGTATTTTGTGTAATAGTTTTTTTTTTGTCTTTTCAATTTGTTGTTGTCGACTTTATTGTCGAGATTCGATCATGTTCACTGAATGGGAAAGTGTTTTTTTGATGTTTGTGTTGTACCTCATCAATAGAGATTGAAAGCTGACAAAGTAAAATGTTTATTCACGATTTCAAATGATGTAATTATTTTAGGTAATAATCAACGATTCACATAAACTGTTTAATACAAAAGTAAATGATCCGATTTGTTAAGAAAAGATTTTTTCTAAAGCATGTAAGCACACTGAAAATATTGTGGTTTAAAACTTGATTCAATAAAGTTTTGCTTTCAAACTAAAATCAAATTTAAGATGAAAGGAAAATTTATACCAACATGTTAAACTTGGAATTTAAATGATAGAAATTTTGAAAAAAGCGTTGCATTTGTCAAAATTTAAGGACATCAATACATTTTGTCGGTTTTCAAACCTCAATTCAATTTGTTTTATTCGCGTCCTTATTTGTCCACAAAAGACGACATGAAAACACCATTAACATTAAACTAGCTTTAACTATCAAGGTTCGTCAAGATATATCAGCCGTAAATACAATACAGTTGCCGTAAAATGGGGGCCGAATGAAATAAATTATTACATACGGGAAGTGAATTATGTTACAGCCAATGTACACTGAAAAAATGTATATTCAATTTAGGCTGCATGAAGAACTGACTATTCTTATCGTTAGTTAAATTCAGTTCAAGAACTGCTATTCTACTAATTAGTAAAATAATATTGGTGGTTAGACTATAGAGAGAAATATGAATTTGAGACTGCAATGCAGAGTTTATTAACAGAATTTTTTTAAATTTACACTAAACTTAAGAGTTATGTACAAAATTTCGGTAAAGTTCAAAAATTTAAAATTCTCAAGACAAGTAAAAAAATACAAGTTTGAGAAGGCATTGTACAATTCCAGTATATTTTGAAAGTCAACAATTCATAATAATTTCAAAGCGAATAATTTTCAAAACAAGAAAATCAAATACATTCATCCCTTGATTTACACGGTAGATACGTTTCACGGATGGTCGTGTAAATCGAAATCGTGTTAAATGAGACAAAGGATTCATATTAGAAAGGTAGATAGGTTCCACTACACTTAGAACCATGTAAATTGAGTTAAAGAACCTAAGGTAAATACTTAGTCATAAATGTATTGTCTCGAACTATGTAGAACAAAGCAATCTTATCTTATCTTTATCATATTGCAATTTAACTGCAACTGCTAAATCCATTTTGCTTAATATTGAAATAAAAAAATTTCATGTGATGATTTATGTTACATCGGTTTCAGAATTCAGCATTAATTTTTTTTATTAGGATTCGTTCCTTTTTATAAATTTTAATCCAACATCGATGTTGTGTTGGGCAGTAAAAACTCAATTTTAGCATTTAGATGCTGTAAATTTGTTGAATGACTTAGTAAATGATCGAAAAGTGAAAGCGCTTTAAACTCAAGATTTTTTTTCCAAATAGCTTTTCACTTCGGGAATGAAGCACTGGCGAAACCAACATTCAAATAAAGTGCAAGCCATTTAACCTTTTTTATTTGCCCGCCAATGAACTGGTAAATTATTCATATTAACGCCTTTCATCACTCGAGCGTTTGAAGCTCGGTTAAAAATAGCAAAATAGCTACGTGATTTTATCATTTGCTGCCTCAGATCCACCGACAGATCTTTCATTTTTGGACAGATAAGTTCTTTTTGGCATTTTCTTCTAAAACAGTCCGGTTTCATCGGCATTAAATACTTGTCAGACTCGTAAGAATTATCTTGAATAAGTTTAGCCAAATTAACAGAATATTCCTCTGCCTGATGTTTTATTACCGGACGCCGTTTCACCATTTAGTTGAATATTATGTAAGTTATACCGATTTTTGAACCATCCGTTACTGGGGAAAAATTCGGTTATTGAGGTAGTGGGTGTCCTTTCTTTTATTTAGTTGAAATGTTGAAGCGCTTTGTGTTTAATAGAATTACCATCCAACAGTATTCTCCTTTTGCAATTCCTCTATTCAAATAATTAAATCTTTTTCAACGGCTTCCAAAAAAAGGTTTCCAAAATGTTGCACTCACTGTTGTACCCCTCGCCACACTGTTACAAATGTAATCGAACAGTCGACTCATTCAAACCATACTCTTTTGCCACAAGTTTTGATCCCTGCCCCAATTTCAATCGATCCAAAATCTTGATTTTGTTTTCTAACGAAATTACATGCCGTTTCCTGTTGTCAACAGTTAAAAAGAAATTTACGAATATAAATTACAAAATTTCCTTACTTTTTGTTATGATAGGTATTTTAAGAAATAAAGAAATTTCGTTTTCAAACGTTCAGTTCATTTGAATTTTAACAAAACTAAATGGATTTTGACATTCCTTGACTGCGTCTTACGGAGTAAAATACAAAACGGAAATTACAGCGCTTAAAACACATTGCACATTGAAATATTAGTACATATTTAAGATCCGAAGTTATTTTAAATTTTGATAATTAAATTAAATTTTGATTCCGTGTAAAACCGAAATCGGGTAAATCGAGAACCGTGTAAATCGAGGGATGGGTGTACTATTTTAAGAAAACAGTTCATTGTTTCAAACTAATTTCGCAGCGAACAATAATTATATGAAGTAGTACTAGAGTATATTAAATAACTTATACCTCATGCGTTTATTACAATATTTACAAAATTTAAAACAAACTAAAATAATTACATGCAGGAAGTAAAGTCTACCATTGGATCGTTCATGTATGTATTTTAAGCTAATCTTAAAGTTTAGTTTTGCAATACGAGAAGTTTTATTTTTATTTTTTTAACCACGAAAAAATTATTTCTAAATGCGAAACTATTTAAAACTGCGCCACTCCAATGTATATAATTTTATCAATATAGTCAAATTGAGAATTTTTCTAAGAAAACACATTTTGGTTCTTAAATTATATCAGCGATTACAATTAAAGCTAACATACAAAACACATTAATTAAAGCTAACCTTATCATTTCTGTGATTATTAAACAAACAAATATTTACATGCACGAAGTAAATATCTATTTTCGTTAAGCAAATAACTAAATATAAAAAGATAATATGTAATAAAGTTTCACACAAGTAATAATTCCAGTATTTACAAAAAATACAATTTGATTAAAACTTTTTCATGCAGGAAGTGAATTTTACCGTTGTTCACATATGCATTAAAGTTAAAATTAGAACACAAAATACTTTTATTTTATATATAAACCTTAATGAACAATTTAGATTTGGTATGCTAAGCAAAATATTTTGGCCCAAGAAATATGCAAATTATTACATGCACGAAGTAAATATTGATGTTCGTTTAGAAAAACCATATTTACATGATTACACCACACACAAGAAATGTATTACAAATAGAGTTTCATTCAAACATTTCTATATATATTTTCATAAATTAAATATGATTACGATGATTACATGCAGGAAGAACATAGTCCCAATGTTCTTATATTTATTAAATATTAAATAAAACAACGAATGCAACATTAATTGTTATTAAGAAAAGCTCAGTAAATGTACGGCACACAAGGAAAATATTGCAAGAATATTATATTCCACTACAAAATACATCACCAAATTTACATAAATAGAATTAGATTATAATAATTTATAATTCAACATCAAACATCCTCCATATGATGTATTAAAGTTTAAAGTTAAATGCAAAAAAAATTGTTTCAAATCTAAATTTAAATTATCAGTTTATATTTTACTTTAATAGATGCCACGGCACAATTATGCCAATTTAGTATGTTTGATCATTAAACAAGCAAGGTGTTACATACATGAAGTAAAAACGACACAAATTTTAAATAAATAAATTCCGATTACAAATATTATATGCGGGAAGTGAACTTCTGTAGTATTATCCTAATGTATCTAAAGAAAAAAATGAATAAATTACAATTCAATTAAAATATCTTTAATACCTAAATATGTTTTATATCTAAATTTTTACTTGCTTCACATTGCGTGTAGTTTAAATAATGTAGCTCATCAAACAAACAATTTATTACGTGCACGAAGTAAATGTTAATGTTCGTTTAGAAAAATCGATTAAATTTACCACTAACAAAAATAGGATTACAAGGGTAATTTCCCTACTACAATATTTCCAAAAAAAATTAGGCTACAGTCTATTACATGCAGGAAGTAAATTTTTCCATGGCTACAAAAATGCATTTATTTGATATATTTGTTCAAATAATTAATTAAAATTTTATTTTAATACGCTTCATACTGCAATTAATGAGAATCTTTTTATTCTAAAAACAAGCAAATTATTAGATGTGTGAAGCGAATATTTAAGTTCATTTAGAAAATTCTCGTAAAATAACAAATAACAAAATGACTATTACAAATAAATTTTAATCAACCATTTACTACAATATTTATATAAATAAAATATGATTACAAATATCCTTAGCAAAAAATAAAATCTTGCGTTGCTTGAGTCAACTGTTTATTAAATATTATATAACAAAACACAATTGCATTTATATGTTCACTAAATTTTTCACTGCATATTGCATTTGTTCTAAAAAATTTAGCAAATTAAACAAACAAAAAATAACATGCACGAAGTAAAAACTAAAGTTCTTTTTGAAAAATCTTAGAAAACGAATAGGATTAGAGGTTATTGTTAACAATATTAACAAAAGTATCTTACGATAAGTACATGCAGGAAGTGGGTACTGGCATTGCCGCAGTTCAGTAAGTTTTTCAGATTAAATTTAAAACAAAATGCATTTATTTTATATCTATACTCCGAAGGTGAAATCAAATTTTACAAAAATGGTGGTAATAAATGCAAATAAAAATCTTAACATTTTGGTTCATTTAACTAACAAATTTTAGATGCACGAAGTGAACATACATGTTTAACTAAAAAACAAAATAAATGAACCACAAATGTACGCATTACAAACTTTAGAAGAGTATTTTATTTAACTATAATGATATATCAATTTTACTTAAATTAATTAATCATACGCTAATTACATGCAGGAAGTGAATTCTTGCATTATTAAAATCATTAATGTATTAAAGATTAAATTAAAACACAAAAAGCATTTATTTGATTTCAAAATTCAAATGATCAATTTATCTTTTATTTTTAACATACTACACAGTACCATTAACATTATACATTTGTTTATTAAACAAACAAATTATTACATGCACGAAGTAAAAATTAATGTTCCTTTAGAAAAATGTAGTAAAATAACCACAAGCAAGTAGATAAATTAGTATAAAGTTTAATCAAGAAACCGCACGATTTTAAATGAATAAATTGAGATTACAATTATTATATGCAGGAAGTAAAATCATAAAATTTTAAATTCATTTATTTTATAACTAACTGAACAATTTAAATTTTTTAAATTAACATTGCATTTAATTTATATAGTTATATATTATAACTCATTAGACACAATAATTATTTTATGCGGGAATTGAGTATTGATGTTCAATTAGACAATATTATTAAATTTCTTACGATAGTAACATGCAGGAAGTGAATATTAGTATTGCAGCAGTCCTATATGTTTTTAAGATAATATTTCTTATCAATATGACAAGGAAAATTTCATATTGATATTCTGCTATTTCCATTTATACTTAAAATATTTGTTCATTAAACTTAGAGAAGATTAAGAAATATTACATGCACGAAGTGAATGTAAATTTTAATTTATGAAACCCAAGTTAATTAGCCACAAACGAGTTGTGCATTACAAACTTGTTAGAGTATTAGATTTCATTAAAAAATATATCACAGTTTTACATAAATGAAATAAGATTACAATTATTACATGCAGGAAGCAAATTCTTTCATTGTTTCAATCATTAATATATTAAAGATTAAACTGAAATACAGAAATAATTAATTTATTTGGTATCTTAATTCGAATGAACATTTCTTTTATAAATGCTTAATATACATGCTCAGTAAACAAACAAATTATTACATGCACGAAGTAAATATTAATATTTATTTAGAAAAATATAGGCTCAATCAACATTAATATTTAGAAACAAGCAGAGAAATAAAAATATAGTTGTTTCGAGAAAAAACATATTTTTTGGAACTTCTTGCATTGTTACACTCTTACTATACTGGAAATTGCTCTTTTAATTGGAAAAATCAAAATGTATTATTCTTTCATTACAACCAAATGATTGTGATAGTGGTCTGTATATTGTAAAGGTAGCAAAAGCATTTTTTACAGTTCAGATGTATACCATCCTAATATCCTTAATGTATAATGCCTGGTTATCATTAAATTATTTTCCTTCATCTTGGAATATCGCTAAAATCCACCCAGTTCTAAAATTGAAAACGATTCCATTTGTTTCTACTGGCTACCGCCTTATTAGTCTTTACTTTTATTTGGGTAAAATGTATGAAATTTTAATGAAACCTCGATTAAACCGTTATATCAAGGAGAAACGTATTCTCATTCACGATTTCCACTTAAACATTAAAGCTCATTCATAAATACATATACAGGTAAAATTGAACTTGGTGGATTTTGTTCAGTCTCTTAAAATCTTAGAACATACTGAAACTACAGGGGTCATTTGATTGGTCTCACTGACAGACATCGTGAATTTCTTAAATATTCTATAAAAATCGGAACTCCGGTTGAAGACTGTATTTTCATGAACGTGGTGGAATTTACATTATAAAATTTACTTACTAATTGTTCAATTGAACTGCAGCTTGTATTGCGGTTGCAGAATATTTTGTAAAGTCGAATTACTTTTAGTACTCATCTTTAAATTTTTGCAATAATTTGGCTCTACTTCATTGCTAATCGTTTCGGTAAGCTATCCTAACCCTAATGTTTCATCTTTCCCACCACCTCGTTTCATACCACGTCCCACCATCTTGGTTTCCTAGTTAGCCCTCTCATCAGTGACCAAGCCTAGGAAAAACAAAATATAAACTAATTTTGTACAGCATAATTGTGGCAGTGGTTCCAGTGGCAGTATTTATATCGTCGTTGATGTATTCCCCATCGGATGTTAAAATTTTTAGTCTTAAACCAATTTTACTTCTGAATTTTATGGAACCCAACAGAATTAAATCTGATTTAAGTAAAATTTAATATCAGGTTTTTCCATTCCAACAATAGTTTTCATATACGTTATACTGTAAAACTTTAATTATAAACTAGATTTTAATAAATTGGATCCATTAAAATTATCATGTTCTGAAGCATAAAAATTTAAAATCGAAACATATGTAGACAATTATGTGAATACATATATGAATAGATAGTAATGCATGGATGGATGTATACCTAAATGTGCAGAACTCTATTTAGTTTCCTACTTTTTTAAATTTATTTTTACCCTTCCGGAAATAGTTTTTTTTGTCTGTTATATAGTTTAGTTTACTTTAAAAAATCATTTTGATATCTCAAAACTACCACATTTACAATTTCTAGGTAGAACTTGGCTTAGTCCATTTAGATTCTATATTCAGTTCTATACACATCAAACGTTATTGGAAATGTAAAATTGTGCTACAAATTCCAGCACAAGACATTAAGAAATATTGTCGGTGTCGTTTGGCGACTTACCACAGGTCAAGCAGGTTTGATGCACTAGATGCAAAATTTGTTGATCAATCAAAAAACACAGGACTTTTAAGCGACTGAACCGTTTCTTGCGTATGACTATAACAAACAAAATTTAAAACATCTTGGCTCAGTTGTATAGAAAAAAACATGTTTTTGAGCTTTGGCATCATACCATCATGAAATTTTTCGGTCGGGAATGTTTTGATAATAAACCGTTAGAGGAAATCGAGAGAATATTGACAGAATATTTGACCAAATTTGTTCATGTCTTTTCATAAGTTGTTGCAGTTAAAAATGAGTATTTTAAAGGTAGTGGCTGCAAATTAAGATTTTAAATCCGCATTATGTAAGAAATATTGTTCTGGTTTCGTAATTCGAGCTTCACGAGCCAGTACTAGGTAACACCAATCTGGATGACGCCATTTTAGTTGCTCAATCTCTAGTTGGAGCGCTAGGTGCATTCTGAACATGAAGGAATTTTCGATATGATCTTTAAGTCTGAATAATCGAATGCTGACTTTCAAAATAAAATTGAGCTACTTTGGATTTTTGTGCTGGGTATTTTCATCATAAATATTCCAAATTAAACCATAACGTTACTTATGTGCCACCTTTTATTAAAACAAGTATTAAATTTATAATTGATTACAATATTGTAGTGGAATTCACACTGGAGTAAAATAGTATGCAAATCATTAATGTCTTGCCATACCAGAAGCATATCAGGCCATCAAATATCAAATATTCCGTCTTCTTTAAAATTAACTTCCAAGGACCTTCGTAAAATTAAATTACCCAGTATCGGTTGCAACAATAATAAGATTTTTTATTAATTATATTTAATCTGTTCTGGGGCCTAGGCCTCTTCTCGGTTCTATTTTCTCGTCCTTACTGTTTCGCCATTTGCCAGCCAATTAGAGGACGTACGGCTATAAGTCCAATTTTCGTAGAATGATCTGCGCATTGCACAACTCCATGCTGGTCTATGGTACTGGCATGGCAGATGAGTCGGCCCATGGGATCTGTCACAGAATAGACAGAAGCGTCATAACGGGTTTTGCATGGACAAATATCGAATCATTTTATTGACCTTAGTTCGCCATAAGGTAGGAAAAATTCGTTGTTTTTGTAAATTTTAAATTAAAATACAAAAATTTGTAACTCATAACAGTGTACAAAATTTGTAAATTGTATTTCATTATCTGATTTTGTATCGTTCAAACCGATCTATCCGTCCAAACGAAATCCGGCCGATTACACATGTGTCTTCTTATAATCGAGGATTGCGTCTTTGTAGATCGAGTTATAAGTAAGTTTAGTTTAGAAATTGTGTTGCAGTTAGTTGAATTCACAACCGCCGATACAATTCTAGATCGAATCCTTCCGTACATTGTAAGTGCCAATGATTAATGTTCGCTTAGCACTTTATTACTTTTATTTTTCGTTTTCTAGTTATTGTTATCCCATAGACGAAATATCACGTGTACGAGTATGTGCACTCAATACATTAACCGCTTGTTTGTAATGCATGGCGCCACGCAGCGATGTTAACGTTTTCCCAGAATATGTTTTACCTGCCATAGCACTTCTAGCAACGGACGCTTTACCAATTGTAAAAGTAGCATATACGCTAAAAATATTGCGATGCAACTGTTGTAATCCATCCGATATGCCACCGCAACGATATACGAACTCGAATTAAGCACATTGCATGATATGCTGCAAGAAACTATTTTTAATTTAATAACCGACCAACAATCGGATATTTCAAAACTGTGTTTAATTTAGGACGGCAAAATGCCAACAATATCATTTTGACGCACATGATTAGGGTTTTAAACGACAAAGATCATGGAAATTTGCCAGGCACTGTTCAAGTTTTTTAATACCATTGTTGCAACAGGATCTCATTAACTGACTTGGGGTTAATCCAAAAACACGGGCTTATTGAATTTAAATCAGAACTGATGCTATTTAGTGATTTGTGGACTAATATCGACGGCAGCTAATGCCCTATCGGCAGTTGACGGTCAGTGTGAAAATTATGCCCGCGATTACGAAACATTTGAAAACACCGAGTTCAGCAAGTGTAAAAACCGAGATATTTATGGATTGTCTGATGTTTTGAAGACATCAC
Source organism: Nephrotoma guestfalica (assembly GCA_963691935.1). Taxonomy (NCBI): domain Eukaryota; kingdom Metazoa; phylum Arthropoda; class Insecta; order Diptera; family Tipulidae; genus Nephrotoma; species Nephrotoma guestfalica. The sequence continues at coordinate 34,997,586 of OY829915.1, forward strand.
AGAATTAGCTAAAACACAACTCATGATAATGAAACAACATTTGATTAAGCTGAATAAATATAAATTAATGCCACGGGTTCATCAGGATGGACGAAAAAAAACTCGTTTGTCATGATGTATCCTAAGCCGATCCAGTGAACAGAACTGAGATAGTAAATTTACAAAAGCAACGTAAAAGCGGGACGGAAATTACAATGAATTCCGAATGACAATTCATGTTCGCTGACACCCCGATTACACCGTCGTCCCCTAGTACAGAAATCCAACCAACTCCATCATCATCATTAGTCGAATACGGTTTGCCTGAACGAAATTTTCTAAACCAGACACGGCAGGCATATTCGGCAAATACGCCACTACTTTATATTGCTGCATGCAATTCGGGGCAATTATTAGTTGTGTCCGGTAAAGATGGTTCCCTAATGTTGTTACTAATTGATCCCAATTCAAGAAAATTTACATAACTTAATTTCATCATCACGCGGTATAAACGATAGTGTTACAATTTTCAACTGACCCTATACGGTCTATACATATTTGATCAAGATGGCCTATTAAGTTAATAAAATTGTAATGAGGAACTAATAAGCTACAAAGGGTCCGCTCTCGATCGAGTAAGCTTTAAAATGGATAAACCTGGTCTGATCATCTTTTTCTAAATTAATTTGAGTTCTACAAACGAAAAATGGCAATGATGAACCTCCGGACAGTTAGTGAAAATGTAAAATACGAAATAAACTAACCTTGAAGCGGGTACCTGGATGTCCTCAAGAAGTGACGACTTGATCGTCGAGTAGGGTCATGTTTACCAGCAAATCTACAAAATCTTGAGGAATTGTTTCACAATTTCCAAAATTTGAGGTATTTAAAAATTTAACAAAAAACTGAATGGGCGTTGGGGTTATAGAATTTCCACCCTGTTGGCGAATTAAGCCAAAAAAGTTGTCCAGGCAGGCAGTTCTGGTTGAAATGTCTAGTTAGGAGATAGAAATAAGCATTTGAATGTAAATCAGCAAAAAGATGGAGAACTGTGCGAATCGACATTTTCCAATCCTCGATTTTAGCTAGAATTTAGCTGCCCCAACGCCAGATTGAGAAAGTAAATTATTCGGAGTATTAGATTCTAAGCAGGAATAAACAGACTTGCTTAAAATTTGAGTCGTTAATTTTACTTTCATTCGCTGGAAATTAGTTGGATAAATATGGGAATCTGTAAGTCTAGGCATTAATCGTAAATTCCTGGACATATTTCCATATACTCCAGATATACAATAGTTTGAATAATTTTTTTGCCACTCTTAATAGTTTTTCACTTTGCGGAGGTGATCACAAATTTAAGCGCACAAGCTAAATCTAGGAATTGAGATGAACGGCAACAAGAGTATGGAATGGATGAAATGAAGGAATTTGTTCAGAATATACTATAGAAGGTGGCTACCCAAATGGAGGAAGATTAGAAACCACGAACAATATTTATATTCGTTATTGGTCCGGTCACGCACGCCAAAATTGCTGCTTGCAATTTAATCGAGAAGTTAACGAACCTTGATGGCCCGTTGAATGCATATAACTCTCGGTTAAAATTAATTTCATTGTAGTTGTGGCTGGTGATATATTTGAAATGTACGTCTTGGTGAACGTACCAGCATTTTATTCTTTAAGGTGAAGAAACTGACAATAATTTTGGTGCCAATTGTACATATGTATCGGAATACATACTTTGAATGGCCATTTCTAATGCTTCACTGGATGGAAACACTTATGGCATTAGTTATGGCATTAGCTCCTGTCAACATAGGTGGCCGACCTCGTCTTTTTGATGCCGGTTTGCCAGATGATTCCATTTTAGCCAACGGTTATTCGGTACCATCGGCCAATTTTCGTTTTTTGGAGTAACGTTCGGTGTAAAGTTAGATTTTTACTGTATATTACTTTACTGTTAGGCACATTAATTGCATTGGCGGGAACAACTTGTTCGAGTGCGCCGCGAATTTATTGCACCGTATTGTAACCAATCCCATCCCATACACACGACACGATACAATTAACATTTTCAAGCTTACTAAAATGAAAAGAGCGATTTGTGAGTAAATGAGATTTTTCAATAATGTTCAGTGGCTAAATTTTGTTAAAATAATTACAGTTCAGATTTGTAAAAAATAAGATACGAAAACAATTTCTTGGTCTACGCAATGACGGTTCCGGTTATAAATGTATTCAGTGGTTCTGCATTCCGACAAAGGATCCTAGTTGTGTTCATTTTCATCGCAGATCGAAAATCGAAATTTGAACCCGGTACCTTTCGATCAAAATGCCAAAGCTTTAACCACTGCGCTTTTTGGGCGGCAATAATACGGTTAGCGCCCACTCCTCCATTTCCTGGTTCGCTTCTGACGAACTACCTAACTTCCAATACTTTCTTTCCCATGTTGCGGCAAAATAAAATTGTAGTGAAATTTGGAAAAAAGAAAACTATGAAACCGTTTTATTTAAAATATAAATATCATGCATTTCTATGTACTCGTATTTCTAACATGTGCATGTATGAAGCGCTCGGAAAAATAAAAATAAAAATGTTTTGCTGGAAGGTAAAAATATGTGCACATTCCTATACAAATTTACATATATTGAAATCATTCATGACGATTATATTAATTTTAAATTTTTCTCTTATTTTCCGTTTCAGGTATAATGCCGGTTATAGAACCACATCCGGTTTGTACTCGTATATTGTTGTTATCACAAACGATAAATTATTCTTGCACAAAACTTAAACATATAAACTTGTAAAGTTTGTTTTTAACTTAAGATGAAAATTTATTTCTATAAAAATACTACTTTATACTACCTAACTATATATACTGACTGGTATACTACTTGTTGACAAAGTGAAAGAAAAATACAGTAAGTTGAAAATTGTTTCGTTTTTTGAGATGCAAATTAGCATTCTGATTGTTCTAAAGAAATATTTTATATATTGAAGTAGTTCGTTTGTTATTTTTAATTTTATTTATTGTATGTGGAACTGAGGGTACTCCCAGTACCCGTGTCCCCGATTTATATATATTTTTTGACTTTATTTCAACCAGAAACTAATTGACAACAACAACAACAACAAAAAATTTATTTATGCAATTTTCATTTCATGTAATGGAAATTGACCAACCGTTAAAATATTTATTCGATAATTTTATTTAACCATAAACAATTGATATTGACCGATAGGGTATTTTGTGTGTGTATGAATGTGTAACAAACAATTTTGTTCTACATGAAAATGGAAAATGTTTTAAATGTTTTTTTTTTTTTTTGGGAGGTGGGCACTGGTGTATTATAAAATGGTTGTACCTATTGGGAATTTCACACAGTATTTTCTGTATTATGTCGAATTAAAATTAAATACTTTATAATGCACAGTAATTTACATGATTATTAATTAGTTAATGAAGCGAAAATTTATGTACTATGGCATAATAGCTGTGGTTGTTGATAAAAGTCCCTCGGTAGATTTATTGTATATCCCATATTCACATCTAAGCCAATTGTAAAAAAAATATTTTATTCGTCTTAGCAACAGACGAAATGTAAACTTGTTGTTTTGTTGTTTTTATCGAAAAATGTTTGTTTGGAAAAAATTACCAGGTGTGTAAATATTAAACTGGAATTTTGTGTTAATCCTTTACTGCATAGTATATATGCTTATTTCAACAAACCTCATTTCGCACAGAATACACTTTTACATAGCAAAACCGCTGCAAATATATTGGTTCTTTGTATTACTTTCTCAACACTGCGTTTGTAGGCGTCACTTAAGCTAGCAGAACCCATACAACAGAACAATACAAGATAGTATGAATAATTATAGGTATTAACCTATTTAAGTGCTCTATTAAAAATGTTAGGCTCCACCCCTTCTAACTAAAACGACGGATTCTGCTAGCTTTAGAAAAATAAAGCAGAACCTAAGTCTAAAAATTATTTAAAAACAATTGGAAAATTCAAGGTCAGTTTTAGGCTAATTAAATGCCCTATAAATTTTTTGATTCTGATCATAATAGAAAAAGCGTAAGGCTTCATCACTTTAAAGCTAGCAGAACCCAAATCAAAAATCGGACCAAAAACGAAATTAGAACCAAAAACAAGATCAATCAACAAACGAATAATTTTAGGCTCATTCTGGCTCCACTCGTTATTGACCAAACTTCGACCTAAAGTTTGGTCATAAAGGAGTGGAGCTCAAAATTTGTTAATAAAGCATTTGATTAGGCTACAATGAGCTTAACATTACTTGTATGTTAATTGATCTTGTTTTTGGTTCTAATTTCGGTTTTGATCTGATTTTCGATTTGGCTTCTGCTATCTTTAGATAAAATGACCTGAAATTTGGTCAATAACGATTAAAGGCCACAATTTTTTAATGGGATATTTGATTAGACCATAATGAGCCTAAAATTATTTGTTTGTTAATTGATCTTGTTTTGGGCTCAAATTTCGTTTTTGGTCCGGATTTGGGTTCTCCTAGCTTTAGATTAATTGGCCTGAAGTTTGGTCAAGAACGAGTGGAACCCAAAATTTTTTAAAGGAGTATTTGATTAGGCTACAATGAGCCTTAAACTATTTGCATCTCAGTTGATCTTGTTTTTGGTTCTAATTTCGTGTTTGGTTCGATTTTTGATTTGGGTTCTGCTAGCTTGTGATTAAATTACCTGAAGTTTGGTCAAGAACGAGTGGAGTCCAAAATTGTTTAATGTTATATTTGATTAGGCCATATTGAGCCAAAACTAATTTGTATGTCGATTGCTCTTGTTTTGAATTTTTATTTCGGTTTTGCTGCTAGCTTTAAAGTGATAAAGCCGTATGCAGGGCATTTAGTTAGCCTATTATTAGCCTATAATTATTCATACTATCTTGTAATGTTCTGCTGTATGGGTTCCGCTAGCTTAAGGGACGTGTTTGTATGGAAAATTAGTTGTCAAAATATTGTCCGGAAACGTTTATATCGACTATGTGCTGTGGTCAATAAAGTAAACAAATTTGCTACTCATTTGAACATATCAAATTAATTTTATAAAAATTATGGATTTTAGAAAAGCATATCATATGAGGAGATTTGTTCCAAAACTCGCCTTGTTCATACCTTCTGGTTTTTTTTTTCAGAAATAGCTAAAATTTGTTCCTAAGTGTATTCTACATATTTTGTTTTAATTTTTTTTTTCAATTCATCCAAAAACCTTGGAGAAGGGACTTCGTTTACCAGGCAAAATGTGAACATAACAACCATTGTGAAGTTGCGGTTTTGGCCACCGCAACCATCCGGACAAAGCCTTATTTTGGAGACAGACGACAGGTCACTTGATATTAGCTGATAATGAACAGCAGATGCTATTTCATTCGACATTTTATGAAATTCGTGTTCCATCCACGTATAAATAAAAACATTTTTGATTGTCATTTTGGTGTTTGATGACCCTTTGATAACACTACAATTTTACGTATAGTTACCGGCTATATTATGCAATCTGATCCTGTATTTTTGGATTCACCACATTTTTTGGCAATCATACGAAAATGTTATCATTTCGGGAGACTCCTCTTCAAGTTGTGCAGCAGGTGTCGAATGATGGAGCTCCGATTCTAACGTTGTACGGTTGACAAAAAAATATTGCAAAAGAACGTTCTGTTTACTTTCAAAATGTCTTCTTTAACTTGGTTATTATTCATATTTAATAGTGTATTTATTGTTATATGGCCAGGTAAATATTGGCGAGTGCTTTTACCATTACATTAATGAAACTCTTAACATTCTTATTTCTCTATCACGTGATCAAAAGTTATTCCTCTATTTGATGCTTGGATGAGGCGAGTTTTTGAATAACACCTGATTTTCAAATCGTTTTCACTATGAATTGGACAAGTTTGAGAACGTTTTGATTACCTTAAATGAAAGAAAAGTTTGGTACTAAATAACAAGAAAATCAAAACTTCATTTTTTGTAAAAATGGAGTTAGCGAGTTTTAGAATCGATCTCCTCATATATGATATTTTATGGAAGAATAATAATTCTTTTTTCATTCAAACTTGCGGCGGCCATTTTTTTTAGAAAAATGAGTACAAAGAAACATTATTTAACCCTAGGGCTAATATTTTTATGATGAAGTGGTGGTGAATACAAAAGTACATCATGAAAACGTCGAATTGGATGCCAAAACTGCAGTTGTGCCACAGCCTATAGCTGGTGAATTATTTGATATTGAAGTAGTGGAACTTCTGTATGCTGAAGGTGTGGTTTTGGCAATTCCGTTACTGCCATGAATAAACAAAATTAATATAAAATGATTGTTCACGAATCGTTTGGAAAAACATGTATTTTATAATACTCCCCGATAAACATAAATGTACAGAGAATTCTAACTTTACGGAAAACCAAATTAATTTGAGTACTCCTTATCATCGCAAATATCGTACAAGAGACAAATATTTACCGAATGCAGAAAAACTCGAATAGTAATAATTCATTTACCACAAGAGACATTAAACAATGTATTGGAATATGTTTGTTTACCTCTGTAACACAAATCACCAATACCAGAACATATTGGCATCAGAAGCTGGGTAATGCTATGGTTCTAGAGACCATGCCATTAAAAAGATTCGAGATAATCAAACAAATTTTTAATGCTACAATAATGAGAAAATGCAACTCCAAGCACACCAAACCGTTGCAGCTGTTTGACTGCTAACTACCAAAAAAACACAAAATATACAGGGTTGTAAAAAATGAATTCACAAACTGTGGACTTTTCACCGCTGTAAATCAATACGAAATAAATTCGTTGCTTTAACCAAATCATAATCTATTTTAAAATAGTTTATCACATTCGATGGCGGCACTCGCTTAATAAATAAAATTTGCTTTGTTCGTTTATCATCATGCAAATTAATTACTAAATAAATAAAATTCAAACAACTTATTAGTACAGTTGGTGACATTCGTTTGTATAAGTTACGAACAATATTTTTACTGTGTATATCGGTAGACAAACTATTTGTTTCGACTGTACGTGTATATTATTATTATCAACATTTGGGCGTGTATAAGAAAAGTAATGAATCTCAAACAAATAAATTTTATCTAAAAGCTCAAAAACTACAATTTGTATTAACTTCACCTTTTGTTGGTAAACCACTGTATAAAATAACAATTTTGTCGAGTTATACGCTATCGAAATCTTGATAGGTCATTTAACGTCATCAAATTTAGTGCTGCAAAGTTGCAGAGCAAATCAAAAGTTTCTAGAGCCGAGTTACAGCCACCCGCGTGAACTTTTTGACCAGGATCGATCGCGATTTTATATTTGTATCCACTAGAAACATTTTAATTGAAAATTGGAGAAATTTTTTCGAGTGCCATTAAGTGAGTACAATATGTCCTAATTTTGGGAGAAATTGGTTGACGGATTTCTCAGTGGTGTGTGGTTCTTTTTTATAAACATTTTTTTCGACTTACACGCTTTTAAAAAAGTGTGGAGTGTTTACCATGTTGCGATGGTTTGCGTCATACTTTATCGTTCATTAAATCCTTGTTGCGGCGTTGGTTGTTATAACATGCAACGCTCCAATTGGATTATA